>CM068958.1:46009574-46029278 GCA_035128595.1 Eptatretus atami | reverse complement strand
TTTAATAATTTTTTCATTGCCCAATTTTAACGAAACTTGATACTGCACACCGCAGGAGAATGGTGAGTAAGGTGGGCCAATTTTTTTTGCACTATCCTGTACCGTTTTGGCTGTATTTCGGGAACATACATACATACATACATACATACATACATACAAGATGAGAGTTTAGTAATATATAGATGTCAAATCTATTCAATTGTTCATTAATGCCAAAAAGGCTTCTTTTTCTTCTTCTTCTTCTTCTTCTTCTTCTTATTACTATCATTTATTTTCTACCTTCCTTTCCAATTAAAAATTTTGAATTCCATTGAATTGAAAAAATTCCAAAAAATACGATTTTAATCATGTTATCGACGATTACCTTGAATTCCAGCTCGAGTCCTGTAACGTTTTCCCCCGGCACCCGCTGCTGCAGCCGCTGGAGCCTGGTGTGAAGGAGGCGCACCAGGATCTCTGTGGCTGCTCCAGCTGTGGTCTCACCAATGGCCTCACGTACCGCAGAGTACACAAACCCATAGAGCTCTTGGCTTTGCACAGTGCCAGGGCGTGAGCTCCGCAGACAGGTCACATGGCCATACACGTCCACACAGCGCTCCGCACGCAGGCGATGCAGAGCTGTATCCAGTGCAATGATGCAACCTGTTCGACCAATCCCAGCACTGAGATAGAAAGAAAGAATGACATATTTTGAAGTGTAATTTCATATTTTTCATTTTTTCCTTGGGTCTGAAGCTAGCTGACAACTAACTGACAGGAATATGGTTCATGTGGTTGCAGATGGAATTATGACTTCGGTGGTAATAGTACCTGCAGTGAACCACCAGAGGCCCAGTCTCTGTAGAGGTGCATGCCCAAACACGTTTCAGGAAGGCAAGAATAGGGGCTGGGTGATTGGGAACTCCATGATCTGGCCAGGCCAAGAATTGGAAATGCTTCACTTCCCGCCTTTCCCTGCCTCCCACCTGCAAAATACAAACCTCTTCACCACATCTTCCATATATTTTTTTATTAATCAAAACGCTACCCCATAGATCTTCCTGAGTTAATGAATATACCTATACCTTGGCAAGAGGTGACTGTTATTATTACTCACTCACACTACAAACGTAGGCCAAGTGTGAGAATTGCGATCACGCAGTCTTTGTTTGTTTGTCTGTTTGTCAGCAGAATAACTGGACAACAAGGGAAGCTAGAATTGCAAGATTTGGCACAGAGCTTCATATTGTGAATCTCTCAAATGAGTTCAACTTTGAGTTGACAAGTAAAAATATAAAATGTGTGCTGTCTGTGAAAGGGTCTCATCAAAAAGTAAATGTACTGTCAGTGTTTGTTCATCCATAATCACAGAGCTATCCTTATCCACAACCCCTCCAACCTCCCCCCAAAAAAGCAATCTGATGATGTACCAGGTTCTCCTACCATCTCTCCCTTCTAAGTGAATGGATTTTTCTCATCGATGAGGAATAGACAGGAATTGAATGTCTGGGGTATGATTGTAGCACTAGCATGATGGGCCAAATGACCTCCTTTTCTCAAAACTCTTTGTATCATGTCATATGTAGTTCGGCTTGTGGGTGTGTTTGTTTGTTTATTTGACTTGCATGTACTCCTAAACCACTGGACGGAGCGAGTTTAAATTTGGTGGTTATACTTGGGGTGTTCCCAGGAAGGTTTTAGGCATTAAGAAAAATTGATACACGCAGAGGCTCTGGAAGCGATGTAAATGTGTATTGTGTAGTGCTGCTCCAGGTGGGGAAGTGCATGACAAGTCCTAGCAGTTTCTTCTTCGTCTTCTTCCTAAGTCGTCTCTCTGGGAAAACCCATACGACATTGATCCTTAACTTCCATTCCTCTTGATGAAGCATTGCTCTCTGCAGTTCCTCTGTCTCCAGGCTTGTATCCTTAATCAACATGTTGATGTAGTTGAGAGCTGGTCTGGCCTGCTTCGGCCTTCCATATCATGTGTCCAGAGTGCAAGAATGGAAATAGGTTCGTTTTTGTGGCGTTAGCAATGCCAAGCAATCAAAAAATATCTTATTCTAATTTTAACCGACAGCCTTGGAAGAGAACCATGCAGCTCTATTTGTCCTATGTTCAGACCAATGGACATTGAAAGCTGATCAAAGTAGTCAAGTATAGCATCCATCAAGTCCCTTCTCGTGGGTCATGGTGAGGGCCCATGCTTCACTTCCACAAAGCAGGACAGACTCAACTGTTGCCATGAACGGTCGTTCATTGATATGCTAAGAGTGTCAACTTCCATAGTCTTGAAGATCTGTTTCAAGCTCTCCATGCGACAGCTTTCCTTGATTTGATATCCTGAGCAGTTGTGTTAACTCAGGAACCAAGATACTTGAAGCCATTGATTGTCTCAAGTTTTATTTGCATCAATTGTTAACCCTGTCTTACCTGTGCTTGTTTAGACGCTCTTGAGAAGTTATTTTGCTTGCTCAATTTCTTCTGACAATAAGGCTTTGTCAGAAACAAAGTCGAGATCAGCAAGAACCTCTAGTTTGACTCTTCTACTTTTTCTTTGTTCTTGTTGGAATCCCAATTCCTTCTCCTTTTGTTTGATAGCATTACTGAGTGCATAATCAAGCATGATTCAAAAACAGGTAAGGGGAAAGGGTGTCTCCTGTTTTACTCCAGGAAGAATTTTGAAAAGCTGCCTTTCTTCATCGGGTGCGAGTATCTTGGCATATGTATCGCCAGCAGTTTACAGTACCATATTCTAATAGCATCTCTGTATGAAAACCTTATACAATTGAAAACAACTTGGCCGATATTGCACGTGTGCTCTGCATTTCAATACACTCCTAAACTGCCAGAAAAAAATAAGTTGAAAAGTGCTGGTTGTACTCTGGACATGCACAGGAACATTATACCAAGTTGGGATAGTCACCTCCAACTTAGATTTTTGCTTTTATGGTAAAGTAGGGAATTATCACAAGAAGTGGGTGAACCATCATACCTGCTAATGCATCCCTGTACCACTGGACAGAATAACTTGAAAACTGGATGTCATCACAAAAAGAAATAATCAAACACCTTGAAGTTGTACAAGTCATTCTAAAATATACCAATTCTCTATGTTATAGTATAATAACAAGGACAAATGTGTCCAAGAGCAGTCCTAAAGGTTTTGTCGGCTAAAAAAAAACAAAAAACAACAACAACAACAACACCAACTTCCGATATTTCGTCACGTGCCTTGATTAAGCCAATAGCGAGACCCCGTCATAATGTATTTACGTATTTACGATATACAGTAAAACTCTTTTAAATCGCGGCCGTTGGGGTCCATAAAATAAAAATCCGCGGTTTAGACGATCCGCGGATCCGTCAATAATATTAAGAAAACCGCGAATTATATTAATAAAATATAATCTTGTACCAACGGACCGCGGATAGGGAGTACAAGTGAACCAGTCAAAGACTGTTTTTTTATTTTTATTTTTTAAATGTAAAATTAACAAAAGTTTTTCGGAAACAGTTCTGGATGTGTGCTTCCTCCCCCCCCCCCCCCCCCTCCGGGCATGTTGACCGATGACGTCACAGCAATGTCGGAGGAGAGATGAAGAAGAAGCTAGCTTCGATGTTTGAAAAGGCTGTAGAAAGCTGTAGAATGGTCGTAGAATCGCGGATAATCAATGTGTGGTCTGTAGTAAGTAGTCTAAGGTTATGATTGAGATGGATTTGGCCTGAGGTTTTATACAGAAGAGGTGAGCGAGTTTATGACACCCCGCCACCTCAGATTCGCTCACCGCGTGTCAAAAAGGACTCAATTGTTGGGTTAAATGGCGGATTAAGGGCTTAAACCGCGGATTATAGCAGGTGTCGGCGTTAGCGAACATATGTCAATGATTTGACAAGCCATTGTGCGTTTTACACCAACATCTGCGCATTCACACTTGTACAACGGTTCAGACGGCGGTTGAGATCAAAGACAGGTGTTGGCGGTTAGCGAACATATGTCAATGATTTGACAAGCCATTGTGTGTTTTACACCAACATCCGCGCATTCACACTTGTACAACGGTTCAGACCGGCGTTGAGATCAAAGACCCACATTCCACCCAAAAAATACTACTATTTCATGTTTAAATTTTGGGGTCCATGGTGGACCCGCGGATTAGCCGATTTCGCGGTTAAAAAGGCCGCCAATTAAGAGGGTTTTACTGTATAGTGTAGTAATTTACGAAATTACAATACGATAAATGGAATAATCTTTAAACAGTAACGTGAACTTTTCGAAACTTTAAAGCAAATGTCCGAATATATTTAAAAGTTCATGATAGACGCTCTCAAAAGGCACCGTCAATGCGAGGATGTGTACATGTGCTTAGTATTTAAGGAGATCCGGATCTTGTATATATACTGAAACGCAAAAGAAACTTACCACTTGTTTGAAATGTAATAAAATTGTAACAGTTCAAAATAAAACAAACCAACAATTGCTAATTGAAAACATTGGCATTTTATTGATGACATGTCAAGTTTTTGACCAAGATACACCACCTCATCAGTTTGTTCTACAGTACAGAACAGCACAGGGTGCAATGTCAGTCCCCTTTCAATAGCGTTTGTGGCCACCATTGTTTTAGATACAGGCAGTGCATCGTCGCCGCATACTGTCTACCAGTCTTTGGATGGATTGCTGCTGGATTCTGTCCCACTCAGTCCTCAATGTCTGAAATAGATGTACACACCGTGAATCACACATGTTATTCTATGTACACAACTGTGATCACCACCACTGACAATCTATGCAACACAATCTTTGTTTGTAAGTCATTAACATTTTATGTACACAAGTGTGGTTGTATTTTTTTACCTGTTGTAATCAGACTATTTTGATTTTTTCTGTTTTTTATGCTCTACTTGTGTATAATTCACACTATTAAATCTCATTTAGTGTAACTATCTTGTTTGAATCTATATGATATTTCATTACTTTATTGGGTGCATATCTTGTGTGTGTGTGTGTGTGTTTGTATATTTCTATACTTACTCTCTCATGAGATGTTGCTTATTTTTGTATCATCGCGCTGTGTGTTTGTGCCTTATTACTCTCATTACCGATTCTTTATTTGTTCAAGCATCGTGGTGTTGTTACTATTATGTAATTTTAATGTTGTACTTTTCTATTACACTACTGTTTGATAATTAGCTACTCTCTATTGTATTTTTTATTTAGATGTGACATGCTCGTGTGATAATTATACAATTGGTTATTCTATTGTTTCATTTATCTTGTGTTATTTTCTATACTCATCTATGAATTTTCTCTCTTTTCTTCGATTCTATCTGTGGAATTCATTGACTTTTTTGGTTTTTATATTTATTCATCTTGTGTTGAATTTTAGCTATGATTAATTTTGTCTGGTGTTACTATTTCTACTTGTGGTTTTTTTTTCATCTCTTAGCATTCTTTTGTTTTCTATCGTTATATTTTATCACACGGTGTGTGATATTTCATTCTACTATTTTTATGTATTTTCTTAGTTACTATTTCATTCGTTTATCTTTTAGCTATCATTGTATTTCTTATGGTTACGATATCTTGTGTGTATATTCGTGTCTATCATTGCGTTCAGTTTTTTCGTTATTTGTTTCTATATCTCCTGTTAGTTTAATTTATGTATTTTGTATACTTTTATATTTGTTCATCTATCTTGTTTGAATTTTTTATCTCACATTTGATTTCTTAGGTTTTACTATCATTGTTTTTTTTTTGTTGGGTTTCTTGTGAATCTTATCTCTGTATCTATTTTCTGTTTGTACTCTCTGTGTTAATCTTATCTATTGTCTATTCTTTTTGGCTCTTTCTCAGCTGTTTAATATCTATTAGGGTATCATTTTTCTTATTTGTTTCCTATTGTCTCGATTAATAATAGTATTTTTATTTTATTAATATGTTTTTTGTTGCTGGTTTATTATGACATTTACTATTTTCTTATATTTTATCATTCTTAGCTGGTGATTTATCACTGTATTTAATGGTGTAATCTTATCTGTGATCTATTCTTTTCATGATCTTTTTCTATTATTATGGTAGCATCATGTTTGAATCTCATTTTATGTCATTCTATGTTTCACTGTTCCGGGTGTACATAGAATGTACATGACATCTTATCCTACAACTGTGAATCACACATGAAATTCTTATAGATGTAACACCCGTGAGATCACACATGTTATTCTATGTACACACTGTGAATCACACATGACCTTCTATGTACACACCATGATCACCATGACATTCATGTACAGCACCGGTGAATCACACATGAAATTCTTGTTCACACGTGACATCAGCAATGACATTCTATGTACATTTGCTCTGTTGAATCACTAGCTTCTATGTTTATTTTTGTGTGGTTCTATTCTTTATTTCTCGTGTGATATTCTTACATTTGATTTATTTTCTTTTGTTTACTTTTTTTGTTGTTTTTTGCGTATTGCTATCATTGTCATTTTTTTTGGTATGTTTCATCCGTTTGTTATATATTATATTCTTATGACTGTATTTTCTCTGTTGTTATCATTATGTCGCGTTGATTTATCTTTGTATATCAGATGTTTTTTCTCATGCTACTCTGTTGTAATTTTACTTGTTTCTTTTTTTCTTTGTTTTACTTACTTTTGTGTTTTTTTACTTATTTTGATCATTCTATGCACAACACCGTGAATCACATGACATTCTATGGTCCAACACGTGAATCAACAACATTCTATGTACATCACCTTGTAATCACATGAGATAATTTGTGTACACACCGTGAAGTGCCCATGGACATTCTTATGCACACACCGTCGAATCACATGACATTCTATGTTCCCACCGTGAATCACACATGAACATTCTATGTACACACTGAGTCAACACATGACATTCTATGTAACACTGATGAAATCAACACATGACATTCTATGTCACCTGTGAATCACACATAACATTCTGCGTAACACCTGTGAATCACATGACACTTACTATGTCACACTGTGAATCACATGACATTTATGTCGACACTCGGTGATCACACATGACATTCTGTGTACACACTGTGAATCACACATGTTACATTCTATCATCTATGTAACACCTGTGAAAATCACAACATGATTGTCATTTCTGAATTTTATATATTCTCTTTGATATTCACACATGAAATTGTTTTTATTTTTTACTATTTGCTTCTGTGTATTTCTACTATTTCATTTACTTTTATGTGTTTCGTGTGGTGAATCTACTATTTGTCAGTTCTCTTTTTTATATCTATCATCCGTGATTTCTCTCTATCACTTGTTTTTCATTCTATTATTTGATTTTATATATCTGTGTATATTTATCAGCATGGACATTTCATTTGTATCATGTTTCGACTGTGTGTGAAGTGTTCACATGACAGTTTTTTTCTATTATCTATTTCATCTTGTTGTATTTTTTTGATTTACTCATGATATTTTTCTTTATTTGTGTGTACTATTTTTGTGTGGGTATATTCAATCACTCATGTTTTCAGTTTCTATTTGCAAACATTGTGTTTTTTATAAGCGTTACTATGATTATTTTCTATAGTATGTGATTTTCATCGTGGTTGGTAATTTCATCTTGTATATATTTCTCTTTATGTTATCTATTATATTGGTTAATTCGCATCTTTTTTGTACATTTCTTTTTTGTATCTATCACGTGTTGTTATTGCTTTTCTTCTTATGTATCTCTATTCTCGTTGTACAGTCTTTTTGTTGTATATGTTCTTCTTCTCATTTGAATGTTTCTTATTTTGTATTAAGCACTCCTTGTTGAGATTCTATTCACTAGTTTATATATTTTCTTTTTTTGTTATTTGTTATCTATGCTCATACTGGTTGTATTTCTCTGTTTGTTTTATATTCTTTATTCTTGGTTTGGCTGTTCTTTTTTGGTTTGTATTTTCATCGATTGACATTTTATGTTACACACTGGGTGAATCACACATGACATTCTGGTTGTAACACGTGAATCACAACTAACAGTCTATATCATGTAACATGTGAATCACAACATGATCTATGTTACACACCGTGATCACATGACATTTATGTTACACACTGTGAATCACACTCTTGACATTCTGTGTACACACTGTGAACACACCATGAACATTCTATATCTTTGTACACACTTGTGAATCACACTGACATTCTATGTCACCCATGAATCACACATGACATTTATGTTACACAGCCGTGAATCACACATGAATTCTATGTACACACCGTGAAATCACATGAATTCTATGTTACACACTGTGAATCACACATGCCATTTATGTACACAGTGAAATCACACCTACATCTATGTACCACCGTGAATCCCATGCACACCATTCTTATGTACACACTGTGAATCACACATGACATTCTGTGTACACTGTGAATCACACTGACATCTATCATCTATGTACCACTGCTGAATCACACTGAATTCTATGTACACTGTGAATCACACTGACATTCATGTAACGTGAATCACACATGACATGCTATGTAACCACCGTTAATCACATGACATTCTATGTACACACGGTGATCACACATGACATTCTAATGCCACACGTGAATCAGCATGACATTCTAATGTCCACACGTGATCACTGACATTCTATGTAACCTCTGTGAATCCGCACATGCCATTCTATGTAACACACTGTGAATCACCATGCCACTTCTATAGATGTGCAAAACGTGAATAACATGACATTGCATGTGATTACACACTGTGAGATCTTAAGCACATGGACAATTCTATTGTACATCACTGTGATATCACACATGAATGTCTAGAATGATGTATCACCTCGTGATTATTTAACACTATTAGTTTATTTCTATGTACATCACGTGAATCACACATCGACTATTCCTATAGAGTACAACGTGAATCACAATGACATTCCTATGTACACACCTGTGACATAATGACATTTTATTACACACTGTGATTATGCCATCGACATGACATTCTGTGTACACATGGTTGTAATCACACGTAACATTACCAATTGTACCGTAGACACGTGAATACGATGCGGTGCGACATTCTTATTGTCCAATCGTGAATCACACAATGACATTCTAATGTACAACGGGTGAATCACACATGACATTCATTAGATGTAACAACCGTGAACCACAACTGACATTAATATGTTTCACACCGTGGTAAAATAGAATGTTACATGACATTCCTATCTACACACAGGTGAATCACACATGAAATTGTTTTTTCTATTTATGTATTTTAACTCTATTCCTTGTTTTGTATATTATATTCTTTCGCTCTATTTTTTTTATTTTTGTTCTATGTACTGTTTTTCATTTTTTTTTTATAGTTCACTCATGTGGTCGTTCTGTTGTTTTTTTTATACGTCTTGTGTGTAGATTTTATATGATAGCTATTTTTTTTTCTTTTGTAATTTTTTCGACGCTTGTGATTTCTTCATATCTTAGTATTTTTCTCTTTTTTCTCATCTACGTCTCTTGGTGGATTCTATTCTAGTGTATCTATTCTTATCTCTGTATTTTCTACTTCAGTTGTATATTTTTACGTTGTACTTTTTTTCTTTTTTTATTTTTTTTTTATATCATCCGTGGTGTATTTTCTTTCATCTTTTGTATTTATTTTTTCTTGTTTTTTGCTATCAGTCTCGTGTTGTATTTCATATTGATTATTTCTATTTGTTATTATTTTTTTTTTTTTTTTTTTTTGTTTTGTTTTTTTTTTTTTGTTTTTGGTTTTCTTGTGTAATTTTTATAGTCTATTATTATTGTTTTTGTTATATCTATTCTGGTGTTAATTTCTATTATGATTTTATTTTATTTTTTCTTGTGGTGTTTGATCTTTTCTTTTTCCTGGTGTATTTTATTCATTTTTTGTAATACATTCTATTTGGTTATTCATGCTATTTTTATATTCTTCTATTTGATATTTGTTGTTGTACTCTTTGTGTGGAAGTCTATTTTAGTGTATTATTTTTCTTGTTTGTCATCTTACTTTTTCTGTTTGTTGATACAGTTGAAGTCTCTGGGAGTATTCTCATCTATCCGGTGTGTATATTTCATATTGATATCTATTTCTTTATATTCGCTACATCTATTTTTTTTTTTTTTTTTTTTTGTGTTTTTTTTTTTGGATTTTTTTTTTTTTATGTTTTTTTTATTTTTTTTTTTTGTTGGTGTTTTTTTTTTTGGGATTTTTTTTTGTTTTCTGATTCTATTTTTTTTTTTTTTTTTTTTTTTTTTTTTTTTTTTTTTTTTTTTTTTTTTTTTTTGTTTGTTTGTTTTGTTTGTTTTTTTTCTTTTTTTTTTCTTTTTTTTCTTTATTTTTTGGTTTTGTTTTTTTTTTGTTTTTTGCTGTTGGATTCATATCTTATGGGTGGACATTATGTCTCTTATTTATTTCTCTTATCTAATTCTTTGTTTTTGAATCTTATAACAGTCTATATTTTATTTTGTACTTATCTTTCTTTTTTTTATATTAGTCATGATCTCCGACTTGTGTTGTGTTATTCTTATCTTATTCTCTCTCTTGGTTTGTTTATGTTTTTGTTGTTATAGTCTATATTGCACTCTACTCTCTCACCTGGTTGTAATTCTTATCTCGTGGTACTTTCGTTTATATTTTTTTGTTCTATCATCTGGTGGTGTTGATTTCTTACATATTTTTTATCTCTCTTTGACTTGGTTTATTTTGTCAATCATTTGGGTGTAGTCTCTTTCTCTTCTCTAATTGTGTATTATTTGATTGTTGCAGTGGTTGTTTGATCAGATATCTTTATCGATTAGATATTTCGATGTACATATGATGTGTGGAATTTTGTTCAACAGTTGTTGGTTTCTTTGTCTGTGAGCTCTCTCGGTGTTTTTTTCTTATATTTCATTTGTGATCTATTTCTTTATTTGTTATTTCATCTTCTCTGACTCGCTGGTTGTATTTTTCATCTATTTGTATATACTACTTTTTTTTATGTATCTTATCTTATCTGGTGTATTCGGTAGCACTCTTCTCTTTTGTAGTCGATTTTCGTGTGTTCCACGCATCTGTGGTTTGTATTTATTTTTCATTACTGAGCTAGTTTCTATCTTTATTTCTTTATTGCTTTTACTATTTTTTTTCGATTTGTGTTATTCGCTTTTACTTCTTATTTTTTTTCTATGGTTTATTCTATCAGCTTTGTGTTTTCATAGATCATTTTACATTTTTTTTCACTCTTTTGGTGTGTGGAGTTGTTGTGTTTATTCTTGGGTTCATTCTATTTCTTTGGTTTATTATGTCTACTCTCTTGTACTATTTTCTTCTGATTTGTATTACTATCTCTATTTTTCTTGGTGCTCTGTCATTCTCCATCCATAGTGTCTATTTTCGCTTATGTATTTGTTATAATCATGGTTGTGTGGTTAATCTTATTTTATGGATATTTTTTGTTTGTCTAGTTTTTATCTTACTCTGTGTTTCGTTATGTACTTATGTGTTTTATCTTATTGTTTACTGCATGGTTTTTTGTGGAATATTCGTATACTGTTATTTCTATTGGTATACTATTTTTCGTTGATTTCTCTCTTACTCTCTATGACCTGTTTTCTTATTTTCACATCTTCTCTCTTGTTTATTTTCTATTCTTGTGAGATGTATCACACTGTGAATATCAACCACATGACATTCTATGTACACATGTGAATTTCACACAATGACATTTCTATTGTCACACTGTGAATCACACTACATCTGTCTGCGTACCACACTGTGAGAATCACACATGACATTCTATGTACACACCGTGAATCACACATGACAATTGTGCTATGAGTACAACTGTCGCATATCCAACACATGACATTGTCCTTATGTCACTATACACGAGGTGAATCATTGTTTTCGTATATAGTTCAGTTTCGGTCTACAAATATATCTGATTGTTATTGAGTTTCTACATGATTCTGTCCTCTTGTGTTTACTCTATCTCTCATTTTAGTGTGATATTATCTACATAATTAGTTTCTTGTATTTTTATATAATCTTTGTTATCTGACTTGTGTGTTTGTATCTTTTCTACTCTATTTCCTATTTTTCTCTATTGTTATTTTCTCTTTTCTGTTGTTTTATATTCATTTTATTTTTTATGGTTACTGTATTCCTTTGTTTGATATTTAGCACATATTCATTTTTTTCTTGTTGTATCTCTGTGTTAATTCTCACTCTCATGATTGTTCTTTTAGTGTTTTTGTATCTTCATTTTTGTGAAGTGTTATTTACATTTCTATGTTTCCTATCCATTGAATCACAACATGACATTCTATGGGGTACAACCGTAGGAATCATACACATGACATTCTTAGTGTACAACCGTTCTGACAATCATGACATTCTATTTACACACTGGTGAATAAACACATGCCAGTTTCTTATGGACAACATCTGTGAATCAGTGCACCTATGATCATTTCTAGTATACACTTGTGAAATCACATGACCTTCTATGTATAAACTACTTGTTGAAATCAACACATGACTACTTCTGTTGTATCACACGTGCAATCACACATGACTATTCTATACTTAAATGTACACACTGTGATACACATGAATTCTATGTACACACTGTGAATCACACATGCATTCTATGTACACCCGTGAATCACACATGACATTCTATGTGCATAGACCGTGAATCACATGAACATCTCTATGTAACACCTGTGAATTCGACATTCATGACAATTCTTAATGAACACACCGTGATTTGAATGAACATTTCTATGTCACAACCGTGATCAATAAACAATAGAAGATTTCTATGTACGAACCTGTGCATTCGCAACATGCTCATTTCTATGTACACACTGTGAATGGCAATAACATGAATTCTATAGATGTGCAAAACGTAGATATCACAACATGACATTCTGTGTACACACTGTGAATCCACATGACATTCTATGTATACGGGCACTGTGAATCAACTGACATTCTAGAGATTGTATCACAGCGAGTGAATCAGCACTATGTTTTTCACTCACTGTACACACGTTGTGAATCAACACATGACATTCTAGTAACACTGTTGAATCACACATGACAAATTCTTATTGTACAACGGAATCACATGAACCTTTTAACTGTACACACTGTGAATCACAAACATGAATTCTGTGTAGCACACTCGTGAATCCACACGTGGTCGATTCTATGTACACACTGTGAATCACAACATGGACATTCTATGTCCACACCGTGATATTGGTTGTTCACTTATATATCATAATATTTTTTTTTTGTATATAGTAAGTTATATAATTTTATTTTTTTAGTGAATGTGTAGTGAATGTTTTAATTTATTCTTTGTTGTCTATCTAGTACTTGTGTGTTTGTGATATTATTTCATATTCTTTATGGCTTTTGTATTCATCTTTTCTCTATGTCTTGTTTTTTTTACTTCTCTTCGTTGATATCACTTATTTTCATTTTTCTACTCTGTCTGTATTGTGTGTGTTTGTAATTGTTTTTGCATTTTCTCTCTCTATATGGTGGGTTTTTTTTTTTTTGGTTTTGTTTTTTTTTTTTTTTTTTCTCTCTTTTTTTGTTGGTTTTTTTTGATAGGTTTAGTTTTCGATTTTTTTGTGGTGGTTTATAATATTTTGGTTTTTTTTTGTTGTTGTTATGACTTCTTTTGTTTGTTTTTTTTTATTTTTTTGTGCTTTTTTTTTTTGTTTTTTTTTTTTGTGTTTTGTTTTTTTTTTTTTTGTTGCTTTTGTTTGTTTTGTTTTTTTGTTATGTTTTTTTTTCTCATATATTGTTTTTTTGGGATTTTTTGTTTTTTTTTTTTTTTTTTTTTTTTTTTTTTGTTTTTTTGTTTTTTGGTATCATGGTGTTATTTGTTTTTTAGGGTTGTCAGTTTCTTTTTGTTTTTGGTTTTTTTTTTGTTGTTTTTTTTTTGTTGGTTTTTTTTTTTTGTTTTTTTTTTTTTTTTTTTTTTGTTTTTTTTTTTTTTTTTTTTCTTGTTTTTGATTTTGTGGTTTTTTTTTTTTTATTTGTATTTTTTTTAATTTTTTTTTTTTTTATTTTTATTTTTTTATTTTTTTCTTTTGTTTTGGGATTGATTGTATTGGTATTTTTTTTTTTGTTTTCGGTGGACTTAGTTTTAAAGAAAGATAATGAAAAAGTGGGAAGTGCCTCCCTGTCATGAAAAGAACAGAGGCTCGCATTGAGGAAGTTTCAATCTGGAGAATTTTAGCAATGAAATATTTGTTTTGTTTTGTTTGTTGTTTGTATATTTTTGTTTTTTTATTTTTTTTGTTTTTTTTTTTTTTTTTTTTTTTTTTTTTTTTTTTTTTTTTTTGTTTGTTTCTTCTCTTTTGTGATTTGTAGTTTGATATTTATAATAGTTTTTGTTTTTTGTGATGTTTGGTTTGTATAGAGTTTTTTTTTGTTTGTTTTTGTTATTGTTTTTGTATTTTTTTGTTTTTTTTTTTTTTTATTTTTTTTTTTTCTTTTTTTTTTTTTTTTTTTTTTTTTTGGTTTTTTTTTTTTCTTGTTTTGGGTTTTTTTTCTTTTTTTTATTTTATTTATCTTTTTTATTTTATAGTTTGATTTTTTTAATTTTTTGTTCTTCTTTTTGTTTTTTTTTTGTGTTATTATTTGTTTTTTGTTTTTTTTTTTCCTGGGAGAATTAGAAGGACTGACCATTGGAAGGATAGTTCACTTGGAAAAAAAGAGTGAAATTGTTTTTTTTTTGTTGTTTTGTTTTTTTTTTTTGATTTTTTTTTTTTTTTTTTTTTGAGGTGTTATTGCTATTTGTTTTTTATTTTTTTTTTTTGTATTTTTTGTTTTTTGTTTTATTTTTTTGGATATTTTAATATTTTAAGATCATTTTCTTTTTTTTATCGTGTGTTATTTTTCTATGTGATGTTTCATTTTCTATTTTTTTTACTCTATTTTTTTTTTCTCTTTTTTCTCTTCGCTTCTATGGTTGAGGATTGAGACATTGATATCATTTTTTTTTCTTTTATTTGTATCACTATATGCTTGTGTGTGCTTTGTTTTATCTATTGATGCTTCCTAGGTTATATCTACTGCCGTTTAGTATTTGTACACTTGAATTGGTTTGTTTACTTGTTCATTTTATCTTGTGGATTGTTACATGTCTATTATCTATTTGTATCTTCTTATATTTGATTTTACATCAGTGGAATGTATTCTCTGATTTCTTTTATCTATTTTTTATTTGTTTTTCTCTTCTTTGTGTTTATTTATATTAATCTTATTATGTCTTTAGTATTTCGATGTTGTTTTGTATTTATCTATTCTCTTCAGTTTGTACTATTTCTATTTATTTTATGATTTATTGCGCATCTACTTGTTTTTTTTTATACTATCTAGTTCATTCTATGTTTTTGGTTTTCTCATGTGCCTGGTAGATTATTTCTATACATATTTTTGGTGGTGTGTTATGTATATTATCTTAGATCTCTGTGTTGCTGTAATCTTCTTATATTCTCTTGCGTTCATTTTTTTTTTCTATTGTACTTTCTTTGGGTCTTTGAACTTTCAGATCACTGATCGTTGGTCGATCTTTGTATTCTGTCTACTACTCTCCGGTGAGATCTTTACATTGTTGTATTGATTTCTCTATGTTCTCGTAGACTCGAAGGGTTCGAACTCACATATGACATTCTATGTACACATCGTGATCACACCTGACATTCTATGTACACACCGTGAATCCCCTGATTCTATTTCTGTAGTATTTCTGGCTCGTGCGTGAATTCATACTACATAACATATATCTATGTATACACATGTGCATCACACATGATCATTTCTCTGATAGGATGTACACCTGTGTAATCTATCAACAATGAAATGGTCGAATTTTATGAGATACACACCCCACCTTGGTGTGTAAATCTACGAATGTGTGACAGTCTAGGTTAGTACGTTCAAACGTGAATCACATGACTTATTTGTTTCTTATTTTTTGAGAGATGAGGTGAGTGATATTGCACCATTCACTATTTTGAGGTATTTCCACTATTCGACAAGCGATATACTTTACTAACTTGGTGAGATCTGGTTTTGTATACACACACTACGGAAGAGATGATGTGTGATTGAGACCAATTGGTATCAGTGAGAACTAGCCTACTTTCGTCTCACGTCCGATAACCTCTCGTACTTATTGAGACAAATTATCACTTATTCTTTCATATAGATCAGCCTACTCTCTCTTGAATTCTATTCATTACTACATCTCTTTCGCGAGAGCCAGTATTTCTTTACCCAGCACACTTGTTCGTGTATATATTACTGCAGCCCTTGTTATCTCCATCTGATGCTAAACAATAGCTCCTTTATCATATATATGATAGATAGAGACTCCACTTGTTGATACATGTTTTCTATTGAGTGGAGCATTTACTAGTCTGATACAGTTGCAAGCTTTGTTAGCATCATTATCATCGCGGAAATAGTATAGAGATCTCTGAGCAAAGTATAATGAGAATGACTCTACATCACGCAAGCGCACCGAGTTTGATAATCGTTGAGATAATTTAGAGGGAGGGAGTACCATGGGCGAGGAAACGGATTAGACTCTTCATTTGTGAGATATCGTTGTATCACGACAATGGAAGACATGCAATTATATATCCACATTATTCTCTCACTCCTTGGGTACACGCTACCCGCCACTTGTGAATTCAACGATCTCGTACTAGATTTATCTATAGAGAATATGATACCAGACGCGGCACGGCGCTGGATGGGAGGAGAGAGAGAGAGGAGATGAAGATCACGCAGAGATGAGATGGAGAATAGGAAGGCAGTATGAGTAAAGACACACCCAGAGATGAGAGAGAGATGTAGCAACGATGAGAATGACGATGTAGGTGAACAAGCAGACTGGGCATGAAAGACGAATTGAAGTTCCTATTGTTAGGAATATAGACGTTGGAGGTATGATCAGTGACCGGAGTAATTACACGTTTAACGTAGTCTGAGGCATAGCGCATGATGATCCTGCGATGAAGAGAACATGAGAGCGGTTGAATGAGATGAGTCACGCACTGGCTGGAATAGGACCACGCGCGACATGGAGATGGAGCTCAGTAGTTGAGGACAGGAGTTGAGAGTACGCAGAGTGCACTATTGCGAGATAGGGACTGAATATACTACTCACGGTTGATGTGGTGATAGCCTACGGGGAGGAGGTGATAATTTCTACGCACATTCATAGGGATCTTCTTATGTAAACCTCTATTGTAGGAGAAACAATCTGTCTAATTAACACTCCTACTGATGCGAGAGCGACACTCGCATCGAGATGAAAAGGTGCACGAGGCAGAGATCGCGACAATACCAAATCTCTTGTGGTACTACGCCGAAGATGGTAATATAAGATAGACGCATCATAGACATTTTATTTTATCATAAATGGTTTCTACTGCTGAGTGCACATTAAATTATAGAGTACATAATGATAACGACTCACCAATGAATCACACACATCGTCGCGTGTCCGATAGATGCTACACCAACACGTAATGACATCAGAAGATGGAGAAGCTATCTACCATCATTATGGAGACTCACCGAGATGTGAACAAACACAATTCCAATACTTATTCACCCTGGTCGAGGAAAGAATAAGATAACTCAAATTATTATCTGATTAACTCACGAGGTGAAATCAATATGCCTTATTACTAGGTAAAGGCGATCTAGCTGCATGCATCAGGGATAGCGCATGGAAGCTCATTCATACATGTATTAGATGGTGACATTTATTTTCAGTCTAGAGAGATATCACATGACATTCTATCGTATTAACGGTCGTTGTAATTAATACTCTGAATATAAGGGGTGTCCACTTCACTTTATAGGTGGACCTCATATGCAGGAAAAGTGTTTTACAACAACCTTAGGAGAGAGAGTAGAATTCACACCATGACATTACTATGTACCACTCAACATGAGATTAGATATCACTATATAACATTTCTAATGTAACTAACGGAGTTAGAATCACACATGAACATTCTATTACTGTACTAATGCTCACATACATATATATATATACCGAGTAGAATATCACATTGACATATTTCTATGTACACATGTGATAATCTATAATATATACAATTATGACAATTCTAATATGACACATACAAAGAACACTGACTATTGGTCATAATGTTAGAGACCTGGAGTGAATCGAGGAAGGTAGACATGTTATCTAGCTATGTACACTCTGTGTATCTGACAAAACCACAATGACCATATTCCTAAAGTATAATAGTTGATATGCTGAATAAGCCTCATATGATAATTCAACACAATGACATTTACTGTGATACTACAACTAGTGAATATATGACACACTCATGACAATATTATATATGTTAACACTCATGTTATGTAATCACACATGACTAAATTCTTAAGATAATGTACACACGTGAATATCATCAACTCAATTGATTATTATCTAATGTTACACATGTGAATAACACATTGATAACTATTCTCTAATGTGTACTGACACTGTGAAATCACAACATAGTACATGCTAATGGTAACCACACGGTCGCATACAAGCATATGAACATCTCTTATAGTACCCATATTTAACCTTCAAATATCAAACGAGAGTATAGCAAACTCACCCATGACATTCTGTGTACACACTGTGAATCGACACTTTGACATTAATGTAGCGCTGACTAGGGAGAGTGTTGTTGACCTTAGACGCCATTGCATTGTTAACATGTATCAACGTGTCCTCAACTAGCTGAGAGAGGCAAAAACGAGTCATGCGCCGACACATCGTGATACACATTGATACTTTCATATGGTCGACTTATTCAATACACGCACACGTCTGGAGTGAACAGTCACCACCCTGAACTCTCGCCTTTTTGTTTAGACTACGCTCACGTGTGATTACTACTCATAGACCATCCTACAAGGTGATGACGATCAACCGTGAGTGTAGGGGAAATTTTTCATCCAGCTGATCACCACTAGTGATAATATCTCTGGGGATTAGTAAGTGTCCATTTACACATAGAAACATGTCGCAGTGCATTTACAACCCGTAGAATGATACGAGTGATCATCTACCTTACTGACACTACTCCAAGCGAGCACACTATCGACCACGACGGATAAATATTGATAATAACAGCGCCGATTGCAAATACAAATGAGATGTCAGCTCTTGAATTGGTACATTACGGGGTGGAACATTCAACGTTAACTTGCCATCTAATGTAAACGACGCTGGGTGGGAAATGCACACGATATCGATAGTACGCTCTATTTATAACCACGTGTGAGGAATGCAGAGAGGCCCAACTGAGCAATTCTATAGATGTACATCGCCCTTGTGCCTTGTCTACACCATGGCATATCCTAGAGTCACCGACACGGAGTGGGATAAATCAAACATAATGAGCATGTCCACTGTAACGAGCGCTGGGATGAGAGTACACAATGCCTTCACCACTCGTACACACACATAGTCTAAGTCAACAATAGAATGACAATAGTCTGAATCCGGTACACGATCCAGGTGAGTGACAAGAGATGACCACTAAGAGTCACATTGTCACAACTGCAAGGCAGAAAAGGCGATCGGTCCTCCGCTCAGATGGCTT
>CM068958.1:45991545-46001978 GCA_035128595.1 Eptatretus atami | reverse complement strand
GTGTGTGTGTGTGTGTGTGTGTGCACGCACGCGTGTGTCACCAACTTTCTCAGAGATGGCAAAACAAATCTTCGTCAAACTTTCAAAGGTTCATCATTGATTGCCAGTGAATGCTTTCGGCAAATAAAATTTATAGAAAATTTTGAAGAAAATGTTTGATTTCTATTTTTAATCACTCTTGCATAAGCCTTTATATCTGTTTGCATAAGCCTTTATATCTGTGTAAGGTAATATTAAATGTTCCCTGACTCCATTCCTCAGTGGGTGTAGGAAAGTGTTTTAGCCCCCTCACCCCCCCCAAAAAACTAGAAAAAAACAAAACAAAAAGTAGTGGTACATTCAAAGTACACCGTCCCCATGCCAAATAAATAAATAACAAATCCTCCAGCGTGCAACATCGCCGGGGCACCGATGTCGCCGTGCAGCACATGGAGTCGGAATTGTGAAGAAGCACTGTACAATAATTGATTGATGAATTGATCAATTGCAGAATTAAAATAAATAAATAGTAATCGTAAAATAATTGATTTCTTAATTAATTGCCTAATAGCACAGACACGAAAATCGAGACCAAATTCATAAGCCACTGTTTCGGACGAAGTCAAACGGGGGCTAAAAATGCAAAACTTTTACAGCCCAGGCCCGGATGAAATTCCAAACTTCTAGCTAAAGCAACCAGATGCTCCACACAATCATAATACTCAAGCATTCAATAAACTTTTCCAAGGGGAGAAGACTTTGGATGAGTGGCTCATAGTAGGTAACACTGTCCTCATCTGAAAATCTGAAGACACCCAACTACCTCACAGGTATAGATCAATAACCTGTCTACCAACAGCGTACAAATGTCTGACGGGAATCCTAACAGAAATTATATACAATCACCTAACACAAGGAGGCCTTCTCGAGGCAGAACAGAAGGGATGCAGGAGAGGATGCTACGAAACAATAGACCAGCTACTACTAAACAAGGCTACTCAAAAATTGCAACACAAGAAGAAAAAAAGGTATTAAATAAAAAAATAAAAAGAGTTGGACAGATTGGGAATAGACAAAGAAGGCTCTTTGGAATGGCTAATAAGAGGTCAGCTTAACTAGAATAGAGACCAAGTTATTATAAATGCCCATAACCAAGGACACTACACCAAAGGCTTTTAGAAAATGGTGGGACTGAATCAATCGGACAAGTGTAGGTTCTACAAGGTATAAACGGAAAGTATGAGCCACTTCCTATCGGGATGTAAAAAACTCATATCAGAGTAGATGTACACCCAAAGGCACAACAAGGTATGTAGAGTAATCACCTGGTACATCTGCAAAGGTCTCAATATCCGGTTCCAGTTAGACTTCCAGTTCTGGGATTGGAGCGATGGCAGGTTCTCTCAGGGGTCTCTGCCGACTTTCTCAAAGTTAAGTTTCTGGTCGTTATTTGTCTCGTTTTAACTGTTTATTTTCTCATCTACATGTTTCCTGTGTGTTCCTAGTTCGGTTTTGTTTCAAAAATCGTGCTATTTTGTGAGTTTTCGTCGACCTATCTTACTGGGTTCCTTGAGATCTACCCGTCCTTCCCCTCTAGGTGTTCAATCGTTTTTATTTGTAATCTCCCTATTACCTTCAATTCCTATTTTCCCCACTTTCCCAACGCCCCCCATCTATTCCCTCCCAATGAAGCACTCTGTTTCTTGTCTTGAAAAACAAAAAAAAAACAACAACCTTTCTCCCTCCATACCCAGGAGTCCCGATCCTTCTTCTTCTTCTTCTTCTTCTTCTTCTTCGTATTCCTACTTCTGCTGGCACACCATCTTTCTTCAACTTGAGCTGACCTACTCTCACAATTAACTTCATGATTTGTTCCAACAACCTTCCATTCCCGAATCTTACCTGTTCTTCAAAAATCCATCAAAATTTTTTTTTCCTTGTATCCTTCCTAACTATACACCTCCTGAAACCACGTGTCTCTCTCTACCCGCTTCCTGATACTTTTCATCGATCCATCAGCTTCACTCCATGTTTACCGTTCCAAATTCACCACGCACCTCCACAATTTCACTGAAACCTTTCCTTTTCCGAATCTTACGCAATCCTTATTATAAATAGATAAATAAATAAATAAAATAAATTCACTTTTGACTATACACATCCCACAACCACGTGCTTCTCCCGGAACAACGTGATCTGTTTCCACCCTCTGCATTTACCGATCCAAATTTACCATTCACCTCACAATTTTTTCTTCAACCTTTCCTTTACCTAATCTAATAAAAACTCTCTCTCAAATAATAATAATAATAATAATAATCATGATAATAACAAAAACGATCTCTTATAATGCTTCATCTTCCTCTTTCTCACGTGTGGTTCTCATTACTGCATCATAATTCACTACTCTTTTTCCACTTCAACAGACTGCTCTCAATTCGACCTCTCCTTCATTCCTCGTCGAAAAAATCCAACTGTTGAAACGTTTTTTCTCTCCATTCTCTTAATTCGCCTTCATTGCATCCATCAAGAAATGTCGTTAATCGCATTTCCGAACTAAAAATTTAAAACACCAGTTGGCTATGCTTGTTTGCTTTCCTTCAACCATTCTTTTTTTTTCCAACTTCAGTGCCAATTTACCCCTCTCACCCCTCCCTCTCAAAGCAACCATCACACTCTTCTCCATCAAAGCTTCCCTCTCACCTTTCTCCAAAACTCCCCCCTCAACTTTCTCCCTCAAAAATCTCAACTTAACCTTCTCCCACCATTCACCCCTCACTTTCACCCTTCTCAAAGTCCCCCCCCTCTCATCCACAAAGCTGCCTCATTCCCTTGCCCTCTCTCCTCCTCCATCTTATTGATCTACCTCCTCAAATCCTCAACTGCCTTCTGCCCCTCTCTTATTACTCCCCACTGTACCTCAACCAGCACCACAGAGCCTTTTCTCCTACTCATCCGGCCCCTCCCTCGCTCTTCTGCAATTCCACATACTCTTTCAACAACTCTCCTTACCTCCCCCCCCCCGTCCTTCCTTGTCCTACCCTCCTCCTTCCTCCCATCCCCTGCATCCAAAGCCTCCTCTCCTCCCTCTTCATTAACAGTGTGGACCTCAAATATCCGGGGCCTTCGCTCAAACCTTTCAGATCTTTCCATACAGGTTGCCACTGACAAACCAGACATAATCTGCCTAACAGAAACTTTCCTCCCTCAAGACATCTCTGACTACCAAGTATCTCTCCCTGGTTACTCCCTCCTCCGGTATGACAGACCTGAACCTCGTCCTGGTGGAGGTTGCTCTCTTCATCAAAGACTCTATTCCTCACTCTCCACGCACTGCCCTCACTCTCCCACACCCCCAGGAACACCTCTGGCTTCAGCTTCCTCTCCACTCCCACCTCATGTTTATATGTGTACTGTATCATCCACCGTCTACTCTCCGGTCTCGCCCCTCCTGCTCTGTCTGCGATTTTCCTCCTTCAAATTCCCTGCTTTCCTTCCTGAAAGTCCCTTTGGTGTCCATCTTGTATACTCTGTGTTCCCCGCCCATCCCTCTCCCTTCGACAGATCTCATTGTCTCTGTTCCCCACTGTTTTGTCCTTCCCTCTCCTGCCCCTCGTCTCATGCCCGCCTTGCTGTGCATTGTGCGTTAGCTCTCATACGAGCCTCGACAATGTATGTATACAAATTAAAAATTAAAAATCACAGTTCCAGAAAACTTATGGAAACATGAACCAAAAGCAATCATTGAAAATAAGGAAGTCATGCTCACATACAATCTAATGATCCCATCAAACGTGACCATAGAAAACAAAGCATTGCTACCAGATATCACACTTAGGTACAAAAAAAGAAAATAAGGCATTGCTATTTGAGGTGTCAGTACCCAGCGAGTTTGGCTTGCACAATGCAGAGATGAAGAAAATGACCAAATACCAAGATCTCAAAAATGAAGTGAAAAGATCCTGGAAGTTGAAGTGAGCTGAAATTGTACCAGTGATCATTGGAGCAATGAGAATGATAAAAATGAACTTTCCAGAGATCTTAACAACCATCCCTGGGACTATTACTACAACCGAACTACAGTGGGAAGCTCTCTGGGGCTCGGTGACAATCCTCAAAAGAGTCCTCGGAAGAAAACTTTGAGAACAAAACTTCACACCTTGGTCCATGAATCATGATCCCTTATTGAAACAGAGGTGGATACTTCGAAACTGAGGAGGACTCCATTCCACCTTCTGAAACAACAACCAACAGCACACGTACACACACACACACACACACACACACACACACACACACACACACACACACACGACCTCCAAACTGCCAAATTCAGATTCCCTTGTAATCTAGAGCATCCTGTGTTTAGGTGGCGACCTGCCCAAGGTTGGTTTTCAGCTGGAAACGTTCACGACAATGCACGAGTTCGTCAATCTTCCTTAACGAGAACGGGCATATGTTTCCCTTGACAAACACATCATTAAGCAATGGACAAATAAACACAGTAAAGAACAAGGAAAGGACATTCAGTTCAACAAAGGAGGTTACATGGAAGATTCAGCAACAGGACTAGTCACTCGGCAGAGGACTGTGGTGACCATATAATGTTTTGCAAGAGTCTTCTTTCTTCTTCTTCTTCTTTCATATGCAGCACATGGCTGTGGGTAGCATCATTTGTTGGTGGCGTAGCTGTGCCACTGATGCAGTGCCCCTATCGGTTAGAGCAGGGAATTTTAATTTGGCCAGGGAGGACACCATGGGGTCTTTAACATCCACCAACTAATGCTGACAGAAGGGATGCCCAGTTTAACATCCATCCATGGGATGGCATACATATTGATGAATTGTCCTGCCTGCGAACATCAGAAATATTGACAATAGATGGAACGTCCTGTTTAAACGTTCTTCTGATGGGCGGGGCACATAATGATGTGTGATAGTTTGCAAAACACCAGTGTAACAATTTATAGCTGGGTCAACATTCGAACACAGGCGAGACAGCTCAGAGGCTAGTGTTTGCACGTCAAGGCTTTTTCAAGGGTATATCGTAGATATTGTGGCAAGACCTTTCTAGATCAAGCTTGAACACGTTTAATGCCCATGAGTACATGGAAAAAATCAGCAATGGCCTGAGGATGCTCGTACCAAACTGCATGCCAATTTAACAGTCACAGAAAATTATGAATAGTTGACATTGCTATTTGTATGTGCTGCTTTATTCCTTGTTAGTTTTGGCTTTGGCTTAGATCAGTTGCCTATGTCAAGCTACTGATGTATCAGAGTGTGTGTCATTTGATTTAGCATGCATGATCATCCAGAATTTTGTCTAAGCCTGCAATAAATGTTCGAGAGAGATGCAGGAACGAGACAACTCTCCCAATAAATTTGTTCAAATCGACAGCCGTTTGGCAGCAGAGGGAAAATGAAGGCATATTTCACAGGAAAAGAGGAGAGTAAGCCAAGTGAAGGGGAGGTAAAGGAAGAGAAGGGGAGAACTTCTTTTTTTTCTCCTACAAGAGCTTATTTTCCTTTCCTCATGGAAAAGCAAGAAAGAGAGAGAAAATATAGCTTGGGATCTCTCCAAGCCATTAAAAACTGACCATCCTCAAATATCTTGTGCAGTTTAAATTAAGGGATTGCAAACTGACATTATTCACATTGAATTTGTTTCATATTTACCATGACAAAGGAAAATTGCTTATTTAAAAATAACACACTTTAATTATTAACAAGCCGGTAGGCGACGAGGGACGCTAGGATCGAAGCGCTGGATACGCTGCTTTTCATTCTGACCGATCCACCGACGAAGATTCATTGCCAAGACGTATTGGTTCACATACAATTGTTCCTCTGCCTGGCAAGATGTTTCCTATTGCGATTTTGCCAACTGGCACTCCTCACAGGACTACCATTTGAAAAATAAAAACCTAAATCAAAAATCGGCTCGAGTAAAATTTTCTAAATATCTCGAAGTGTTTAATTCCGAAGTCTCGTTTCTCCACATTCAAAACTGTAGGACAAATATTGAAAATAGTGAACGTAGGTCGAGAAAAAGTATTTTTTTCGAATTTTGCGTATTTCAGCCCGACACCCTGGTGATCGAATCTGGAAAAATGCTGCGGTTCAATTTTGTAGTAGTTATTAAACTCTATCCATACACCGAATTTGAACGTTCCGCCGTCGACGGTTTCCGAGGTCAAGTCACTTAGCATATTCCCTGGTTCACCACCTTTCCGCATTCGGAGGGCTGCCATTCAGAAACTATGAGAGATAGAGGAACGTTATGCTGTCGCGATAACTAGATGGGATGGAAGGAATAGGCAGGAGTTGGTCCGGTCGCTCTACCTATCATAGAAGCCGTGCTACGTCAGTTACCGTTTGGGTTCTTAAACACGGGTTTTCGGGCGCTGCACAGCAACGGGTGGTTGCTTAGCAACGAAACTCAAACGCGCACACTCCCAGCCCATATGGCACTTGTTCGCCAAGTTTCATCGAAATCGGTTTGCTGGTTCGTGCTGTGGAGCCTCGCGTTGCACACACACACCACACACACACACACACCACACACACACACACACACACACACACACACACGGAAAAACCGACAATAACGGATATCTAGCGAATCCCAATTAATTGACACTTTGGGAATGTATGTAATTCAGCTTAAAATCCAGTCATTAAAATACCATCTTCAATGAAAACTTACTCAACTGGAGTTCATAGAATACGATACCCTGCGCAGTGTTCACATCTATACAGGAGGGCCTTGCCTCTCACGGGGATTACATTCTTGAAAGTCCCCATGTACCGCAAACCCACAAACAAAGGGGTACTGGGGAAAATAGGGTTAGGGACTTCAAGTTTTAAAATGTCCAAAATGTACCTTCAATTAACATTATGCATTGTTCTTGTGATATTTATCTTCATGAATAAAAAAGTTATTAAGAACATCAAATAAAGTTTATTTTCTTCAGTTATTATCATTATTATTATTATTATTATCATTATTATTATGTTGTATGAAGACTATGGCTGCTGGTTGCATCATTGCTGGTAGTGTGGCTGCGCTGCTGATGCAGTGCCCCCTATTTCCAGGAAGCTGGTAATCATTTTGCCAACCTTAGAAGGATGACAGGCTGAGTCAACCCATCTGGTGTTGTTTAACCGAATGACAGGGGCAGAACTCAAGACCCTAAGATTTTACTCCAGAAACCTCAACCATTAAGCCAACACCAGGCTCGTTTTCCTGTGTGAATCAAACATAAAATAAAGTTTCTTTTATTGAGCTATTAAGATCATGAATATTAACCTTTAATAATAATGATGATAAACTTGATCCAATAATGCAATTGCAATGTTGATGACGGCTACGATAGAGAGGAGTTGATGGAGATGATGGAGATGATCGATACTAATGGCGGCCTCTTCTTTACCCCCCAAAAACATGCAATGACCTCTAATGCTATATATCGATATATTGCATGGTTTTTTGGAACTATGATTGAGGTGATTTGTTTGATATGGTCTTCAAGCATATAATTCAATTTAAATAAAGGTTTAATGGTGTATAAATAAATTAATTCTGGGTTTTACCGCCATTTTCCCAGGAGCTTTTGCACCCCCCTATATCGAACATGTTACATCAGTTATTGCTGTTATATAGCCCTCAACAGTTCTCACAAACAAGCCCGTGGCACGGAGACAGCCGATCATCTCCCAGGAGCAACCCAGAGGCCCCCCACATTCACAAAGTCAGAGCCATGACAGAGAGAGAGAGAGATAGAGAGAGAAAGAGAGAGAGAGAGAGAGAGAGAGAGAGAGAGAGAGAGAGAGAGAGAGAGAGAGAGAGAGAGAGAGACAGACAGACAGACAGAGACAGGCAGAGGAGAGAGAGAGACAAGAGGGGAAGGGCCTGTCAATGGTGATGGATCAGCACTCTGACCATGACTGCGCTGCCCTGGCGAATCCAGGCAGCAGGGAAGAATGGAGAAGATTTGGCACCCGATTTGTGTTGGTGGGTCGGGGATACAACCACCAGGAAGAGGCATCCATGATAGTTGCCTTACATTCGTTATTCTTGCCTATTATTTGTGTCCCTTATAACACCCTTAAAAAACACCGTTTCCTGTTTGAAATGATTTTCCATTTTGTTTGACTGTCAGGCAGAAAGACGGAGTAAAAATATTATCTCACTCCTCTCTGTGCAAGTGCGGTGAGGGTGAATTTTAAGCCAAGGTACGTTAAAATGACAGACACCATTTTATTGATGTTCCGATTCGTGTTCAATATATAAGATTTGATTTAAATACGTTGTTCCTCGATCATAAACTGACGATCATAGACTGATAAGACGGATGGACAGACATGAACCAATTGCTTAACCCCACTTTTTGCTTCATGTGCGTGCAGTAACTACACCGGCACTCAGTAGAGCGCTTCCTCCACCAGGCTGAACAGTTTACGTTTTGTATCCCACTGATAGGCCAGATCTGAATCCGGATCTGAACCAAAATCTAACTGGCTTGTTCTTGTCACCTCACCAACTCATCCACCTAGTGTTGTCATAACATGCAAACAACGTTTTGAAATATCATGCAATACAGTACTGTATCATTTTTAGCCCTTTCTCTCAATGGTTAAGAATCACTTAAACAAATTCTCTTATCAGGATCTTGATCCAGATGTTCACCAAACTCTAATCAATTCGGCCTTGTCACACACCTAACCTGTCCACCAAGTTTAGTCTAAATCCGTCCATACCTTTTTGAGATACCCTGCTCACAGACAAAACAGACTGACAGACAAACCAGGGGTGAAAACATAACTTCCATCCACCTTTGGTGGCAGAGATAATGAAAAGAACTCTACCCTTTTTCGATTTGTTTGGGATTAATATGAGCAGCCCTACCTTTTCATAAGCAACATTTGATTGACAATTCAGAATATCCGAGAAGTGTGTACACTCGCATCTGAGATGTCTCGCCTGGATTTGAATCTGGACCCAGCTATGAACTCTCATCCTGGTGTTTCGCAGGCAGGGCCATTGATTGATGTGTGTGCCATCTGCTGGCCTTTGTAGATGGACGTTAGATCCGATGGTATCCTTTGCGAGGAAGAGGTGAGCTATCGCTGCACCATGAAGAAATTCCAAAATTCCTGCTCTAACTTTCAGGGAGCACTGCATCAACTGTGCAGCAGTGGTTTCACCCCCCCCCCCCTCCCCTACTTTCTCTCCCCAGCCAATGATGCTACTCACAGACATTGCTGCATTTGAAAGACAAAGAAGAATTTCCACCATGTGTTTTCCTTATTGCATAAAGAGTGAACCAGAATGTGTGGAATGGCATCAAACATAGGTTACGCCAGGTGGTACCAGACAGATTGCCCCCTTGCCTGAAGGTCATGAATAAATAAACCATCTGTTTTAACCAACAATCTGATAGTAACGTGGTGACTCTCCTGAGAATAGGTTGGGTTAGAGAAGCTACATGCTTCATACTGCCTTGAGGTCGTTTTAAACCTGAGAACCACTGGGATACTAGTCGGGTGTCATCACCACTACTCGGTCACCATCATATACATTTATCATCAGTCACAAGTCTTACCTATATATACTTTGATGGCATGGCCAATCTTTTATTAGTCGTAAGTTTAAAAAAAAAAAATGTAACATTACGTTTTTTTATACGAGTTCAGGAAGGTATAACACCTTCAATGGAAATTCTCAAAATAAGGTCCATTTCTGCTTAATCTATTTTTCCTGCTCAGTTTTATTGGATTACACTTAAAGGCAGGGATGGCAGAGTGGTAAAGGGCAAGGGGGCGGAATTTCTTTGAAGG
Source organism: Eptatretus atami (assembly GCA_035128595.1). NCBI lineage: Eukaryota > Metazoa > Chordata > Myxini > Myxiniformes > Myxinidae > Eptatretus > Eptatretus atami. Next base: position 45,992,156 of record CM068958.1, on the reverse strand, counting down.
AAATAAATAAATAAATAAATAAATAAATAAACATATCCTTCCCTTTCTTTATTTAGGGCGGAAGATAAATATCCGGAGATAAACAGAGAGTTACAATTTGAAGAAGAAATTGAGGCCGCAAATTGAACTAAAACGCGGCATAGGAATTGACTGTAGACCACGATCAAAACGGAAGCGCTCCAGCCGCTGTTGCACACTCACACCAAAAGGTCCCAAAAAGTGATCACGTACACATGCGGTAAGATTATTTGAATTAATTGTGATACTGAGAATTATCAAAGCACTATTACTATTCTACGTAACTCTATGGCAGAAGAAGGCTCGTCAGGTAGCCTCAATTGCTGCCAGGATACGTGCTGCGGTGTATTATCACAGTGAAAATTGACTACATACAGGATAAATTGAAATCGGCAAATCTTTGAGGAAATTTGAGGTTTGCCTCCTAAAGGTTCCACAAGACTTGTGATGACAAAATTATTGGCAGTCAAATGAGATGATGCATCTTAGAAACATCTCACACTGTGTTAGTTCAGCAATGTCATCAGACCCTTTCGGGAAGGAAATTTCTGCCCACCTCCCCTTTTGGCAAAAGGCAGGAGGGGCGACCCCCC
>CM068958.1:45959674-45966199 GCA_035128595.1 Eptatretus atami | reverse complement strand
TATATGTATACATACAGTATATATATATACATACACACATATACATATACATAGACACATACATATATGTATGCCTGGTGGTGGCTTTATGGTTAGGGTTGTGTTTTGGGGGTCTTAGGGTCCTGATTTCAAATCCCCATTGGCTGTTTGGTTTAGACGAGGTTAGGTTGACTCTGCCTGTCATCCTTCTGAGGTTGGCAAAATGAGTGTCGGCTTGCTGGTATCCTGTGTCGGAGTGGCGACCCGTCCAGGATTGTGCCCAATGGCGAAGGAGACTGCTTAGGCAGCACAAATGCTCTGCACAGAGTATGGTCCTAATGGATGGACATATATATATATATATATATACACACACATAAATACAGGGTGTCCCAAAAAATGTACTCACTCTTTAAATGATAATAAATGCGTTGTTTATTGACTTAGAAACAAGATTAATGCTTAAATGTATAAATGGATAAATGCATGTTTACAAATGTTCAAACTGACGACCATCACGTTCCAAACACAGCCGATAACGCGGACCAATGGATTCAACAGCGTTACGAATCATTTCATTTGAACTACAAGACTGTCTTTCAATTTCCTCTTTCAGCTCATCGACTGTTGCTGGTTTTGAGCCGTAAACCTTATCTTTGAGATATCCCCATAAAAAGAAGTCCATTGGAGTGAGGTCTGGGGAACGTGCAGGGAATTCAACACTACCTCTTCGCCCAATCCCTCTGTTCGGAAAAATTGCTTCGAGATAGGCCCTTACATCACGGTGGTAGTGTGGAGGTGCTCCATCTTGCTGAAAGTAAATCTTCTTCGTCACCAAATATCTCTTCGACACGTGGACCGACGGATTCCTGCAGCAAGTTTAAGTAAACATCCCCAGTGACAGTTTGGTCAAAAAAGAATGGCCCGAGGATGCCCAATGCTGATATCCCACACCACACAGTAACCCCTGGTAAGTTGAAATGGTGTTCCATAGTAACATGCGGATTTTCAGGAGCCCAGTAGGTGCAATTGTGTCGGTTAATTGAGACATTTAACTTGAAGCTGGCCTCATCGCTCCAAACAATTTTGGATGGAAATGCTGCATCTTTCTCGCATTTGCCCAGGTACAACTCACAAAATTCAGCTCTCGCGTCAGGATCGTCTTCATTTAGAGCGTGGATTAATTTTGGAATGTAACTTTTCCAATTAATTCACTTCAAAATGCGATGGGTGCTTGATTTTGGGATTTCTGTCTCACGAGCCATTTGTCGCACAGATTTCCGTGGGATCGGTGAGGCTTTCCAGGAATGGATTTTCCTTTGCGGGGGTGGTTGATGACCGTGGTCTTCCTGAACGCTCCTTATGGACGTCATGCACAGTTCCATCTGTTTCAAACTTATCTCGGATGCGAGCAATGGTGCGTTTGTTAGGCTGACATGCCGACAAGGAAGACATAATACACTTTTATTTGGTATGTGTCTATGTTGGTGGATCTTTGTGAAAATGTCTTCTAAATTGTCCTTGCACTTCCATGATGTTTTCGTGCTTCCAGTAGCACTTTATGATAAATTTTCTTTCTTCAAAACCTAGTCGTACTTCTGCCATTATTATGGTCAATTTGATCTGAAAATAAATGAAAAATTCAATGAGTTATGAGGAGCCAAAATGTGAGTACATTTTTTGGGACACCCTGTATATATATATTATATATATATATATAATATATATTTAATAATATATAATATAATATTATAATCTATATATATAATTATATATATAAGCACTGGTGTCAGCAGTGGGATATTTAGACCTGTGCTGTGCTTCATGCACCTCAAAATTCAGACCTGTTTAGACAAGATATTATTGAAATTTATTGGTGCAGACAATGGCGGACCAACAAGGGCAGGTCCCGGTGGACCGTGTAAGTGATGTAAATATGGAGAAGAAATTGATCCAGGACCCACATTACGTTGCAATGGAGGATGAAGAGGAAGCAATGGGAGAGGTAGAAAATAACTCCCACCCTCGGCCCCTGGAAAATGCAGTGCCAATAGTAAAGAATGGTGGATTATCGCCACCAATGCAGCCCGATAATGACACTATATTGTTCATGAAGCAGTTCATGGCAAAAATGGAGATGATGAGCAAAGAAAACAAGGCACAAATAAAAATGATTGATGCGATGAGCAGAAAAATGGATGAAAACAGCAGAAAAATGGACGTGATGGGTGATTAAATTTTAAAAAGGAGATGAGAAGTGAGGGGCAGAGAAATGGTGGCAGTGTGAGAGAAGGGAAGGGAGTGCACGATCGGTGTCCGGGAGGAGATGAGGGAGAGCGAGGCCAGACTGATGGGAAAGATTGGGAAAATAATGAAGGAGGTAGAAGGACCGACGACAGGACAGAATGAATTGAAAGAACAAATGCAGAACACAGGGGCGATAAAGGAGCGAAGAGCCACCCAGAAGGAATCAAAAAGAGAGATGACTGCAATTAAAACAGAATGTAAAATCGTGCATGAGGAACGGACGAAGAGAGTGGAGGAGGTGACACAGACGACAGGGAAAAGGAACAGGAAATGAAAACACAAATAGAAACAATGAAGGGGTGATGTTGGAGGGGGAAATACAGGAGGCACATTGGGAATGAACGAAGGTAAAAGAGGAGGTGGATGAGGTCAAAATCGATTGTTGAAATCAAAGTAAAACAGGTAGGAAATAGTAGAGTGAAGGAGGAGACGATAGAATGCATGAACATGTTATATTTACAGCGTGACAAAGTGCTCAAAGATCAAGCGAAGTGGATACAGGTCCTTGAGATGAACCGGGAGGAGGTGAGTACAGTGAAGGTGAGTCATGGCAAGTCTAGGCATGTGCATTTTTCTACTGGGTGTGTGTCGTGCTTTGGGGGGGGGGGGGAATAAAGGACCTTGGAGTGATGAGAGGCATGGAATGTGTGCCGCGTGTGCAGAGCAAGTGTGACAGAGTGAGTGCCAGGAACGAGTGGTGTGGAGTGCATGAGCGAGTGTAAGAGTGCAGGATATGCACCGACACAGATGGGGGTAGCTGTTAGATTAACTGAAGGGAGGAGTGAGCCCTCCGTGAGCAACAAATTAAAAACGCAGATGTGTTCTGGTCTCGAGCGTTGGAAAATTATCATGAATTTGGGTTCCACGACGGTCTGCGAGGTTTGTTCGCTTGCATGGCACGTCCGGGAGTGAGCACGACCTATGCCTCGTAAACCGCCCAAGCAGGGACGATTGCTTGGTTTAGTGACAAATGCTGAGGGGCCGGCGTGTAAATTCTCCATGAGAGATAAAACACTGGAGCACGGACGGCGAAACGAAAGGAAGTTGGCTTAAAATTTTTTCCACAGGAACCAGGTGTGCAATATGCACAGTGTGCCCAGCATGAACAGTGGGCGTGGTGAGCATGGCTTGGTTCCCCATGCGAAAACCCTAATGCCCGGTGGCAAAAATTTAAAAATAAATTGGTGTGCGACAGACATATGCTTGAGCACCTCTGCGGATGCAGGGGGCTCATTATAGTTGGGTTGAGAGTTTTGCACCCATGTGGGGAGCGCGGTTGTGTAACCGCCCCACATTGGGGCCCAGGAGCAGTTGCCTTTGGGGAATGATAGTTAGGCCCACATGGGGGTGCCAGCGATGGTAGCCTCTATGTGGGTACTGAAGCAGTGACCATGAGGGAGGGCTCGGATAAATTTAGGGATCTCGAGTGACAATAGGGACAATGTTAAGTCGAGACAATAAACACGTAGTGGGGACTTAGAGAGGTATAGAGGGTAGAGTTAAAAGGGAGCGTGCAGAGTACAAGGGAAGACAAGGGTGCACAAATTAGTTCGGGGAAATTAGTTAGCTGATGCTGTGTCGGTGAGTGGAAATGTGTTTGTGTGTAGTTGATGAATTATGAGTGTGAGGGCAGGGCAATGGCCCGGTATGAGTGTGAGTAATGAAGTGCATGGTGCAAAGGATTGATTTGGGGGAGTGGGTCCCACCCAAGGAAACTCAGGGGTTCGTTTAAAGTTAGATAGAGGGACAAGTCAAATTTACACATGGATGTCGTTCTGCGATTGGTGCTGATTGCGGAAAGATTAATTTAAAATTTTTTTTGTGGGGTGCAGAAGATAATGGACCAGCTGGGGGTGTGGCTTGTGAGCATAGTGTTCCAATGAAGTAAGCACCCCGGGCACTGGGGGCTCGTCGGTCAGGTGAGGCCGTAAGTAGTTCCAGGGGGGCAGTAGTTTATTCGTGGGTGCAGATACCCGAGGAGAGGGGCCTGGCACGCCAGTGTTGTGTTCAGTGCAGAGTTCAATGGGCCTGGGTGCCTAAGCAGCAGGGCCCGGGGCACCAAAATGCCATGAGGGCATCCCCCATGTTAGGGTGAGGAGCAGGCAAGCTTGGAGGTTGCTCCAGTGTCCCGGCGGTGCTACGGTAAATATGTAGGTGGGCAGACCTGCCAGTGGAGCCACACTACCCAGCCACAAAATTGTGCGATGGCACGGAAAGAAAATTTGGTGGGCAAGGCCCAAAATTGGAAGAGCATCAACGCATGGGCGATAGGAATTTGGGTTTTTAGAACCCCATTGTTTAACAAAGGCCTCTTGGTAGGGTATAACCCCAGGGACAGTTTAAAAGTGTAACAATATTAGCGTAGTTAGGATTGATGAAGACCCCTTTGCATCATCCACCATCGGGATGATCGCAGGCCGCTGGACTTTCCCTCCTGACGGAGTTGAGAATGAGATGTGTCACGACATAAATGTAAGACTGCATGTAGTTCTGCTCTTTTCCTTTTCCAGTGGAACCTTGGGGGGATTGGGTATGAATTTGGCAATGGGGATAGCAGGATATAGGAGACAAGACGTAGCAATGAATTGCAAAAAGAGGGGGGCTAGGGTAATGTACAGGAAGGAAAAGATGTTGGATGGGTGCAGACGAGTAGGGCCAACCTCAAGCTCTCTCTACCAGCACCACCACCACTGTTCCAGGTATGTGCACACCAGGGACCGCCTGACCATGTTGGTCGGACCTGGTGTTTGTTGATGGCTTTACCTGGTTTACCTTTTTCCTTTCGTGTTGTTTGCTTTGCCATATACTTTGTCTTGCCATCCCCAGGACCATCATAAGCATCACTCACCATGCTGGATCACTTGATGTGTGTCCATTGCATCACTCACCTCACTGCACCATTTGCTCCATAGCCTGTGATCCACCTCCACCTGTTCTGTGGATTGCCCTTCACTGCAGCCCCATACTTCAGGGTGATACCTTTCCTGTATATTTTATGGACTGCCTTCACTGCAGCCCTGTGTTTCACTATTCCACTATGCTAATGAACTGCCTTTGTTGCAGCTCTGCTCCTGCTCTTTCGTAGCCACTTCAAAGACACTTTGAGATGGCGTATGGCCAGCTGTGTCCAGTGGGCATGCCTCCAGCAAGCTGTCCACTCCTTCATTGTGCTCTTTCTTTTTTTTGTCCTAAGACCAGTTCCTGGGTCAGAAATTGTATATAGTTGTATAGAGTTGTGTCGATTATTAAAGCCCACTGGTTATATGTTTTAGTTTCGAAAATTCCGACAATTTTGGTGTAGCATAAGGTTGTTTGTGTGAGTCAGTTAGGTAGCTTCCAATGCATCAGGCGGGACATATCTAGTTTAAATTGTCACACACAATAAAGGGTAGAGTTAAAGTGTATTAGGTAGGGGGCAACTTCACCTGCATGTCACATGGTAATGCTAACTTTTAATGGCAATGATGTAACATTTAACTGATGTCTCCAGCTGTTGAACGACTCAAGGTGAGTCTGGGATAGGGGAAGGGGTAGTGTTGTGGATTTCAGAATCGGCTCTGAGTAATGCACACAACATCCAGGTTTTCAGACAGTTATTTCCATAAATGCATGTTAAGAATAGACCCACCCCCTTGTCTGGTGGGATTCTAACTCTTTGATGCGTTGGAGAAAGGTAGAGAACAGGTTCCCTTCCTTTCTTATGGGATAATCTTTTCCTCTTTACGATACGTTCATGATATACGATTTTAGGTCAGTTTTCATTTCTGCATGAGCGATATTCACCGTTCATGCATGCGATAACATAGCCGTTAGCTCAACGGATACTCGTTCTATTCCCTTTCCATCAAGACACATTGGCTTGGAAATACACGATTTATTGACACAATTTATTTTGGTTATCATTTTCACATTGGATTTATAGGGCATTTGAGACAGGCCGACAGCAGCAGCAATGGCAGTTGGTGACAGTTGGACTGTTCCTGCTGGTTCTGCTCAGTCCGACTGGTTCCTGGCATACCTAGTTCTTGGCATACCTAGTCCTTGGCATACCTGGTTCTTGGCGTATCTGGTTCTTGGCATTCCTGGTTCCTGGGAATGATGACATGATGTCGATTGGTTTTTGAGCCTGTTTGGGGTGGGTGCATGGCAAGGCAGAGCACTGGCAGCAGAAACAAGCCAAGCTGTAGAGAGCTCATTTGGAGAGGTAGACCAAGCCACATTCACAGATTTTGGGTTATT
>CM068958.1:45939674-45954674 GCA_035128595.1 Eptatretus atami | reverse complement strand
GGTGAATGGGCATCTATTGAGAACTTTCCCAGTCACCTTTGGGTCAGACAGGTCTGCTCACCATTTGCTTGTGCACTGCCAGCAGACCCATCCTTCTCTGTGTTCTGGTTATCCAGAACTCCCGGAGAGTGTCTAAAAGTGAGGCTGTACATGGATGACATTTCGGTGTTCATCACTAACACTTGCCATGTGTAGGCTAGTGGGTTACTGCGAGTGCTTTGGGTTGTCGTCCTCTTCCAAGATTAACTTGAGGAAGAGTGAGGTCATACACTTTGGCCGACACAGAGTGAGCTCTGCCCCTTCTTGCCAGTACACAGAGCAGACAGATGCATTGAAGATCTCGGAGTATATTCTGACTCTGGTGGTCTTGCCGCTAAGAACTGGCTGGACATCACCTGAAGACTTCAAGGAGAGGGTTGTTTCTTGGCAGTCACACTGACTCACCATGGAAGGGCATAATTTAGTTATTAAAACCATTTTGGTGAGTAAATTGATGCATTTGGCTCAAGTCTTCATGATTTCCCCCTGTGGTGAGACGGGCTCTAGAGAAGCTGTTCTTCAGTTTTCTTCTGGGGCATCCAAGCAAAGTGTAGGAATCGGCTTGTGGTAAAAATGACCCCATCCTTGGGAGGGAAGGGTGTCCCGAGTCCTTCGCTTGCATGTATATCTGTGTTTTCCTATTCTCTAATGGAGTTAATTGTGTCAGAGGACTCAGGTCACCTACTGCAATGGGAGTTTTTGTTCTTTTTCTTGGGGCTGCTCATTTTCTTTGCATGGTTCTTCCACTGCCCCGGCACATAGTCTTGCCGTGTGTGCTCATTCTGAACAAAAATGAGCTTTCTCATTGTTAACTGAACATGTTACTATCATGGCACACTGATATTATAGCCCATATACCCGTATCATCAATGCACCCTATGATGCCACATACATTGCCATTATCTATATCCTTATTGATTATTCAGATATTTAACAACCACCTTTGTGCACATCAAATCTAAATTGCATCAATGAAGGTGAGTATGAAAAAAAAATTCAAACTATGTTCCGTATGGCTAGTCAATCATGTGTATGAAATTTTGCATCGATTTGTTACACAGTTCTGGAGAAGACTTTTTTTGGTTTATATTTTCAATTCAATATGGCCACCAGACCACGTGACTGATGATGTCACATCTAATTATTCACTCACATCAGGTCGTAGATCAGATATAAGAAGTTTCAGATTTTTCAGATAAGGATTTCGATTCAACCAATCATGGCTGGGATACCTCTTCACCCATGACATCATCATTATCACCCGAAATGTCCCATGCAGAGTTAATGACATATGCCAAGTTTGTTGAGCGATTTCGGAGATGTCCAATTTTTTTTCTATTAAATCCAACATAGCTGCCATACCATGTGACCTATGACATCACAGTTTTCAATAATATATTCTCCATGGGGAGTCCCTACTATGTTTATAGTTTTACATCAATTGGACAAGCGGTTGGAGAGAAAATAAAATTAAAGTGCAAATATATAGGTGCGTGTGCACACACACACACACACTCACACTCACACTGCAATAGTCTTGCAACTCCTTCGACCAAAACTAATAACAGGTGGAACAAGCATAAATGATAGCCCAGAGTACATTCATATTTTGTAACTAGTTGGCAACTCCTTACCAAATACAATACCACTGTCTATTTGTAATTTCCACAAACAATCCTTTATGGTATTTTAAAAGCATTTTTTTCCAGCAATGTCACCCAGCCCTTCCCGAACCCTTCCAATTATGCTTCCCCTTATTCATGCAATGCTTATATAACTTATACATTCAAATGATTATGCAATCATCATTGTCCAATTATTGCACATTATTATAATTTTATTCCAGTGGCACGTACTTATAACTGAGCGCACTAATTGGAGGTAGAGTTATCCTTCTGTGGTTTTTCGCCCTCAGGTTGCTCGCAGCAACTCTGCTCAACCATATTGGAGATTGTACTGCCCTTTACATGGGGTTGCCAATACAAAATGCCACTGCATGATTAAAATAAAAATACCTTTAAACTTTAAATCCTTTCCTTTTGCACATATATCATTTGCTTTTTTCACAGGTACACTCTTGACTTCATCTACCCGTGTCTTCGGTTGTGTTGTTTAAGCAGCATTACGAGTCAAACGCTTTCTTTCCCATTTTGCCCATTTTATTTACCACTTCATATTTCTCTTAATTTATTGTCACCCTGGGTCTTTAATATTAAACAGAACATTGCAGACTTTGCAATAAACCTGTAAATGCATGTTTCTACCGCTCAACGATAATGCATGGACAATGTGCACTGTATCATTAAGTGAACCACAAAATCATTGCCATAAACGAAATATAATTATCAAAAGTGCCACCACCCATATTTTGAGTTAACGTACACAATTATTACCAGCCGAAGTTCAGAATGATTTCATAAATGTCTTACTACAAAGTTATAAATTGTCAAGACCTCTAATTTATATCCAATCATTTATATTCCAGCCCAAATTAAATGCATGCCTGCTTTTTACTTTTGAACATTTTCATGGCATGTGCAAACAAGGTTTACTGACTGCGTGATTTGGGGCTACTTATGCAGAACTAGTGCTTTGGTGTGCAAATATTGGCAGTGCATGCCGCATGCATCGTGAAACCGCTCATGCAATGTATCCTGTGGGAGACCACGAGTGCACACTTTGTTTGGCCATTGTCCAGATTTCGTTCTTTGGGCCAATAACGCAAGGAAATGGCAGCTCCAGGGTAGTCCAACAATGATGAACCATGACTAGATGCAGTAAATTGCAGTGTAGGGCATTCAGTGCAAAGGAAGCAAAGCAAACAAACATTATAAATATTATCGGCAGACAGGAAGAAAGATGCACAGACAAGCATAAAGGCTAGCAGGAAGCTTGCTGTAGATTTTCATGGCAGGCTTGAAACCTCAATTGGCATATGTGTGGCATGTGATTAAACATGGAGGAAAGATCTGCAATCCATCAAACGTACAATAAATCTAAAATGTTTTTTTTTTCTTGAGCTTGGTTACATTTTCGATGGTGCTATAGATCTTTTTCAGTGTTATTGCATTAACGGGTAATCATAAGTGCACTTCGGGTTGGCACGATAGCTCAAGGTTGCCATATTCGCCTTTGAGCTATCTAGCCTTGGTTCAATTACCAACATGACTATAAGATGTCACCCTGGTGTTTTACAGGCAGATTGTCACATCGCTTAGTGTGCTGTCCAATTTGTGGTACGTTAACCTGGGAACCCTTCTTTAAGCAATGATTGATAGTGGACGTTAAAGATTCCATAGTGTCTTTTGCAAAGAGCAAGGCAATTGTCACCTTTTCCCTGGCCAAATTCCAAGTTACAAATTTCTGCCATGATCTACAGAAGGCACTGCATGAGTGGCACAACTATTGTCCCAGAAATGTTGCAACTAGCAGCCAGGTCCGACACATGAATTAATGAATGAGTGCACAGCTTTTGTGTTGAGACCATAAATGGCACAAAGCATACCTCTTGTAGAGCAAGATGGCGATAACGATGATGATGATGATAATGACAGCGAGCACTGGGCCTACTACCCATGCCAGGCCTTCGCCAGCACCACTGCCCTGGGCCCCAGGACCAACATGAGGGAAACCAACAATCTCGGAGTACTGACTGGTTACATAAACTGACTGTGCACACAGAAACACAGGTAAATAATTAAAAAAATTAATCATTATGAATGATAATCATCATCTTCATAATAATCTTCAGCATGAAATAAATCAAAATTCAGTTGAAGGCCTGTGTCCATCCTGGAACACCAATCACAGATCACCTTTACCAACATTGATCCTGAAACAGATTTGCTCCTTCCACAACTCTTGCTGCCAGCAAATGCCAAATAATCCAATCTAACAAATCCTCAGTGTTACTCTTGGAAATCCCTTGAAAAAGCATCTTGAGAATCACAATCATCGACTTGAATTCTTCAATAGGAATATAAAAGAAGGCAAGGAAGCAAGGTCTAATTCCCATTGAGAATTTCACTTGAAATACACTGTAAAAGGTTATTATCCAGGCTTTAGATTGTGGGGCAGCAAGTCATTTTAAAATTTGACCATGTCGTGCATAATTATATAATCATTAGTTACACTGTATTGACACAAAATGTTGTTCGAATACGCAAAAAAAGAATTAATAATATATTTTAAAGAATTTGATATGGAACATAGTTAATGTAGCAAAGCAACAAAAGTAAGCTGGAGCTGTAATAATATAATATATATATATATAATATATATATATATATATATATATATATTATATATATATAATATATATCCACCCATTGGGACCATACTCTGTGCAGAGCGTTGGTGCTGCCTAAGCAGTCTCCTTGGCTATTGGGCACAATCCTGACGGGTCACCACTCCGCCAAAGTATACTAGGATGCTGGCACTCATTTTGCCGAACTCGGAAGGATGACAGGCTGAGTCAACCCCCTGATGTTAATTCAACAGCCAGCGGGGCTCGAACTCAGGACCCCAAGGAGCTCAGCCCCACCCTAACCACTAAGCCAACACCAGCCTGAGCTTAGAAAATAAATACTTTTTCAAAATTGATACTAGAGTGGAAAGGAACTGTTCGAGAAGGAACGTACAAACAAGCAATATCAGAATGATTCGATGGATGAGGGGTAGTCAAAAGTCGCAAATAAAATCAATAAACGATATCAATATATATTATTGTTCATTGATTTCATTTGATAAGGTGGCGTGCCACTTGCTTCCTGGTACCCACTACATTAATGGGGTCTGATCTCGACAATGTCTTGTAGGGGTTAACCAGTTCACTCCGGAGAGGAGCTTCTGCTCCACTGTCATGGGACCTACACCTATTGAGGAGTGGTCCAGTTGTATGAGCATGCATTCTGGCCCTTTGGGTTTGGAATGTTTGTGTTTGATTTAGCATGTGCTTCAGCCTTTGGGCTGAGGTGCATGTGTATGCTTATGGGGCAGTCTTGTTGGACTGTGTACGTTGGCCATGGGGTGAAGGTGCACATCCCAAGCTGTTTAAACGTTTTCATTTTTGAACCTTTTTTGTGTAAAGAAGGCATCGCTCATAAGGCGACGGTCAACAAGCCTGAAACATGTCCGGGGATGTTCCCTCTCCGGGGTGGACTGGTCGATAAAATTGAGGATTAAATTATCTTCCCGGCATTGGCTGTAGTACAATCCTACTGAGAAAATAGTAAGGCAGCTCTGCCAAGCTCATGCCTAATTGGCAGAGCCAATGCAACTGTTTAGCCAGAAGAGCCTTAAAAAAAATAATATACACATGCACACACATCATACATTAAAGGAGCCATGGGTGTGCATGTGCAATGCTTTTTCACACCGAAGAAGAAATAAATTTCCAACTTGGCTTTATCTGGGATCAAACCATGTGCACTAGCTCACCAATCAGCAACTTTAACGACTGAGCCACAACAACCTTTACACGATAAACATCAGTTTATTTTGTTGTTGTAAAGATCCTGTTCTTACAGACGAGAGGAAGAGGAAGTGAGACTTGGAACACCACTGGAAAACATACATACAACCAAATACACAACCAGACACTTTGTGATAAACAAATAAATATAAAAGTACATGTAATGAGTACACAAACACTAACACCATCACCACCATCACCACCAACAACAACAACAACGTTACATAAAATATCCTGTTTTCTGGTTGGTCCATTTCATTCTATTTTGTGAGAGAGACTGTCACATCTAATTTCTACTGGATGTTTTTCCCCAGCCTGAATTGCACATAAGGTCATTGTACAAAAGGCGTTCCTCAAAGTACCGGCTCACACTGTGCAATCATTTCCAGTGTTTTCTATCAATCTGTTTCTTTTACCTATCCATAAACCCTATATGTCCCCTACCTTACCTTATCATTTATCTGCACCTTTTAAACCCCAACTACCACCCCACACTTTCCCTGTGAGGAAAGACATTGCTTATTTGTGTGTTTTACAGCGCAAGTCCTGCTTCTTCCTCCGTCCGTAAGGAATGGCTCTTTGCTAGTTAATCATCATTAATGACATTGATAGTTATAGGTATGAGGTCATTATGCACCTGTGTGCCTGTCTTTCTTCCTATCTGGTGAGAAAACATGAGATGGTGATGGGCTGCTATCTGGAGGGCATGAAGGGAAAGTAGGAAGAACTCATGGATGCATTTCCAAGGACAATAAAAATAGTGGATGAAAGAGTGGAGGTGAGCAGAGAGCCGTTCCAATTTAGAGACATGTTTTGTCAAAGATAGATTGGGACTTATGGTAAGGCCAAGGGTAAAACTGTTAGAAGATAAAAGGGGGAGCATGGAGGTGGGTGGGGGGGGGGGGGGGGGGGGGGGGGGGGGGGGGCAAAAACCTTGCATTTTGAATGGCTGAAGATAGAGTTCTGTTTTTATCTGGGATTTAAACCTTGTTCTGTTAAACAATTTCATTGAAACCTTTTCTGTTTAACAATTACCTAAGAGGTGCATGGCATGCAATTAAATAATATCTTCCCTCTTCATATTGAGACGAACTGCTGGGGTGATTGTGCCGTGAGCGCCACAATGAGGTTAATTTCATCTTGTACTGTATTAATGTGCTGAATATATCACTCGGTATCACTCGGTATCACTGAGGAGCTTCTGAACGTAAAAGCTGCAGAGCGAATATTGACTTCACATGCTTGTGGATGGGTAAAAATATGATGGGTACAAGTCCGTAGATAATGAGAAGGGCAGACGGTAGGGAGCATACCTCCGCCACACAATGCCTGATCCAGTAGAACATATCAGGCCCAATTAATATGTGAAATATGCTATATATCGTTTTTGGCCCCATCTTTCAATTTTGAAGAATCACTTAAAAAATGAAAACAATGGTCGTATCCGGATCTGAATTTGGGTCTTCACCAAAACCGAATCAATTCGTCCATATCATACACCCAACCTGTCCACCAAGTTTCATCCAAATCCGTCCAGAACTTTTTTAGATTTCAGGCTATATATCGGTTTTGCCCTATCTCTCAACGGTGTGAAGAATCACTTAAAAAAATTCTTGTAGCCGGATCCGGATCCGGGTCTTCATCAAAATGTAATCAGTTAGTCCTTGTCACACGCCCAACGTGTCCACCAAATTTCATGCAAATCGGAACACAACTTTTTGAGATGTCCTGCACACGATCAAACAAACAACGAAACAGACAAACAAACAATAAATATGTTGTGCATAACACGATACTTGCAAAATCCATAAAAACAATTGAACCTTAAAAATAATTGGTGGTTGAATTCAATGATCAAAACATGCAAATAATCCTCTTAAAATATCAAGTCAATCGGATGAAAATTTCCAAAATTGGATCTTAGAAATTTGGCCTGTGTTGACTTTTTGGCCTATGTTGCCCTCAAAATACTTGTCCATTGAATTCAGTGACCTGATATGCTAATCTTCAAATGTCAAGTCAATCAGAGGAAAATTGAGGATTTTAGAAACCTCACCGAAGTTGTGACCTTTGGCCTATGTTGAACTTTTGGCCCATGTTGCCCTCAAAAATACTTGTTCATTGAACTCAGTGACCTGATATGCTAATCTTCAAATGTCAAATCAATCAGAGGAAACTTGAGGATTTTAGAAATTCGACCTATATTAACCTTTATGCCGAAGTTGATCTCAAAAATAATTATTGTTTGAATTGAATGACCTGATATGTAAATCTTGTTCAAATTTCGTCAATTGGATTAAAATTGAGGATTTTAGAAATTTGACAAAGTTGTTGACCTTTTCACCTTTTGACCTCAAAAACAATAGGCTTCTTGCTTATGGTGGACTCTACAATGTCGTGAAGTTTTGTGAAGATAAGTTTAAATTTGTGACCTGTAGGGGATTGACATATAAATGAAAAATCATTCAGTGACAACTTGGCAAAACAGCACAAAGTAGAATGGCACTTGGTAGAGTGATTCACGGTAGAGCGGTGGAACAGTTCACGTTTTGTATCCCACTGATGGGCTGGATCCAAACAAAAACCCAATCTGCTTGTTCTTGTCACCTATCCATCTCATCCACCTTGTTTTGTCATAACTCATCCACAACTTTTTGAGATAAAGTGATATATTTAGTTTTTGGCCCTATCTATCAATTTAAGAAATTAGGCCTGTGTTGACATTGTGACCTTAAAATGAATTGGTAGTTAAATTTAGCGACCTGACATGAAAATGCTCTTCAAATTTCAAATCAATCCGTTGAAAATTGAGGATTTTAGAAAATTTGGCCCAAATTGGCCTTTTGGCCTATATTGACCTTTTGGCCTATGTTTACCTCAAAATTAATAAGTGGTTCAATTCAGAGACCTGATCTGCAAATGCTCTACAAATTTCAAGTTAATTGGATTAAAATTGAGGATTTTAGAAATTTGGCCTATGTTGACCTTTTCGCAAATGGTGACCACGAAATTAATTGTAAGTTGAATTCAGTGACCTGAGATGTAAATCCTTTTCAAATTTCAACTCAATCACTTGAAAATTGAGGATTTAGAAAATTTGGCCCAAATTGACCTTTTGGCCTATGTTTACCTCAAAATTAATAGGTGTTTGAATTCGGGGACCTGAAATGAAAATGCTCCTCAAATTTCAAGTCAATCGGATGAAAATTGGGGATTTTAGAAAATTTGGACCGAATTGGCCAATTGGACTATGTCGACCTTTTGGCCTATGATTGCCGCAATATTAGTAGGTTGTTGAATTCAGTGACGTGATATGCAAATCCTCTTCAAATTTCAAGTTAATTGGATTAAAATTGAGGATTTTAAAAATTGGTCTATGTTGACCTTTTTGTCTATGTTGACCTCAGAATTAATAGGTGGTTGAGTTCAGTGACCTCATCTGCAAATGCTCCTCAAATTTCCAGTTAATTGGATGAAAATTGAGGATTAAATTTGGCCCAATTTGGATCTAAAATTAATAAGCATTTGAATTAATCGACCTGCTATGCAAATGGTCTTCAAATTTCAAGTCAATCGGATGAAAATTTACAATTTTAGAGACAATTTAAAAATTTGGCCCATTTTGGTTGACCTTATGGCCTATGTTGACATTTTGACCTTTGATAACCTCCAAAGTAATAGGTCGTTGAATTCACTAACGTGATATGCAAATAATGTTCAAATTTCAAGTCAATCGGATGAAATTTGAGGATTTTAGAAAATTTGGCTCAAATTGGCCTATTAGCCTTTGTAGTCCTTTATGGTCAACCGAATTTTACGAAACTGCAATGCTGGACTATTACAGGGTCGGTGACATTCATCTCTGAAAATTTCAGAACGATCGGTTGAGCAGCTTGGGCTGGAGGCGAGTGGGCAGACAAACACACAAACAAGCAGTCATAGACTGGTACTTACGAAATCGTCAAATTGACCTCTGACCTTTGTCTAATAAAAGCTGTCTCTAGAGAAGGTAGCGACGCAAACCAGAAGTTTCTACGATGATTCTGTACCAAACCATCAAAAATCGTAACGTCGACCGAAGCAAAAATCTCCATTTCTCCACGCAATTGTTTTTATATTATTTTTATCAAAGTCACAAAACCGTAATATTCGGCCATCCACCAACAATCTTTACATAATACGACGGCTTAGCGAGTCAGGCATGCGACGATAACCTTTATTGGGATAAAAAACATGACTTTTAACACCATCTTTATCGAAAAACACCGTCAGCGGGCACACGGAAAACCATTGCGTGATCAACGCTGCTCTGCTCAGTGCACTGCACCACGTGACGACCCGTGACGCGGCGAGTGAAATATTTTTTATACAATCTTAAAACGTCTCCAAAACATCCGATTTTTACCAGAATTCGACAACCGAGTTTTAAGCGTCCTAAGCGATCGCAAAAACGAAGACAAAATTAAAATCGAAGTTAAAACGACTCGTAACGTCGAGCGAAGCAAAAATATCCATTTCTCCACATGAATTTACGGAATTATGTTTGACCTCACTGTGACCTTGACTTTGACCGATTTTGACCAAAATCTAATCAGCGCTAGCCCACACCCTCCTGAATCACGTGGTGTAATTTGGCATTGGTAGCTTCTTCCGTTCTCGAGTTATCGTGCCTACAAACAAACAACAAACACACAAACAAACACACAAACAAACAAACAAACACACAAACAAAGGATGGAAGTCATCAATATACTTACGAAATCTTTAGATTTTGTAAGTAACAAACAAACACACAAACAGAGGACGGAAGTCATCAATATACTTACGAAATCTTTAGATTTCGTAAGTAACAAGCAGTCATAGACTGGTACTTACGAATCGTCAACTTGACCTCTGACCTTGTCTAATAAAAGCTGTCTCTAGAGAAGGAGCGACGCAAACCAGAAGTTTTACGATGATTCTGTACCAAACCATCAAAAATCGAATGTTTGACCTCACCTGTGACCTTGACCTTTGACCGATTTGACCAAATCTAATCAGCGCTAGCCATCACCCTCCTGAATCACGTGGTGTAATTTGACATTGGTAGCTTCTTCCGTTCTCGAGTTATCGTGCTACAAAGAAACACACCACAAACAAACACACACACAACACACACACACACACAAACACACAAACAGATGACGGAAGTCATCAATATACTTATGAAATCTTTAGATTTCGTAAGTAACAAACACAAACAAATGGAGGCGATCAACATACCTGTCAAATATATATTATATTTTTTTGCCAAGTAACACACACACACACACACACAACACACCACACACACACACACACACACACACACACACACACACACACACACACACAACACACACACACACCAACACGCGATCAACATCCAGTACTTGTCAAAAAAAAAAAATGCCAAGGTACAAACAAACAGACAGGGGTGAAAACAACCTCTATCCATCTTCGGTGGTGGAGGTAAAAAATGTGAACAATTAACGTTGGATTAAAAGAATCGACCTAATAAAGGGAATTGTTTCGAAGAGCATGGAATAATTAAGGTAATTAAAATGATGGAATAATTTGCCAATGTTTGTTGTTTTATTAGGCAAACATAGCAGAACCTCCAGAAATAAAAAATAATAATAATAATAAAAGAAGAGTGGTATGGAAGCTGAAAGAAGTATCAAAATGGACGATAATTTTCAAGTAATTTTTAAGTAGATGTGTTGAAGTTACAAAGCTGTTGGGGTTGCTTATGTACTTAATTATTATCATTCCAGCTGTTCCCAGCAGGAGCTGAAGCATAATGAGTATGAGGTTTATCTTGCCTCCAGTATATTTACTGCTTCCAACAAACATGAATCATCTCATTGGGTTCTCTTAATGTTGGCATTCCTTCCTGATTGTCCATTCTGAAAGTATTGTGCCAAACCATTTATTTCCTACCAGTTGAACACAGCACATGGCCAGGGTACATAAGCAGACATGCCTCGACTGTCAGAATCCTGCTATGTCTCATGGACCGAACCTGAGTCCCGAAGGCATTGCCCAAGCCTCTATGCTAACCTCCAAGCCACAGAACCTCATTATGGATGGTGTTGAGTAGTTGAAGTGACAGCAGGAGGTGACTCCCCTTCTTTACAGAAGTGCATGCAGTTATTGAAGTAATATTTAGCTTTTTTTGTTTATAGTCAGGACTTGCAAAGAGTGAAGCACTGAATGGATTAGGATGCTGGATAGAAAAAAGAAACATTAGATAAAGGGGGAAACAACAACAGTAGGGTATAAGGACAAAAATAGAGGGAGATGTGGACAAATAATGGGTGTGGTGAGGAATGAGACATATGGGAGGATGCATGGGGTGGACAAGATGGATGCAGAAGCAAACTCTCAGGAAGGTTGGGCTGGGGTGTGGGTGTTAATGGAGGGGGGTTTAAGAAGATCATGGTTTTGGATGGGGGGTGATCTGAGATGGTGGTGAACAGCTGTCTTGAAGACCTGGAGGAAAGAATGAGATTGAAGAGAACGTGCAAGTTGGTTCCACAGGTGGGAAAAAGAAGAATGAATGAGTGGAGGTGAGCAGTGATTTTGGATTTTGGAAGTTTCAGCAGAAGGGGGTTGATGGGACAAAGTACGAAAAGAGCAAGAGCAGAGTGTGCAAGACCATGAAGGAGGTGGTTGGAACCATAAACACACTCAAGAAACAACTACATGATACCGAGTACCAATACTCTGGTTCTTCTCCTTCCGGACATCCTAATTCATTTTGTACCTTATTATGACCTTTTTATAACCCCCTTCTCACATTAGCAGTGACAGCAAATCCAGTTTACTGTTCTATCTTTCTTCTCCCTCTATGCCCGACTCAATAACTTCCTGCTGTCTTAATTCCTATCACTCCCTTTGCTACAAAGATTCAAAAATCATCTGTCAAAACTCCTAATGGGACCGAACCTCATTTCATGCCCAAACGTTTTCTTCTGCCTGACCTCTTATCGTGCTCTTCACTCTAATTATTCTGCAATCCCCCCAACCTCCCATTCCTTCTTTATTGTCTAATTTCCCATTGTAGTTACCCTTTGAGCCTTGCCTTGCCTTTGACAATTTCGAATTTGGATCGAGTGTGGTCCACTCTTTTCAAAAGGTATCATTGGACTTTTTGACATCCACAATGTGAACGCCAGCAGATGGGACAGCCGGCTTTATGTCTCCTCTAAAGGATAATGTACTCTTTCGTGGAACAGCTTGCACACAAAAGCACCAGGATAGCAGTTTATGATCCGATGGGGGAATTGAGGCCGAATTCGACAGCTTAAAGACGAGTGTGCTTATCCCTCTAAGCAATTACGTCAGCCCCAGGCACTGAACTGGAGAAACAATTATAAATATCAAAGCCTCCATTAAACCACCAACTGCAATTGTACAATATTTTATACCAAGATTGTGAGTTTTGTTTGACAGGGCAATTTTCCTTATTTTTTTTGTGGACAAGTAATAAATAATAAAAATTTCAAATTCATTGAGTGATTAGTCAGGACATGACGTAATAATACAGGACTTTCAAAATGACGTATGAATTCTGTCGAGGCCTTTTGAGCATATGCCTGGTGTTGGTTTAATGGTTAGGGTGGCGGGCTTTGGATCCCAGGGTCCTGAGTTCAAATCCTCTTCAGCTGTTCAATTAATACCAGGTGGGGTTAACTTGGCCTGTCATCCTTCCGAGTCGTCCTATATATTATGAGTGCCAGCATGCTGTATCCTGTGTCGGAGTGGTGACCCATCCAGGATTGTGCCAATAGCCAAGGAGACTACTTAGCAGCACCAACGCTCTGCACAGAGTATGGTTTCTCTCTCTCTCTCTCTCTCTCTCTCTCTCTCTCTCCTCTTCTCTCTCTTCTCTCTCTCTCTTCTCTCCTCTCTCTCTCTCTCTCGTGCTGTGTGTTGTGTTTACAGTGAAGGTTTGCGCTCACAAGGCACATTTAACCTGCCATCGCTAGCTCTGTGAAATCTGTCATTCAAATAGTCTTTTTAACATAATTTTCAGTATTTAGATGAAAGAGTGGAAATTTCAAAATGGTTTAACCATAATTGTTGTGTACCTGGACTCAAATCGGACTTACGAAAATATAAGTTCCCTCGCTTAACGAAGGTTCACAGAGCGAAGGTTCGCGACAACGAATGGTTTTATTGAGGACTATTCACCACTAAAAGAAGATTTTCATTCGCTACAACGACGTAGCTGTCACAGTGTTATGGTGATTGTGCAACGTCACTTCTGTGGCAATGATAAATACTGTCGGACCCCGCTATTCGCGAGGGATATGCTCTTCAAAATTTTGCGAATGTTGGGGCATTGTTTAAAATATATATACAGTATATATTTTTAAACATGGTCTAGGCTCGTGGAAGAGCGATTAAACAAAACAAATAATGACACAAGCACACAACATAACAAAGGGAACAGCTGGAGAAAAGGAAAACAACAACAGCAGGGTGGAGGGAAAAAGTAGTCGGAGATGGACAAACAAGGGATGCAGGTAACGATGAGGGGTAAGGGAGAACACAAAGGTGGACAATATGGATACAAAAGCAAAATTATCTTTGATCAGTTTGTTATTTTGGACAAGGTCTGAGGAGAGGGAAGAGGCTACTGCCTGTCTCTCAGAAGGATGAGAGATGTCACAGCAGAGAGTGGAGTCATCATTAAAGAGATGGAGAGGATTTTCCAGAGTTTGAGATCTTTGATGAAGATTAGGAATAATATGGGGCCTAGAACACTGCCTTGGAGTACTCCAACCTTGACAGGGAGAAGAGATGAAAGGGTTCTGTTGAGAGCCCCGTGTTGTCTCCGAGGGTGGAGGAAGTCAGGAATCCAAGAGTGGATAAGATTCAATCAGTAATGATCAATGATTTTTTATCAAATTGTGAAATGTGACCAAGAACCACAAGTCTCACCGTGTCTCTCAAGGTTTGTTAGGCAGCCAGGAAAAATATGTAGTCCCGTCCACTTATGAGTGGTGAATTCAAGAGGCCACCATACTTGGAGCCATCTCCGACAGTGATCCAGTCACGAAGAACTTTAAAGTGTGCTGTTGCATAAGCACCAGGCCAAGCAAGGTTGGAGGGTCCCCCAGACTGAGACTGAGGCAAAATCTGGAGTTCCAGTTGGATAGAGAGGTCAGGTCAGGTCAGGTATGGGAGCATGTGTCAGAACCGCGTCGAGAGCGGGTAGCGAGGTTTCAAGGAATCAAGTATTTTTTTTAGTGTTTTGAAGATGGTGGCCGTGTTTATAGGCAGACAGTTTGGAGAGTAAGGCAGGATGCTAGACTGTATCAAAAGCTCCAGATATGTTGAGAGAGACAGCCATGATCTTGAGGGCCTCCACCATTGTTGGGAGAGTAGAATCAGCATGTCCAAGGGAGCGTGACCAGGTCTGAATCTGAATTGATGATCTGAGATGAGGCTGTTTGAGA
>CM068958.1:45929316-45939664 GCA_035128595.1 Eptatretus atami | reverse complement strand
TTTTATGTCAACTGCGATGATGGATTCCATGACTTTGCTGATGATTGGAAGCACAGTAAGCTAATTGGGTTGTAGTTAAGGGGATCCATTTTTGCAACTTTTTGTTGTAATGCTGTGATGTTGGCTCATTTCCAATTTCCTAGGTCGAGTGATATAGGAGACCAGTCCTAGAATGTAAAAAAAACATGTTTTTTTTTAAAATGCGAATACATGAAGCGCTAATGTCAAAGCAGGTCACACTTTATGACCCACTGATATGCAGGGTCTGCGAATAGCAAATCTGTGAATAGTGGTGTCCGACAGTACATTTGTTCCCCCCACCTCCCAATTAACTTTTTAATTGGGTGATTAACTTTTCAGAATGCTTGTGAAAAATTAACTTTTCAGAATGAAAGGGTTAAAAATAACCATCTCCTCCACCACCTCCCGCCGTCGCCATCTTGTGCGGAAACTTGGACTCAAGATCGTTTTGGGAAGTGTTACAACTAAATTAACTTTATTATCATGTTACTCTCTCTATTATTAGGTCAATAATGTTATTATAATGTCACTTGCAACTAAAACCATCGTCACACCAAGCATATGGCTTTGTATTTAGACCGAAACATTATGGTTAGGAAACAAAGTGTAATTTTTTCCAAAATAAATCATGAAAATGAGCTTCTGCATCATGAAGCTTTGCATACCAAAGGGTTATAAAGGTATGTAACCCCTTCATTATGCGGGGGATACCTGCATACGAAGTACGAGACATATCCGTGGATGAGAGGTCTTGAGTTCCACCTATTTCCTATTAATGTAAGAGAGCGGTGGCACACACGCACACACTTCTCCATTTAGGCAATAGATGCTGAAATCGAGTACAATTTCTCTTGTGGCCTTGGATCCAAACAAAAATATATATTTATAACAGCCTTCACAGCTCCCCACCCACTCCCCTACCCCCCCCCCCAACCAACATGATTAATCATAAATATCATCATTTTAGAAGTTGATATTAAACCTAATCAGTGGATTCACAAGCATCAGATATGACTTTCCCTTTCAACCTTTTGGGATCAGTTCTTTGGGTGAGCTGAGAAAGTTCTCAAATTCTTTCTTTGGGCAGAAGCACACCACTTTTCCTCAAGTCCCTTTCCAAATACTTTCGACTTCTTTTAGAAGCTATTGAGCCATATGAGGTAACAATCCTTTTCTCGCACGTACAATATATGTTATCATGACCCGTTGATCGCTATTGTGAAGGTTTTTTGGGCATATGTGCTGAGCATTAGGGGGTGGGTTACGTCATTTTGCAAGCCTCGTATTCAATATAGTTCATCCAGAAATTCCACCCTGCTTTTAAATATGAGGAAATGTTTACCAAATGAAGTTTCAATGATTTTATCAAATTGTGAAATGTGACCAGGAACCACATGTCTCACCGTATCTCTCACAGTTAGTTGGGCGACCAGGAAAAAGATGTAGTCTCGTCCACTGATGAGTGGTGAATTCAAGAGGCCGCCATACTTGAAGCCATCTCCGACAGTGATCCGGTCAGGAAGAACTTTAAAGTGCGCTGTTGCATAAGCACCAGGCCAAGCAAGGTTGGAGGGTCCCCCAGGCTGAGACTGAGGCAAAATCTGGAGGTCCAGTTGGGTAGAGAGGTTTCAAGGAAATCAAGTTTTGTTTTTTTTTGAGCGTTTTTATGATAGTGGCCATGTTTATAGACCACTGAAAAAGAATGATCATACAAAGAATGATCATTCCTTTTGACCACCACATGCTAGCAAGTTCACAACATTGCCATGATAGGCTTTTGAGTGTAAAATATCTGAACTAAACCTGAAAGACTGTAATTCCCAGTCGATAATATGTAAAATATGTGGGTCTCTGAAGCATAGGCAGCATTTACTCCCTGTATTACAAAGGGGCCGTATACAAAATACGCAACTTTTTTGGCAGTTTTTTGATGCCCCCTCTCCCTTGTGATGCTCCGTGACATTTTCCTGACCCCCACCCGAAAAAAAAAGACATGATTCTGTGAATGAGAGCAATGTTGCATTTTAAAATTTCAATCAGGTTCCATTCTGAAAGCTTTTCTTTCAATCATGATTATTATTATTATGATTATTATTCTTTAAATAAGTGGCATCCGACAGCTCACTCATTGAAGTATAATGTTTCCCTTCAGCTCCTTCCAAATTTTACAAACTTCTCGTTGAAATTCCTGCTTTCTCCTTTTCAGAAATGTCCTCCCGTAGCTTCAAATGAATTATTTAAACAGCACCTCAGCAAATTTTTGGACAAATTAAACCTAAAACAAGGTCGTTTTAAATTGACATGTTCTGTGGTGGTGAAGGAAAATCCAAGATGACTGCACCCATGAAGAAGATGGCATCACATGACTGTGGTTCTGACAACCTTCCCCATGACACCATAACGCTCCAGGAAACATCTCTTCCCATTACCCCCAAAGAGCCACGTATTGTAGTGTACGGTCTCAAAAACATTAAATTATCCGAAAATAAAACACCATATGTAGGTTTACAGCAATTCATGAACAATGAATTATCAATTACAAATTGTCTTTCATTCCACGTATTTTGCAAATGTGTTATTTTGTACATCCATATTTTGATGGTGTTGATGGTGTTTTAACTGTTGCAGCAGCTACTTCATACCCTCTGGTTGATTCCTCTTCCGCTATCAAAATACATAAACCTGTAACTAAGGAGAGTAATCCAAACAGCAAACATCCATTCCATAAAAAAAAACTTACATTTCTTACATTATTCAATAATTACGATGAAGACAATTAATCGGCATTTGTAATTTACTGACAGACACCGATTCGATGATGCTTGGATGAACATGCATGGTTATATGTACAGACACACAGACACAGGCACAGCTACAGACACAGACACACATCTTTCATCTTTATCCCTGCCACCAAAGGTGAATATATGGTATTGTTACATTTGTTAGGGGGTGGAGGAGGGGGGGGGGGTATATATTACCTTAGAACAAATAGAAATTTATGGAGTAGTATGGTATGTGTATGAGTAGTTAGCTCATCTCGATGTGATTAAGTAGGGAAACGTTACCTTCAGGATTTTCTTGTTTGAATGTGGTGCACCATACGGGGGATGGTGCATGGTAATAATTAGATCGGGTTTAAGGTAAGGAATCGTATGTGCAACCCCCTTGTAATCCCCCAGGTGAGGCCGAAGTAAAGAGAGAGGAGGGGCTTTAAAAAGGGCAGCGTGGTCCAAGGAGCAAGGGGAGGAGCTTTTTGTTTCCTCCTGAGGGGCGGAGTGATGTGGCAAAATTCGTCTTCCTGGATTCGTGGCAACAAAGGTTCGAGAAAAAGAAAGGCAGTTGGTGTATGACCTCAAGGAGGACCCTGTTTTTTGACCATGGTCCTGCCTCTGTACGTGGTGCCTGCCTGGCCGCCTTCTAGTGTAACTGCCTTTGCCCTGTGCCTGCTTTGTCTTCCCTGGTTTCTGCTCGTGTGTTTTTGTCACCCTACCCGTGTACCTCCATCACTCTTCCCGGGTGTTTCGTCACCTGTCTCATCACCTATTCATCTCTCTTGCCTGTAGATCTGCTCCCTCCTTGTCCACCAGCAGAACTAAGGCATCATCCTGTTCTTGTCTCTGATCCCTGTCTGTGCGTGAATCCAGTGTGTGGTGCCATCAGTTTCATAGTGTCATTGTATATAATTCTATATTTATCGATACCGTGTTCCCCCTTTCTTCCCCACCTCAACCCTCATCTCCAGCATAGCCATCACCATCCCCTGGTTATTCATTTATTTGTGGGAAATAAACCCGTTGGTTTTAAAAGAGTGAAGAGCATCGTGTGCTTCGTCGGATTCCTGTGCGTGCAAGGCGGCCATAAATTTACGTGTCTAAGGGAGTAAACGCGAGTTCAGTCCATCCATCCAAGGTCGGTCTTAATAGGGGTGGAAACAACAATATATAGCACGGTATCTCAAAAATGATACATTGTACGATATCTCAAAAAGTTGTGGACAGGTTATGTGTGTGACAAGAAAGAATCGATTCGATTTTGGTTCAGGTCCGAATCCCGATCCGGCCTATCGGTGGGATACAAAATATAAACTGTTCAGCCTGGCAGAGGTATGCCCTCCACCGAGTGCCATTCCAGTTCTAAATGTCGTAGATGGATCTTTGTTAATAAAAAGCATGGACATGCATATTGTATCGTGCAACTGTGCGAATGGAGATGATGTTTTTATTTTTTTAATAGCCTGAGGTGGGGGCATGATTCGATGATAGTAATATATTGTCAGAGATCATTCACAAACATACAGTTCTATCAGATCCAAGTATAAGCATAAAAGGATACCTGTTGGAGGGGCATATGATCTGGAGACCTCCAAGGAATCTCCCTCCCTCCAAGGATCTCCAGAGGTATTACAACCAGAAAGAATGAGCTGGAGCAAGGTAAAATAAATCATAAAGTTAAAGAGCCAAATGTGGTGATAGAACTCTGACATCTTACACCGTTACAAAGGTTTGCTGTACACATCGTCAAGTAATGTTTTTTTCCGGTCCTGTGACGAGATTACATACATCGACTCAGGTGAAAGGTTCATTTTGATTCTGCCAATGGAGTTACAATGTTTGCTTCATTTGTTTGAGAAATTACAACTCATCTTGTCGTTGTTCAACGATGAAAGGAAATTCTCAATAAAATATTGACTGGACTTGGGATTCGTATGTTTTACTATCCATCCGATAAAACAAACAGATCGACAAGGCCGAAATAAACATTCTATTGTCCTGGGATTGAAAAAGAGTGGAAATCTGGCATAAAATAGTCACAATAGCTTCGCCATGTCATTGCCGAGTAAGGTCTGAGAAGGAAAAATTAATTGTACTATTTAATTATGTGTACATTTTTCACCTGAGATGTCATGCTAGTGAGTGAATATCAAGTCAAAGATGAGTCGGATAACTCTGAGCTAAGTGGGAATTCAAAATGTTCCCAAAAATGAGATACAATTGTCCAAGAAATGCCAAAGTTAAAAAATAACAAACCATAAGCACATGTTAAAGTACAAGTAGAGTATACATAATTAGTTGTGATTTTTTAACCAATTATATGTTCTCATATGTTAAAAAATATAGTTGACATTTTTGGACAACTGTGAATACTATGTCCTGTGCTACAGATGATTTCACGGTGTGGTAGAATGGGATGTATAGTTGGATTTACCTGGCATGGGTTGTGTGTTTCATGCGGGGCATTCCTAAGTCTAGCATTCCACTAGTAGACAATGGCCCAATGACACGTGGCCGCCCAGGCAGGAGGTTCGGCGCTGTACGGATGCCCACAAATCCCAGTAAGCCCCCGGGTCCAGGCCCTGGTTCGGTTAGGACCAGGTTATACTCGGCATCAGGCTGCAGATCGACCAACAGTGCACGTCCTGATCGGCTGGAAATGGCCAGCTTTTCATTATCGCCATAGATAACCTGGGAGGTATTTTAAAAACGGGAGCATAACTTTATTAATAAATAATCCAGTTTATGATATTGTGTGTACAAAAATCCCAACATGAATTACTGCAGTATATAAAAATTATAATTGATAACTTGTATGACATTGCATACTTAGTGAGAACTAGCAGATGTAACCATCAAAGGATGATGAGATAATATGGCATTTGAGAGGATGGGAGAGCCTTTGAAGAACAACAATTCCATGACGAACAAAATAAATGAAGACAACAACAAGAACAACTAGAGGGGGAGCACTCGGTAGAGTGCAAAACCTCCGCCGCCAATACTGCTGGGTCACTTAAGTGAACCTGATATCCTATTCATTGTAGGTCAAAACGGATCAGACTCTACTGAACCACGATTGAATAAACTAAACTAGATCGACGCGCATGTAGAAATGGCAAAAAAATAAAATCGAAATTTTTTTGAAAAAAAAGTTGCAAAATTTGTTTTTTTTTTCTCTAACAAATTTATTTATTTTTGGTTGGAAATCACTTAAAACATGTAGAAATACAAAAAAAAGATTCAAATATTTTTTCAAAATGGCCGCCATAGCGGCCATATTGGACTTTGGACCAAGTCCAAAATCTAATGGCATGATCCTTGGACCATACCTAATCCCCCCACCAAGTTTCGTCGAAATCCGTTGAGGAGTTTTTCCGTAATACTGTTCACAAACAAACAAACAAACAAACAGGGGTGAAAACAGTAACCTCCGTCCATCTTCGATGGCGGAGGTTAACAACCATAATCCCATGCGGACCGTTGTTCATGAAGCTCTCTCTGCCCATTGTAATTGTTTGTCCTTTTATTCACATCGACAGGAGAAATAAAACAAAATATGTTTTACATTACATATGATAATATAATTATATATAATGAAGTGCTGTTTCTTTCGGTTCATCAAGATTATCGATTTCATAAATAATAACAAATGGAAACTTTGCAAGATTTCTTCAAGACGTTTGTCGAGTACATGCTCCAAGTAGGATAAAAACAAAAAAAACAATGAGAAGTTTTGCAACTTTCAGCTTTTTAGTTGATTTCAAGAATAAAATGCATTTGTACATTTTTATTTGCACATAGTGTAAGGCTGTCTGATTCTGCTAAAATATGTAGAATAGAATGACACCCACAAGAAGAGCTGTGGCATTACCCCTATAATTGTCACTTCGTGCAATCCTTCAAATTGTATATGGACTCGCAGTGCCTTCCCGTCGGTTCGCTGAAGGGTTTATCAAAAGAGAGCACGTTGCATTTCACAACATATTGCATGTTTTCTTAGTCAGGCAATTATTGATACAAGGGAGAATAAAATAGCACACATATATTTATTTTATTAAGAACGCAAACATACAAATGTAAGTTGGACACTATTACTACTTCAACAATGCTCTTCCACCAGACACCAAAAAAGAGACCCATGACATTGTTTCAGAATATTAAAAAACGACTGCAGATAAATAATACCACACTTGCCTGTTTGGCATATCGAACAGTCAAGCATCACCCTATAACCTCATTACACACTGCATTTCCTATAAAGTACTGCTGTGGGTGTGGCTGCTGTTGCCAGATACCACCTCCTGATCTATACTGGAATTCTGACTGATCGGAAAAGATTCTCAGGTCCTGTGCATCTCTAACTCAGCTTGAAGTGACATGGAGCTGTCCATGTGTGAAGACGCTGGTGGGTAGCAAAACACCACAGTGATGAAGTCTTTGTCCCTGTCTGTTGTTAATAGTCATAGAAAATGAAGGTCTAACTGGGAACTGGCAATGCAGCAGTCTGAAAGGCAGATGCATGTCAGAGAGGGGAAGAGAATGTCGAGGGAAGAGATGCATGTCGAGCCCTCTTCCCACGAGGCATCCGAGCCTACAGAATATGATGTGACGCGGAAACCAAAAATCTATCTCGTGCCGTTACAGTGACCACCACGAAGAGAAACATGATGGGAGCATTTGCTTTCAAAGATATCTTGTGTCGCAGCAGCCCGGAAAATTTATTGAATTGAGGAATCTAGGAAGATATAAAACTGCTTGAGCCCCATTGTCCACAGAATCTACATTTATAATAAAGGAAGTATGAATCATATAGGTGCTCCATGATCTTATCATTTAGACAATCCACAACACAGTTTGTTGTGGTGAAAATAGTACATGCAGCGAGTCAGTCATGAAATGAGTGATTAGCTGGTTGCTGCAACCCAGTGTATAGACATGGCTGATAAGTGCGTCTTCAGAATTGACGGATAGCTGAGGTGGCAGATCTATGACATCATTATAAGGGGTTCTTTCTACACTGGTGACTCATCCCTCTCCTCGCTCTAGAATCCAATTGCATATTACCTCATTTCATAATATATTGCAAAAACCTCACACTGGCCTCCATCACCAGCATTGATTCTGTTGAGAATGCGCATGTTGGTACAAATATTATAAATAGGACCACTGGACCTGCAGCATATCTTGGCTCTGGTCTAATGTTGTCACCCAAAGTTGGTAGCATTCTCAGTGGTGGATGTGGACAGGAAGATTTTTGAAGGAATTAACATGATTTCCCCCACCAAATTTACAAAGTCCGCCATTTTGACACACTTCCTGTCATGTAAGCAGCATGACCTCTGCAATATACCATCACAACCCTGTCCTAATGTTGTAACCAAAACTTGGTAGCATTATGACTGGTGGGTCTGGAGAAGAAGATTTTTGAAGAAATTTACTAAGTCGGCCATTTTGACCGACTTAAAGTCACGAGACCGGAACGAGCTTTGCAATCCCCCTTACCAGTCAGGAATGGAATGTTGCTGCCAAATTTCATCCGGATCGGCCCAGCAGTTTGGCTGGAGAAGTCAAAATAGGAGACGGATGGATGGACGGATGGTGCATGATGACAATACCTTATCTGGAATTTCAATACCAGATATAAGTAAATAATTTGAAAATGCCTCCACAGAGGAGATCTGAATATGCAAGCATCAATGATGTTCGGCAGACATCCTCGGCAAACAATTGGGAGAATTTGCCAAAAGTCACCTTCAAGAATCGAGATTTTACCACTGAGAAGGCAATCATTTGACATGATGTCTTCAAAGAATGATTAAGAGCTTGTAGGAGGTATCAATGACTCATCCCATAGGAGTGGGACTGCAGCTTCAAGAATGTGGCTAATTGGATCTCATGGGGCTATGTTGAAAGTAGATTTCTCATATGGAGGAATCGTTAACTCAAAGCGAGTGTGCACAGTTCGTCCAAGCTTTAGAAGTATTTCTGCAATACCTGATGGCAATCGCTGTGCATGGCAATTGCTGTGCAATTTTGATGTCTTACATCAGCAAGTACAGCATAAGGAAGAAACGTTTTGCGAGTCCCCCCCCAAGGGGCATCAATGTCTATATAATGGAAGGAAGTCCAGTATGTTGTATGTGCAGTGTCTTCAGAAAGTATTCACACCCCTTGGCTTGTGTCACATTTTGATGTGTTACAGCCTGAATATAAAATGGATTAAATTTTTAAAAAAATTGTCACCGATCTACACAAAATACCCCATAATGACAATGTGAAAACATGTTTTTCGAATTTTTTACAAATTAATTGAAAATGAAATGCAGAAACATCTAATTTACATAATTATTCAGCCCCCTGAGTCAATACATCGTTGAAGTGCCTTTGGCACTGATTGCAGCTTTGAGTCTGCTCGGTATGTCTGTATCAGCTTTGCGCATGTGTATTTGGGGAGTTTCTCCCATTCTTCCTTGCAGATTTGTTCAAGCTCTGTCAAGTTGAATGGTGAGCATTGGTGAACAGCAATCTTCAAGTCTTTCCACAGATTCTCAATGGGATTCAAGTCTGGGATTCGGCTGGGCCACTCAAGGACTTTCACGTTCTTGTTCTGAAGCCATTCCAGTGTTGCTTCACTGTATGCTTGAGGTCATTGTCCTGTTGGAAGGTAAATATTCGCCACAAGTCTGAGTTATTTTGCACTCTGAAGCAGATTCTGAAGGATTGGCCTGTATTTGGCTCCATTCATTGTTCCCTCTATCCTTACAAGTCTCAGTTCCTGCCGTTGAAAAGCATCCCCATAGCATGATGCTGCCACCACCATGCTTCATGGGAGGGATGGTGTTAGATGGGTGATGAGCTGTGCTCAGTTTCATATGCTTTGCCTTCAGGCCAAAGAGTTCAATTTTTGTCTCATCAGACCACATACTCTCAGAGTCTTTCACGTGCCTTTTTGCAAACTCCAGGAATGCTGTCACGGGCGTATTTCTCAGGAGTGGCTTCCTTTGAAGCCTAGATTTGTGATGTGCTGAAGAGACTGTTGTCCTTCCAGTGGGTTCTCCCATCTCAGCCAAGAAACTCTGTAGTTCTGCCAGAGTGGTCATTAGGTTCTTGGTCACTCCCTTACCAAGGTCCTTCTTGCCCGGCTGCTCAGTTTGTTTGGACAGACAGTTCTAGGAAGAGTCTGGGAAGCTCCATATTCTTTGCATTTCCTAATCATAGAGCGCACTGCGCACTTGGGAACTTTCAACACTCTAGAAATTGTTTTATACCCTTCCCCAGATCTATGCCTCATCACAATTCTATCTCAGAGTTCTACAAACAGTTCCTTGGATTTCACAGTCGACTTTCTGCTCTGACATGCACCGTCAACTGTGGGATCTTGTTTGTATGTATATATATATATATTTTTTTTAATATTGTATGTATATATATATATATATATGTTTGTATGTTTGTATGGAATTTTGAGTCAAAAGATGCAGTGAACATTTTCAATGAAAGGTCGAAGCAAAAGGAAGATATTTTTGAAAATGAAGTCATGACATATAAAG
>CM068958.1:45904615-45929130 GCA_035128595.1 Eptatretus atami | reverse complement strand
TATATATATATATATAGGAAGAAGGTATTAGATTAGGTGAACAGTAAGCCAGGTCTAAATGAATTGCAGAATTTGTTTCCAACCTGGAAAAAATCTGGAAGATTTTCCGGCTCCTTCACGACCTCCCAGGCGACGAGCACAGCTGATTGCATCACTGCTTGCACTCTGAAGTTTCTGACAAAGTCACCTAAAAACATCACACATTTCACGCAACAGTCTCCCAGGCAGTTGATATCTTCAGCTGGTAATTTATTTATATTTGTAAGTCTCTGCCAGTTTATTGAACTGCATATCGATCTTAACATCCCTTAGCTACACCTTCCTATCCTACAACCAGCTTTGTACAACAACCAGCCTCCCTTAATAACATTCATATTCAATGTCCGTTGTCTTTTTCTGTCATTGACCTGGATTACTGGTCTGAATCGGCAAAACAAAAAAGTTTTTGTCAAAACTTATGCAGACGACCTTTTACGCACATCACTTGCAGGAAAAATG
The DNA here is from genome assembly GCA_035128595.1 of Eptatretus atami. NCBI lineage: Eukaryota > Metazoa > Chordata > Myxini > Myxiniformes > Myxinidae > Eptatretus > Eptatretus atami. The sequence continues at coordinate 45,928,632 of CM068958.1, read as the reverse complement.
ACATTTGGAGAAATCGTTGTACTTTCACACAAAATACCACAACGATCGTAGACAATGGGGAAATCAATACAATGTATGAGTATTTGGTTTGAAACTGCGATTCCAGCATCATAACTTGTGGTGTGCTCAGGTGAGCATGTCACAAGGGACCACTCCAAATCGCCTTTAATCAACAACCCCCAATGAGCAGTTTGGCATGAGCTTCCTGGATTTCAATTCAAGAAAAACACTCTGCCTGTCTGGGAAAACAAGTAACCACCCTCAGTAACCTCATCTAGTCTTGTGCTTAAATTTTAAACTTCGTCAAGAGCGAATAATTACATGCGAGACAGGCCAACACCCCGCCACAACTTCGGCCCTTATTCCAGCAACCACTGTCAATGCTCAACATAAAGTTGTTACATCAAGAGGATAAAGCTAAAACAACTTGCAACTTCAAATAGCATGCAATTTGTGCAGAAAGTCTTTATAAAATATGCAAAGCACTAACTTTCATGAGTTTCATTAATGTGTAATTATTAGTTATCCCAAAATTAGAATGTGCAGTGGTTAGCACTAAAATATGCTTCCTTATAACTCTTCCCATTAAACTTTGTCTTTTTTTTCTAAAGTGGTCCTTGATAATCATGAATTGAAGTCAAGTAGCACAGGTTTATGCAAATAGACCCCGAGGCTTCTATTCCTTCATCAGCTGAGAGAAACCACATAGCATGTGAAAATGGAAGGATGCCAGAAGTTTCAGATGAAAAAGAACCTGATTGCATGGAGGGAGTTTTAAAATTGAAAGGGCAAGGGTTTGTGGCGCTGCCAGGCAACACCGGGTCCCTCCTCCTGCTCCTTCCCCTCTCTCCTTCCGCCTCCTCCCCTCCATCCTCACATCCCTTCCCACCCCTCCTCCTGCCTCCTACCACCACCCCCCCTCTCTCTCTAGATTCTCACACCCCCTTCCCCTGCCTCCCCTGATTAGTGGAGGTTGGCTATGGGGCTTCCCCATCTCTGGGGACATGTACAGTGCAAAAATGCAAGTTATCTCCACAGCTGACTTGTAATACCCTCTGCCACCACCACCCGGTGGCGCTACACAATACACATTTACATAGAGAATTTTTGTCGCCCTTCCCTCTCGAACCCCCATGACTGCAGATGAAACCAAGTAGCCCATCTTCACCAAGAGGTCGAACTTGGTCCACATGCCAAGTTTGGTGGAAATTGGAGCAGTCGTTTTGGTGTGATTGGTGTTAAACACAGACAGACAGAAAATAACCTTTAAGTATTACTAGACGACCCGTGAACCCGTTGGTTTCCCGTTGTGACAGCGGTTGATGAAAAAAAATAATTTCAAGAAAAACAAAGATAGCTCCAGCGAACTAAACCGCTGAGGTTGTTTGTATTGATCAAATAATCCCGAAGAGTACTTGACTGAACCCGAAATTGATTTTTTTAACAATTTTTTTCGTTGCCCGATTTTAACGAAACTTCATACTGCACACCGCAGGCGAATGGTGAGTAAGGTGGGCCAAAAATTTTTGCGCTATCGTGTACCGTTTTGGCTGTGTTTTGGGAACATACATACATACATACAAGATGAGAGTTTCAGTAATATATAGATATAGATGGTCGAGGCTCATGGAAGAGCTAGAGTAGAATGAAATGGTACGAAATAGAAAGAGAGAAACACCAACAACAGATAGTATCAGTGAAAGTGAGAGTGAGATCAAGGAGATGGGGAGAAGAACGTGTGGGGTTGAACAAGCTGCACACAAGCTGAATAAAACACAGCAAGAAGAAGAAGAAGAAGGGAAAGCGGGGATGAAACAAAAAAGGAACAAATCAACGGACAACTAACAAACTAAAGGAGGTGAGGAAAGGGGGGGGGGTCACAATAACCTGGAAAAGGGGACTAAAGATTTGATTTTCCACTCATGGAGATTCATGTCCTTGTGTTGCATAAATTATTGTCCTGGGAAAGAGATGCACCTTGGTAGTGTGAAAAAAAAAGAGGAAGATGATTCAAATCTTACCCTGATCAGGTAAAACTTTGAGTTGAACACTTTCCCCATAAGGTCCAGCCCCTTCGACGGTGATGGCCCGAACTTTCGCTTCATACGAAGCATTAGGAGCAAGGTCTGTAAGCATAAGGGCAAGTTGTGCCGCCTCCACGACATGCTCTTTGTTGTCACTGTTCACCTCCTTCACAGCCACCTCATATTGCACAATCCTCCCATTCCTCTTTGCTAGCGATGGAGGGTCCCATCTGAGGTAAGTGGAGGAGGCCCCAATGCGTGCTATGGTAAGGTTGAGAGGAGCTCCTGAAGGAGGTGCTCCTGGTGTAGCAAGCAAAACACGTGCTTCACTCCCCAGCCCAGCAAAATTCCGAGCTGCAAGCACCAACTCGTACGTCGTTCCTTGATGAAGATTGGTGAGGAGATGATGAGTAGACGAGGGAGGAAACTGTAGGATTGTTGGAGGTTCAGCTGCATCGGGAGTAAGAAGTGGAACAAAAAGGAGGAACAGCAAGACAATGCAGTCGGTGTAACATCCACCAATGTTGAAATATTACGTTAGAATGCTAAAGGATCAACGGAAAGGCAAGAATTCAGAGTGATATCAGACTTTGTGATAAGAGGACAAGAGAAGGTGGTAAGAGATTAAAATAATTTTGGTTTCTTAAAATTTAGTAAGATTGATCGAGGCATTGAAGATTGTCATTAGTCTCATGAAACTCAACAAGCTTCATGAACCACTTTGCAGACCCGTCTCTGCTTTCACCATTACAAGCTCGTCTGATTGCTTGATCACAGACTGGCACACTTGCCCATGATATAATCTGCACAACGAATTAATTAATTTACCCAGAATTCATTCACATCCTACAGCATCCATCATTTCATACCATCGATAGAATCAAGGCAGTGTCCTATAAAGCTGCTGATTCATTGTCTTACGTTTGATTCATCAACTGATATCTTGTGATTTTCCAAATGTTTTTTTTTTTAGACAATCATTGCTTATTCTCACCATTATCGGTGCGCCGATATTCCAGATGGTAACCCAAAAGTGAACCAAAAGTAACATCTGGAGGTTTCCAGCGAGCCAAGGCCTGCCCAGTTTGCATCAACGTAACCTCCACCTGGGGAATGCTGGGAACTGGAACAAGAGAAAGAGATGCCAGTAAATAGATAAATGAAATAAGAATCATCTTCATGATCACATTTATCATGATACTGATGATGATAACAATGTTGATGATGATGATGATCATCATCATCATAAGTACAGAGAGAGACAATCAAATGGCCAACATCCATAATTGGAATCTTTGTGCCAATATCATCTGCCCATGGGACTGTATTCATGGCACCACAAATATGGTCTGGTTATAGAAAATGACAATGGAAAGATCCTTTGGGACTTCCTCTTGCACTCGAGTTAGAATATGGAAGCCAAAACGCTTGACATCCGACTCATTCACAATCCTTCAAGAGCAGATTTACAAAATAATACCAGCAAAAAATATTGTTTACCAATGGGATGAGCATATGAAGAGAAGATAGAAGACAATATCTCCAAATTCTAACCCCGAATAAATGAAATGAGAAATAATTTATTGTAGAAAAGCCAAACTGGAACTGGTTCCTATTGGTGCCCTGGGAACCCCAGCCAAGACATTGCAAGGCTTCCTCAAAGAGTTGTATGTTCCACTTATACAGTGTTCAAACATATAAGAAAATTTAAATATAAGTTTAAAGATGTTTTAAGAAGTATAGCTAAAAACAAAAAATTACGGGTAAAAGGAGGAAGGAAGAAGAAAAACAAAATAAAGTTTGTATATTTTGTGTTATGTAAATTAATTAGTGTTTAATGAAGAGGTTAATTGGCTAGTTATTTCATAACGAATGTTATCACAAAGCGTTTTGTAACCACAGGCTAGGAGCAGTCATAATTGGGTGTATAGAAAGCTCCTTTTCACACTGGCCCCCCTGTCTGTCCCTTTTCCCTATTTTCCGCTCTGTAGTTAATGTTCTTCATACCTCGTCATCGCATTTTATCACCTCCACTTGCTGCCACAATGACATGGTGGAACTGAGTGAGCACCACAAGCTTTCAATGTGCCTGCATCAACATGGTGGGTCTGGGTGTGTGATGCGGCACATGACACCAACGTGATGGAAGCACGTGTAGACCTTTGACGGGGAAGGGGGAACCTCACCATGAAGTGGGTGGGGGTGCCATAGGGGATATTGAAGCCAGTCATGAAGAAGCACGAGTCAGGAGAGCCAAGTCAGCCAGGAGTGGGTCAGTCCTGAGTACAGCCAAGACAGCCGAGACAGTCAGTCAGGAAAGTCCCAATGTACCAGCAATCCAGTAGCAGTCAGATGTGGGCCAGTCAGTTGAGTCAGCCAGCACTGTAGTGGAGAATTGCCATGGCCAGTGCCAATCAGAGCCAGTAAAATCGCCTCACACGAGTTCCAGAGACAGCCTTGAGGGAATATGGTGGCATAAACTTCAGAACCTGCTGGATGAGCAAAGAGCCCTGACAAGCGTGCCCATCTGGCATCCCTCAACAGGAAAGGCCACTACCTAAATCTCTACGTCACCAATTCATTCTGTAACTCTTTTGTTTGCCCCGTGTCCCCGAAATGAGTCTGCATGTTAATTTAGGCGTGCAAATCATTTGTGTCTAGCTTAAGTGGGTGTGCCGATTGGATATTTCCTTCCTGTTTTGCTGCTTGCTATGTTGCCCATCCTTTTATGATTTAATAAACCTGTTCATCCATAAAGCATTGTTGCTGTGGTCTTTGAGCCACAGAATTGGTCTCCGGTTTAACCAAATTATCTGTGAAATGAACATGTGCCAAGCCTCGACAAGCAGACCAAATTATTTAATTCTTCAACCATGTTGCGTCACAGATTCGCCATGCGTATGTGCAGGAAGTGTGTGCTTGGGTGTTCTGAGAGTTGATCTACAGCAGTCTTGAGTCCCATTAGGAAGACACGGGTCCGTGTGTGTGTGTATGTGTATGTGTTTGTGTATACTGTATATACATATATATGTATATATATATATATGTATATATAGTTACAGTTGTGGGGGTAGATGGAGGAATTTCAGAGGAAAGTTCGAATGGTATGGAGTTGCTTGGTGTGTGCACATGTAGGCGACATCTTGATGTAAATTAAGTAGGGAAACTGCGACCTTAAGTGTTACTTGTAACCACACAGGGGGTGGTGCAGTGTTAATTAGGAAGGGATTAAGACCATTTTTCTCCCGTATGTAATTGCCCCCTGTGACCTTCTCCTAAGTTTTTGTATTTACAAGCCAGCCATGAAACATTACATTTTTAATAACAACAACAACAACCATAACAACAAGAGAGCCAAGCTTGCTGAGCAGGCAGAAGCTCCACCTTCGCGGTTTTCGTGCCAACAAGCCACACCCGGAGGTGGATGATTGATGGGCGTGACGTCAGACAGCAGGTGAAAGAAGGGTGAGGTTCGAAAAGCAAACAGGAGCAGTGAGAGCAGACACCTGTGAGAGGAACGTGGCAGGGACGGAGGACCTCGCTTTGCTCTCGTCTCGGCACGACAAAATGGCTGCGTGATTCGAGTGTCGTGCTTTAAATTTGACCGCGTGCTGGGCAAGACGTTGGCCATTGACTCTTGGCTGGTTGTGAGAGACCGACCTTGAAGCCTCGTGCATATCACTGAAGGGAGTGGCGCCATTTTGTGGAGAGCCATGGCATCGGCAAGCGCGATTGACGAGGAAGCTGCACGGCACCAGTTTTGGGTGCGGCTTCCCACGCAAGATGAAGCGCCTCAATCCCAAAGTTCAATAAAGACCATCTCTGGACAAAGCTAAGTACCAAATGAAAGGGAGGATTTTCTTTTCTTTCGTTTTCCCCTTGTCTGTATTAAAGTCCGTGTGTCGAAGCGCCTCAACTTTCGACCTTAATTTTCCTCACGTATTATTATTACATTTTGAATTATTACCCTTGTAAATATTTGTCTATTTTCATAAATATCCCCATGTATATTTTAAATTGTTGGTGTCCATGTATCTGTGGTGGGTTCGAGTATAAACCCCTTGTGCTGTGGTTTCGTCGCTCCGCCTGTGCCACCATGCCCCTCCCGCACACGCCATAACCTCTGAGGATCATTTTGCCCACCTCCTAAAGAAAACCACTCGGGGATATGGCCTGGTCGGTGTTAACCGCCCATCCTCCACAATTGGGTCCGGGGTGGGGGGGGGGTTAACGTAACCACCAGGATTGCGACAATATTACACATACACACGCACACACACACATTACTGGTAAACATAAAGGAAGGTTGATATACGCTTTGTCAAAAGATTCACATCGAAAGAACGAACCGTGCTGAAGCATAACTGTAACTGTTTTGTACATTTCTATATTTATCTGTAAATTCATGATTGGTTAAAAAAAAAAAAGGTATTTTATCATCCAGTCAATTGAAATGTAAAAGAAAGCCTCTGTGCCATATCTGACCTTCAAAGTGATGTTTAAATTTCAGCCTTGCTATCGAGGTCTAATTTCCTCTTTGAGTGGAAGCAGAGAGAGTGGCCCTTGATAGTTTTCTTTCCCATGACCTTTCCCTTAAGCCTGGAGTTCCATTCGGCAGTCTTAGTACCAACGTAATATAAATCTACATCAATGATCTCCATCTGATTAACCTGGAAAGCAACTTTACCATTTTGTTGACAACTCCACCCCGTGTGCAGAATGGTACATCTCTTGTGAAATTCCAGGCACGGGTGAAATCACTTTCTTTATACCTGCACAAGATAAGCCGCTGATCAAATACTTGGGACATGACGCTCAATGCCGGCAAGTCACCTGCTCTCACACTGTCTCTCCACAAAAGTCGACAATGAAACTATCCAATCAGCTTCTCTGGACAACAACCGGAACAGGCACAATTCCTAGACTGCACCTCCTTGGCCTTACAATCTGCCGTTACCTTTTGTGGCAAGATCATATATTCAAGCTCGGATTGAAGGCTCAAACCCATCTGGGCGTTCTTCGCGGAGTTAAGGCATTCCTGAGCCACACCAAGTGAATTCACCAACTCTTCATGGAAGAAATTGTGGAAACACCCACCATGCAGTCAAACAATTTATCGTACGACCGAGGATCTAACCCAGATTAGACCTGTCAGCCACATCAAAACGACGACGACAGAGATTTAAAAAATCTAAACAGGGAAATTCTGAACTGCATGATGAAGGAAGGTTATAAAAGAATAATTGGAGGTACTCAAAAGTGATATAATAAAGCAGTAATTGTGGGTAGTTGTTAGTTAGCTGACAATGTGCTTGTGCTGGCTTGCTCTTACACATCTTCCTTGTTACATCCTAGCCCCTTCCAAGTGCCCTTCAAGCTCATGCGTGCCTCCTTTATTCATCAATCTTTCCGCGCCGTCTCTTCCTCTGTTTTGTCACTCAGAAAGACGAGCCATTGCAGCCAGGTTGAGGTTATTTGGCCATCACTATCTAGGTCAGCTCCCTTTTTTCTGCAATGATTTTACATTCTTCTTAAACGGTTGTTTGAAACCTGGGGCCCAAATTATTCTTAAACGGTACTTGTTGAACATGAATGCGACATTTGTCCCCCGATTAAATCTTTCACAAAAAATTGCGACCAAGTTCATCCTCATTGTATCCTGTCTCATATTCAATGCACAGGTGTGTCATTTCATTAAAAAGGTTGAATTTTTTTACTCCATAAATGTGAATAATTTCTGTTTTCAACTTCATTGTTTCAGAGCTATCAGTTTCCTTCTTCATTAATAGTATGCGTAACATAAGTAAGCCGATACATTAATAGTGGGGTTTGAACTATTGGTAAAAACCTGGTGTTTGACACTCTGTGAAAAGCAATATTTGGACATTTTCTACTAGTTTGGGATCTGAGGAGCAGATTTAGTTGTGTGTGCCAATTCTCATTCCCCTGTGCTGCTCCCACACCCCTATTGAAGGGGGAGCATATGGGCAGCAAGCCTATCTGACATAACTCGGCTATTTCTCATTGAGGAATGTTGATTTTGGTGTCAGATTAAAGTTTATCTGGTCCACAACAATTGTAGAACACATTCACTTCAAGAATACTCACATATATGCCTCCATGAGAATCCCACCGCCTGCAACTCCCCCCCCTCCCTTTCCCTTGAGGGTGAGGGAGGGGGGGGGATGTTCTCATGATCCCCATTCTGGCAACTAGTGTCAAGAAACCCTATGTGTGACACATTAAACCATAAGGGCACTTGGTAGAGCGCATACCTCCACCACGCAACTCAGATGCAGAAGAATATGTCAGGGGCAATAACTTTTTTTGAAATATCGTGCTACATATTGTTTTTGGCCCCATCTCTCAATGGTGAAGAATGACTTTAAAAATTAAAAAAAAACTCTCGTATCCGGATCCAGTTTCGGACCTTTACCAAAAATTGAATCAATTCTTCCTCGTCACACACTCAACGTGTGTCCACCAAGTTTCGTCCGAATCTGTCCACAACTTTTTGAGATAGTGTGCTATATGTCGTTTTTGGCCCAATCTCTCAATGGTGAGGAATCACTTAAAAATTATTGGAGCCGGATCCAGATCTTCACCAAAATCTAATCAGTTTGTCCTTATCACACACCCAACCTGCCCACCAAATTTAATCTGGCTCCGTCCACAACTTTTAGAGATATCCTGCACACAGACAAACAAACAAGCAGTCATAGACTGGTACTTACGAAATCGTCAACTTGACCTCTGACCTTGTCTAATAAAAGCTGTCTCTAGAGAAGGTAGCGACGCAAACCAGAAGTTTCTACGATGATTCTGTACCAAACCATCAAAATCGAATGTTTGACCTCACTGTGACCTTGACCTTTGACCGATTTTGACCAAAATCTAATCAGCGCAGAGCCATCCACCCTCCTGAATCACGTGGTGTAATTTGACATTGGTAGCTTCTTCGTTCTCGAGTTATCGTGCCTACAAACAAACATACAAACACACACACACACACACACACACACACACACACACACACAAACACAACAACACAACAACAGATGACGGAAGTCATCAATATACTTACGAAATCTAAAGATTTCGTAAGTAACAAACAGACAAACAGACAGACAGGGATGAAAACATAACCTCCTTCCACCTTCAGTGGCAGAGGTACTAATATCTATTTTTCAAGAGAAATTCATTGGTGCATGCGTCAGTGACCTGAAACATGACCTTCACAACGGTCAGCATGACTTTTGGCATACTAATCCTTAAAAATATATAACAAAAGTATCAAAATTTAGTTATTAAAAAATGGATGGTCCACGGAGACCGCATGCTCCAACCAATCCAGCACTGACTGCTATATTTCTACAAAAATATAAAAACAGTTGTAAATTGTTGATTCACATTTATGACACGCACACCCGTATTCCTTCAATGAATGTCCAAACATTGTCACAAGGACATACCTATGTGTTCGTGAGTATTTCGTGCTAGGCTCTTCCTTTACCATCCATTTTATGTATTTTATTGAGAAGAAAATTACAAAATAATTTTAGTAAGAAATAAATGATGAACCCTTACTAGGTGGAGACTGAACGACATTATGCACTTGCAGCAATTTGTACACTTGAGTTGGGCCCGACAGCAAGAGCACTTCCGCCTTTGTCTGATGGACATCTCCCTTGGCAACTGTAGGTGACATCTACCACAAAGACCGACCCAGCCATCCTGATCGTGGTCCAGATGGGCACTTATCCACCACCTTTACTCTCCTTCTTCCTTCCAAACTCGAGAGGGTCCTGACACATGATGGGCTGATTACTTGTGGCCCACAGAGAAGCTTGGTATGCTGCTCTCCGAACGTAAAGCTGCCATGCATCATGTGTGGGTGGAACCCGCTCCAGATCACAGCTCTTCTGGGAGAAGAAGGAGCACCGAAGTTCGTTTATGGAGCTGCCAATTTTTGCTGTTGGGTTACACATGCTGCAAATCATCCATTCCATGGCAGTTTGGTATTCTTCGCTGGTTTCTGCAAATGGCTGATCTATGGCACTCTGAAGAGCTTCTGTAGCTTCAGGAATCCTTTTCCGGGGAATTTCACCACATCCGTTTCCCCTTCATTTTTCAGCTCCTGGTGGAATCACAGCCTGAGATGGAACAAAAGAAGACAAGACTTCTGGTCCATTGTGGTCCAAGAGAGTGGATGATAGCATTCACAATCAGGAAGGAGGTATCCTTGCCTCTTTTGAAGGCCACCCAGAGTTCACCACCAGGGTAGATTCGATCATTCGTAGCTAACTGACCAATGGCGATAACCAGGACATCTGTGCCACCACCCCAGATGAAAAGAGATTGGCACGTCCTAACAGCAAAGACAAGATGTATGACGATGCGCGTATCAGCTACCTCATAATTGCAGGTATTGTTCATGATGTCACCAGGACCAACATGAAGAACACTGTCCTTTAAGGTCACCAGAAGATGTTTGTCATCATGGTATCCAGCCTTACTTGCTTCCAGAAAGAGGTACACAAACAGCTCTTCCTTATTACTTGAATCGGAGAGGAATTTTTGCCAGAGTTGAGGACCATGTGAGACTTGTGTGACACCCAGCACACGTTTGGGAGTTCCTGATATCGAGCCACCTCTCTTTGATGTAGTTTTAGCTTTGATACTGTGCTCAAAATACTGATCCCAAACAATGTGGAGTCGATCGCAGCTATGCAGTTGAGATCTCAAGTATGGATGGAACATAGTGGTTAAAAAAAGAGTCATTGATTGTGGTGCAAGTTGGAAAAGGAATCAGTGAGTGTATGAGAAGTCCTCCATCAATCACAAGAGCTCCACAGGACATCGAAGGAATTGGATGCTCGGCCTCATTGCCATCTTTGTTCATATTTACCTCTTGTCGAATAATATGCAGAAGAGCTGCCTTGTCAGAAGTAGGCTTCATTGATGGTGGTGGGAGTACATGATTCATGCTTAAAGAACATCACCAGATTCCCTTCCCTATTGTGCAACATGACAAAGAGCTTACCAAAAAGGGATGTATGATGTTTTGCAAGCTGCTCTGTGGGCCACAAGTCATCAGCCCATTGTGGATCAGAACCCTCTCCAGTTTGGATGGAAGGAGAGTGAAGGTGGTGGACAAGTGCTCATCTGGACCACGAGCAGGATGGCTGGGGAGGTCTTTGAGGGAGATGTCACCTGCAGTTGCCGAAGTAGATGTCCATCAGACAAGGGTGGGAAGTGCTCTTGCTGCCAAACCCAGTTGCGGGGGGAGGTGTGGGTTTCTCATAGAGTCATATATGTGAGTATACTTGATGTGAATGTGTTCTACAATTGTTGTGGACCAGATAGACTTTCATCTGACACCAAAATCAACATTCTTCAATGATAAATAGCCAAGTTGTGTCAGACAGGCTTGCTACCCACATGCTCCCCCTTCAAGGGGGTGGGGGAGAAGTGTAGGGGGATGAGAATTGGTACACATAACTAAATCTGCCTTTCAGACCCAAAACTCGTAGAAAAGGTCCAAATATTGCTTTTCACAGAGAGTGTTCGACACTTCAGGTTTTTGGCACCACTAATAGTAAGTAAGGTATGAACCAGGCACAGACATGATATCTGCTCTGGAGGTAAACCCCACAAGAAAGAAACATTTACATTGTAAGTTGAATGATGGCGGATCCATTTAAAGGTGATATAATTAATTTGAATGATCCTCTGGATTGTCTTTGTCCTTTATAATTTAAAAGTTTCATATCACTATTGATTAATTATTTAAGCATTATTGAATCACTGAATAAAATATTAAAATACTGAATAAAATATTGCATGTTTCTTTCGTCATTTCAATCAGAAACATTGCCAACGGATAAAAAACAATCTCAGAGTCAGATAATGATTCGAATAGTTTAGCATAAGCATTTGGACGTCAGGAGAATAATTCCCCTGTATTCCATCCCAAGGGGAGTAATTATTCTGGGGTCTTCCGAGTCATCAGGGAAGCTGACCATTTCTATTTGCCTCTGTCTGTGGGTAACGAGATTGAATGCGAGTACTGTATATATGTACACGTGACGAGCTTTCATCGAAGTCCCATTCCTGAGATCAGCATCGAGTTTCTCGGTGTACCGTGCCCGTTAAATTTTGGCATGACCCCACTTTTCCAAGGGTGGTCCTTCATTTGCGTGTTCACGTTATATCACGACATCGGTTGGCAGAACAATGCGTTCAACTTGGACAACAGCTGCAGTAAAGAGCTGCTGAACAACTCTTCATCGATCAAACTGAACCCAGCCAGTGACTCTCCAATCTCGAAAGAGAACCGAGACGATGCCTTCACCGTGTCTGCCATCTTGTCTTCCTTGGTGTTACGTGGGGATGGGAGTATGATGACAGAGGTCTGGGAAAGAAACTCAGTCAGGACAACAAATAAATGCTCCATGCACTGCAATGAGATGGGCAAGCGGACCGCAGGAACATCTTGCTGACCTGGTTGAAGCGGGATTGTTGTAGGAGAAGGTGGTGCTTACACTGTTCCAGCACAGGAAAAGTTTGCTTTGCAAAAAAAAAAGCATAACCCCCAGCACCTCACTCTTGATACTCAACTTTCACTTTCATTCCACTTTTCATTTTTCTGGTGAGTTCACTCTCTCTATCTGTTCTATCCTGTTATTCTCCCCAGACTTTCAAGGCAGCTCACCATCACCAGCTCTACACTTTGCAGGATACGCACTCACAATCTCTCCTACTCTTGCTGACTCCATTGCATTTTCTTTCCTAGCACCTCTTCTCTCTCATACTCTAATCTCTGTGTTTATTTATTTATGTGTATGCCTGTTACCCTCTACCCCTCTGTCAACCTGCCAGTCTACTACCACCCAATGTTGTCTTGCTCCTCCATGAGCCTCGGCTTATGGATAGAAAAAAGGCCTGCACCTTTTACATCCACAACTTCGTGGATGAACACAACTGTGTTATTAATGCAATGCACACGATGACATAATCCACTGTCATTATCACTTAACCCCACCCAGGTTTACTTATCATCAATCTTCGACTCAATATTACATATAAACAGAAATCGTTTTGCATATTTCTAATGAATGCACACATGACACCAAATAGTGCAACATTTTTGCGTCAAGCTGCAGATGAACAAAACTTTTCTGAGTCGGACTAAACAAATATTTTGAAATTGGAAGCTCCCTCCATTCCACCCCCCCCCCCCCCCCCGCCTGCCTCGCCCACCCTTGACTTTCCCTACCTCAAACATCTGTGAGTCATATAACTCTGCAGACTACTGTAGTAGGCCTCATCACTAATTATAGCATATGAGAGTACTACTGTTATATACTATAGTTCTCACTGTAGCATTTTTGCTAAGGGATGATGTGGCTCACTATTCTTTCTTCAAAAATTTGAAAGGAATTTACCCTGTTTGTTCAAGATTATTTTTTGCCAACTCGACCGGTGTATTTGTCCCATATGTGTGATGGCAAGGTAATGCCAAAACACAGACCTTAATGCCAGGGGCATACTTTACAAAAAGAGTGCAACATTACCAGGAGCTTCCCACCGTTGTCTGATGGACATCTACCTTGGCAACTGCAGGTGACATCTCCCTTAAAGACCTCCCCAGCCATCCTGCTCATGGTCCAGATGAGCACTTGTCTACCACCTTCACTCTCCTTCCATCCAAACTGGAGAGGGTTCTGATCCACAATGGGCTGATGACTTGTGGCCCACAGAGCAGCTTGCAATGAATCACTCACAAGGAGCTTCATTGCAGGAGGAGGCCATTAGGCCCATCAAGCCTACGAAAGGTTGCCAACCTGTGGATGTTTGTCGATGCTATATCCTGTTTAAATGATGAGCATCAAACAAGGAAGCAGCATTTAACACTTTTAACGTATTTGTTATGACTCGATGAATGTTCGAAGCGCAGACCTTCCAAACTCATAGTGGATGTTCGAACCATTATGCCACTGAGTCTGGTCAGAACATGTTCTGCAGACATTTCAAGATCTCTGCTTTCACATCCTCATCACTTTGTAACTAAATGCAAACCAGATGCTCCTTAAATGCTTTGAAAGTATAAAAAATTATCTGCTGACACTTCTGGACCGTAGCAGGATGGTTAAGGACTTCCTATCCTAATCAAACACAAGGATTGTTTTTAACCCTGCTGGAGCGTAATTTATTGAATTTCAGGTTTAGATGAATGATGGTTCCAACGCTTCGAAGATTTGAACACAATTTTGTTGCGGTTTCGGTCATGACGATCGGTCATGTAATATATGCAACGAGTCACAATTGGTTGCATGTGAGCATGTCCGTTTCTCATGTTTTCGTGCCACTAAAGCATACTCTTCTGTGCGAGATCAACGAACTGCACAGCTAATCCACTACAAAATTCATCTGGTTTGACATCTTCGTTCACCTCTGCATTTCGATAGCATTTACCAGTAAATACCCTGCAGTATCTGCCCTGAACTTGTATAGTTCTCATCATTGAGATAAAAGTATTCAACCATTTTCTTGATTGTTACAGCAATTTGCAAAAACACTCACACCGCCTCTAGTGCAGAAACCGATCACACGACTCCTGGGCCACCAGTATCTCTCTGCGACATATGATAAAATGTTCACCATCGTGTTGAAAATACACGATGCAGACATCTTTGTGCAGCTGTGACGTCTAAATAAATATTAGTTTTGTGATGAGATGATGAGATGATAGCATGATATTTCAAAAATGTATTGGGCTCAATATGTTCTTGTGGATCAGGCATTACGCGGCGGAGGTATGCGCTCTACCGAGTGCCCTTCTAGTTTTCTATGTTTTCTCTGTAACCACTTATCCGATTGACACAAAATTTCCATCATAGGTGTGACGACTCACGTAGAATATTTTAACGATAATTATGACGTCATAGGTCACGTGGTGTCGCAATAATGTTGGAAAAAAATGAAAAACTTTGGACCTCTATCTCTGAAAATGATGTCATAATTGCATATATCAAAAGGCTTTAGCCAATCAGTATGAAAACTTTTGAGGGTCATCTAGGGCTAAATTGTGTGCGGGAAAAAATTATTTCTCTTGAACTGCTTCATCAATCGACGTGAAACTCACAAATATGATCTAGTTGTCATGTGGAATATATGTTTTAAATTTCAACCTGATCGGATGCATGGTCTGGCAGGCAGAATTATATTTTAAATCTGGGTTCAGGGATTGAAATCAAACTTGGTACAAGTATGTATGATGATGTAGTGATGTGGGCAGAGGCATAACTGGTGACATTGCGACGTCGAAGTGTGCCCTTCTCGTTTTTATTCCTGTTTTGCTGGTCGAGTTTTTCGTCAATTTTTCTGTCCCAATTACCATATCCTGCTGTGTTGGATCATCCAGTTTCTGTCCCGGGTAAAGTCAGGCCCACTGGTGATAATCGGGTTGTTCTTTAGGCCTAAGTCACATTTGCCACGACGGCCGTGGGGTCTCCAAAATATACGGCCACTAGCAATTATACGGCGGCCGCAGTATTTCCATGGTCACACAATGTAGCAGTCACATATGTTTTATTTTTCGGGGAGCCGCACGGGGTATTTAGAAATCGTGGAGACCGAAAACGTGGGGTTGCCGTACGGTCTTTGATTTGATGTCGCACGGTAACCTGAAGGGCCCTGCGGCGCCATAAATTTTCAAGGCAGACGCAAGGTAGCCTCAAGGTGCCCGCAAGGCGACCGCAGGGGGCCCTAAGGCGAACGTGCGGCCAGACGGACGGTAACGAATGGTTAATTTTTATTTTATTTTTTACCAGTTTTTTTTTTTGGCATGTCGAATTGCTACGGCGAACGTAGAAATGAAAAAGTATAAATCCGCGTTATAATTCCACGGCGACCCCTACGGCGCTGTAAAAGATAGCCAAACATCGTAGGCCACCCTGAGGCCACCGCAGAAACTCTGCGGCCGCCGCACGTTTCTGATCAATTCAGAGAGCGTACGGCCGCCGTATCCTCGCCGTAGAGCAAATGTGACTTAGGCCTTAACCTATCATTTTTGCATCGGTTTCGCTCATTTGATCCCAGATATTGTTACTTCTGATCCCTCAGCTCATTCCATTACCCTCCTCGCTCAAAAATATAAACATCTCATAAACTTATTTCAGCACTCATTTACTCATTTCCCTATCCCTTATTTTTCAATATCCCCAAAATGAATCTCACTGACTAGAACGGTTCTCTTCGTTTAAAAGCTCTTCATAACAAAAAAAAAAACACATCTGAAATTTATTTTAAAATTCCAAAACCTCTTCTCTCCTAAACACTGAGTTCATCCAACCTCCTCTTTCAGTTACAACTGAATATTCCTCCATGACTTCAACTCCAGAGAGGGGGGCAGTATTGAAGCTGTGGGAAGGACATTTCAAAGAGCTGTTGAACCGGTAAGGAAGCAACGGTGAGCTGGAGTGACCCTGTTATGTCGAGGGAAAAGTGGAGTTGGTGGAGATCAGTCAGAGGAGGAAGTGTGGACGGCATTGAAGAGGATGAAGAAGGAAAGAGTGCCAGGCATTGTTGAGGTGTGTACAGAAATGATAATTGCTGTGGAGGCAGAGTCAGTTGGACGAAGAGTCTGTTGAACATATGTCTGAGAGAGGGTTTGAATCCAGAGGATTGGAGGACAGGGTTAATTGTGCTGACATGGAAGGGGAAATGAGATGTTCAAGATATGGGAAAGTACAGGGGCATTACGCTCCTTCGACATGTCATGAAGGTGCTGGAGAGGATTCTGGACAGGAGGATAAGGAAGAGTGTGGAGATGGAGCTTGGAGAAGAGCAGCAGTGGTTTATAAAGGGTAGGGGGATGACAAATGGGATATTAGGGCTGAGACAGCTGGTGGAAAAGAGGTTGGCGGTGCAAGGTGAGATGGCATTGGGATTTGTGGACATGGAGAAGGCTTACGATAAAGTAGCGAGAGAGATGGTGATGGAAACACTGAGATGGATGGGAGTGCTGGAAGCAAAAGTTGTGTTGGTGGAAGGGATGCACAAGAGAATGAAGGGAAGAGTCGTGGTTGGCCCTGGGATGTCTGAGGAGTTCAGCGTTAACGTCGGTTTGAGGAAGGGAAGCGCTTTCAGCCCACTCATGTTTATCACGATGATGGAACTGGTAAGCAGGAAGGTGAGCTGGAGGGGTAGTATTGGAAGGATGCTTTATGCGGATGATCTGGCTGTTGTGGTGGAGAGTGGGCAGGAGATGCAGGAAGTACTGGGGGAGTGGAAAGAGGCACTTGAGAAGCATGGGATCAAGATGAGTATGGAGAAAAAAGAGTCATTGATTGTGGTGCAAGTTGGAAAAGGAATCAGTGAGTGTATGAGAAGTCCTCCATCAATCACAAGAGCTCCACAGGACATCGAAGGAATTGGATGCTCGCCATTGCCATCTTTTTCATATTTACCTGCTTGTCGAATAATATGCAGAAGAGCTGCCTTGTCAGAAGTAGGCTTCATTGATGGTGGTGGGAGTACATGATTCATGCTAAAGAACATCACCAGAATTCCCTTCCCTATGTGCACATGACAAAGAGCTTACCAAAAAGGATGTATGATGTTTTGCAAGCTGCTCTGTGGGCCACAAGTCATCAGCCCATTGTGGATAGAACCTCTCTCCAGTTTGGATGGAAGGAGAGTGAAGGTGGTGGACAAGTGCTCATCTGGACCACGAGCAGGATGCGCTGGGAGGTCTTTGAGGGAGATGTCACCTGCAGTTGCCGAAGTAGATGTCCATCAGACAAGGTGGGAAGTGCTCTTGCTGCCAAACCCAGTTGCGGGGGGAGTGTGGTTCTTCATTAGAGTCATATATGTGAGTATACTGAATGTGAATGGTTCTACAATTGTTGTGGACCAGATAGACTTTCATCTGACACCAAAATCAACATTCTTCAATGATAAATAGCCAAGTTGGTCAGACAGGCTTGCTACCCACATGCTCCCCCTTCAAGGGGTGGGGAGAAGTGTAGGGGGATGAGAATTGGTACACATAACTAAATCTGCCTTTCAGACCCAAAACTCGTAGAAAAGGTCCAAATATTGCTTTTCACAGAGAGTGTCGACACTTCAGGTTTTTGGCACCACTAATAGTAAGTAAGGTATGAACCAGGCACGAGACATGATATCTGCTCTGGAGGTAACCCCACAAGAAAGAAACATTTACATTGTAAGTTGAATGATGGCGGATCCATTTAAAGGTGATATAATTAATTTGAATGATCCTCTGGATTGTCTTGTCCTTTATAATTTAAAAGTTTCATATCACTATTGATTAATTATTTAAGCATTATTGAATCACTGAATAAAATATTAAAATACTGAATAAAATATTGCATGTTTCTTTCGTCATTTCAATCAGAAACATTGCCAACGGATAAAAAACAATCTCAGAGTCAGATAATGATTCGAATAGTTTAGCAATAAGCATTTGGACGTCAGGGAATAATCCCCTGTATTCCATCCCAAGGGAGTAATTATTCTGGGGTCTTCCGAGTCATCAGGGAAGCTGACCATTTCTATTTGCCTCTGTCTGTGGGTAACGAGATTGAATGCGAGTACTGTATATATGTACACGTGACGAGCTTTCATCGAAGTCCCATTCTGAGATCAGCATCGAGTTTCTCGGTGTACCGTGCCCGTTAAATTTTGCATGACCCCATCTTTCCAAGGTGGTCCTTCATTTGCGTGTTCACGTTATATCACGACATTCGGTTGGCAGAACAATGCGTTCAAACTTGGACAACAGCTGCAGTAAAGAGCTGCTGAACAACTCTTCATCGATCAAACTGAACCCAGCCAGTGACTCTCCAATCTCGAAAGAGACCGAGACGATGCTTCACCGTGTCTGCCATCTTGTCTTCCTTGGTGTTACGTGGGGATGGGAGTATGATGACAGAGGTCTGGGAAAGAACTCAGTCAGGACAACAAATAAATGCCTCCATGCACTGCAATGAGATGGGCAAGCGACCGCAGGAACATCTTGCTGACCTGGTTGAAGCGGATTGTTGTAGGAGAAGTGTGCTTACACTGTTCCAGCACAGGAAAGTTTGCTTTGCAAAAAAAAAAGCATAACCCCAGCACCTCACTCTTGATACTCAACTTTCACTTCATTCCACTTTCATTTTTCTGGTGAGTTCACTCTCTCTATCTGTTCTATCCTGTTATTCTCCCCAGACTTTCAGGCAGCTCACCATCACCAGCTCTACACTTTGCAGGAATACGCACTCACAATCTCTCCTACTCTTGCTGACTCCATTGCATTTTCTTTCCTAGCACCTCTTCTCTCTCAATTACTAATCTCTGTGTTTATTTATTTATGTGTATGCCTGTACCCTCTACCCCCTTGTCAACCTGCCAGTCTACTACCACCCAATGTGTCTTGCTCCTCCATGAGCCTCGGCTTATGGATAGAAAAAAGCCTGCACCTTTACATCCACACACTTCGTGGATGAACACAACTGTTTATTATGCAATGCACACGATGACATAATCCACTGTCATTATCACTTAACCCCACCCAGGTTACTTATCATCAATCTTCGACTCAATATTACATATAAACAGAAATCGTTTTGCATATTTCTAATGAATGCACACATGACACCAAATAGTGCAACATTTTGCGTCAAGCTGCAGATGAACAAAACTTTTTGAGTCGGACTAAACAAATATTTTGAAATTGGAAGCTCCCTCCATTCCACCCCCCCCCCCCCCCCGGCCTGCCTCGCCCACCCTTGACTTTCCTACCTCAAAACATCTGTAAGTCATATAACTCTGCAGACTACTGTAGTAGGCCTCATCACTAATTATAGCATATGAGAAGTACTACTGTTATATACTATAGTTCTCACTGTAGCATTTTTGCTAAGGGATGATGTGCTCACTATTCTTTCTTCAAAAATTGAAAGGATTTCCTGTTTGTTCAAGATTATTTTCCAATCGACCGGTGTATTTGTCCCATATGTGTGATGGCAAGGTAATGCCAACACAGACCTAATGCCAGGGCATACTTTACAAAAAGAGTGCAACATTACCAGGAGCTTCCCACCGTTGTCTGATGACATCTCCTGGCACTGCAGGGACATCTCCCTTAAGACCTCCCCAGCCATCCTGCTCATGGTCCAGATGAGCACTTGTCTACCACTTCACTCTCCTTCCATCCAAACTGGAGAGGGTTTCTGATCCACAATGGGCGATGACCTTGTGGCCCACAGAGCAGCTTGCAATGAATCACTCACAAGGAGATTCATTGCAGAGGAGCCATTAGGCCATCAAGCCTACGAAAGGTTGCCAACCTGTGGATGTTGTCGATGCTATATCCTGTTTAAATGATGAGCATCAAACAAGGAAGCAGCATTTAACACTTTTAACGTATTTGTTATGATCCGATGAATGTTCGAAGCGCAGACCTTCCAAACTCATAGTGGATGTTCGAACCATTATGCCACTGAGTCTGGTCAGAACATTTCTGCAGACATTCAAGATCTCTGCTTCACATCCTCATCACTTGTAACTAAATGCAAACCAGATGCTCCTTAAATGCTTGAAAGTATAAAAAATTATCTGCTGACACTTCTGGACCGTAGCAGGATGGTTAAGATTCCTATCCTAATCAAACAAGGATTGTTTTTAACCCTGCTGGAGCGTAATTTATTGAATTTCAGGTTTAGATGAATGATGGTTCCAACGCTTCGAAGATTTGAACACAATTTTGTTGCGGTTTCGGTCATGACGATCGGTCATGAAATATGCAACGAGTCACAATTGGTTGCATGTGAGCATGTCCGTTTTCTCATGTTTCGTGCCACTAAAGCATACTCTTCTGTGCGAGATCAACGAACTGCACAGCTAATCCACTACAAAATTCATCTGGTTTGACATCTCGTTCACCTCTGCATTTCGATAGCATTACCAGTAATACCCTGCAGTGCTGCCCTGAACTTGTATAGTTTCATCATTGAGATAAAAGTATTCAACCATTTTCTTGATGTTACAGCAATTTGCAAAAACACTCACACCGCCTCTAGTGCAGAAACCGATCACACGACTCCTGGGCCACCAGTATTCTCTGCGACATATGATAAATGTTCACCATCGTGTTGAAAATACACGAGCAGACATCTTTGTGCAGCTTGGACTTCTAAATAAATATTAGTTTGTGATGAGATGATGAGATGATAGCATGATATTCAAAATTATTGGGCTCAATATGTTCTGTGGATCAGGCATTACGCGGCGAGGTATGCGCTCTACGAGTGCCCTTTCTAGTTTTCTATGTTTTCTCTGTAACCACTTATCCGATTGACACAAAATTTCCATCATAGGTGTGACGACTCACGTAGAATATTTTAACGATAATTATGACGTCATAGGTCACGTGTGTCGCAATAATGTTGGAAAAAAAGAAAAACTTTGGACCTCTATCTCTGAAAATGATGTCATAATTGCATAATCATCAAAAGGCTTTAGCCAATCAGTATGAAACTTTTGAGGGTCATCTAGCTAAATTGGTGTGCGGGAAAAATTATTCTCTTGAACTGCTTCATCAATCGACGTGAAACTCACAAATATGATCTAGTTGTCATGTGAATATATGTTTTAAATTTCAACCTGATCGGATGCATGGTCTGGCAGGCAGAATTATATTAAATCTGGGTTCAGGGATTGAAATCAAACTTGGTACAAGTATGTATGATGAGTAGTGATGTGGGCAGAGGCATAACTGTGACATTGCGACGTCGAAGTGTGCCTTCCTTTTTTATTCCTGTTTTGCTGGTCGAGTTTTTTCGTCAATTTTCTGTCCCATACCATATCCTGCTGGTTTGGATCATCCAGTTTCTGTCCCGGGTAAAGTCAGGCCACTGGTGATAATCGGTTGTTCTTTAGGCCTAAGTCACATTTGCCACGACGGCCGTGGGGTCTCCAAAACTACGGCCACTAGCAATTATACGGCGGCCGCAGTATTTCCATGGTCACACAATGTCAGCAGTCACATGTTTTTATTTTTCGGGGAGCCGCACGGGGTATTTAGAAATCGTGGAGACCGAAAACGTAGGGGTTGCCGTACGGTCTTTGATTTGATGTCGCACGGAACTGAAGGGGGCCTGCGGCGGCCATAGAATTTTCAAGGCAGACGCAAGGTCCTCAAGGTGCCCGAAGGCGACCGCAGGGCCCTAAAGGCGAACGTGCGCCAGACGGACGGTAACGAATGGTATATTTATTTATTTTTACCAGTTTTTTTTTTTGGCATGTCGAATTGCTACGGCGAAATGAAAAAAAGGTATAACTCCGCGTTATAATTCCACGGCGACCCCTACGGCCTGTAAAAGATAGCCAAACATCGTAGGGCCACCTGAGGCACCGAGAAACTCTGCGGCCGCCGCACGTTTCTGTCAATTCAGAGAGCGTACGGCCCGTATCCTCGCCGTAGAGCAAATGTGACTTAGGCTTAACCTATCATTTTTGCATCGGTTTCGCTCATTTGATCCCAGATATGTACTTCTATCCCTCAGCTCATTCCATACCCTCCTCGCTCAAAAATATAAACATCTCATAAACTATTTCAGCACTCATTACTCATTTCCCTATCCCTTATTCTTTCAATATCCCCAAAATGAATCTTCACTGGACTAGAACGGTTTCTCTTCGTTTAAAAGCTCTTCATAACATGAAAAAAAAAAACACATCTGAATTTATTTTAAAATTCCAAAACCTCTTCTCTCCTAAACACTGAGTTCATCCACCTCCTCTTTCAGTTACAACTGAATATTCCTCCATGACTTCAACTCCAGAGAGGGGGCAGTATTGAAGCTGTGGGAAGGACATTTCAAAAGACTGTTGAACCGGTAAGGAAGCAACGGTACTGGAGTGACCCTGTTATGTCGAGGAAAAGTGGAGTTGGTGAGATATCAGAGGAGGAAGTGTGGACGCATTGAAGAGAATGAAGAAGGAAAAGTGCCAGGCATTGTTGAGGTGTGTACAGAAATGAAATTGCTGTGGAGGCAGAGTCAGTGACGAAGACTGTTGAATATGTCTAGAGAGGGTTTGAATCCAGAGGATTGGAGGACAGGGTAATGTGCTGACATGGAAGGGGAAATGAGATGTTCAAGAATATGGGAAAGTACAGGGGCATTACGCTCCTTCGACATGTCATGAAGTGAGAGGATCTGGACAGGAGGATAAGGAAGAGTGTGAGATGGAGCTTGGAGAAGAGCAGCAGTGGTTTATAAAGGGTAGGGGATGACAAATGGGATATTAGGCTGAGACAGCTGGTGGAAAAGAGGTTGGCGTGCAAGGTGAGATGGCATGGATTGTGGACATGGAGAGCTTACGATAAAGTAGCGAGAGAGATGGTGATGGAAACACTGAGATGGATGGTAGTGCTGAAGCAAAAGTTGTGTGGTGGAAGGATGCACAGAGAATGAAGGAGAGTCTGGTTGGCCCTGGGATGCTGAGGAGTTCAGCGTTAACCGGTTGAGGAAGGGAAGCGCTTTCAGCCACTCATGTTTATCACGATGATGGAACTGGTAAGCAGGAAGGTGAGCTGGAGGGTAGTATTGAAGGATGCTTTATGCGGATGATCTGGCTGTTGTGGTGGAGAGTGGGCAGGAGATGCAGGAAGTACTGGGGAGTGGAAAGAGGCACTTGAAGAAGCATGGGATCAAGATGAGTAGGAGAAGATGAGGTGATGTGGTCGGGCAGCAGAGAAAAAAATGAATACAGGTTAGAGAGGAAAGAGATCCACACAGGAAATAGGTTTAAGTATCTGGGGGGGGGGACAGTGACCGGGATGAATAAGTCCGAGGCAGAGGTGCGGAGGAGGATTTAGGTGGTGTGAATATATGGAGGGGGTGAGGAGTAATGGCACAGAGATATCAAGGAAATTGAAAAGAAAGTTCTGAGGTTGTTGTGTACAACAGTCTACCTTGA
>CM068958.1:45875259-45899778 GCA_035128595.1 Eptatretus atami | reverse complement strand
CCCCCCCCTTTTCTCCGTTGCCTGGCAGAAGCCTCAATTCCACCCGATTCCACCCAAGTAGGACATATGAAAGGTTATACATACAATTCCTTGACCCTAATCCCTATTTATTTATTATGACACACCATCCCCTGGATGGTGCACATTCAAACAAGACAATCCTTAAGCTCATGTTTCATCCTACTTATTACATTGAAATGGCTGGCTACTCATACATGGATCTCTCTGGGTGCAGCTATGGATGTCTCCAGGGGCGGAGTTTGAATCACCTCCAGAATGGGGGGAGGAGCGTTTAGTCACCTCCCGAGGGGCAAAGATTAGATCGCTTCCGAGGGGTGGGGTTTTCATTGCCCTGGGAGGGGTGGAACCTAAATCGCACGGGTTCGGTATGTCAGGGAGGATCGAAAGATCTGAGGAGAACAGGGAGAGAGAAGAGCTGGTCGGACTGAGAACTAGTCTGAAAAGATTTGTGAATTTTGAGGAGAGCCTGGTCGGAGAAGGACCGTAAAGACTGAAGAAAGTGTCTGTGAAAGGAGAAGGGAGTTGTGAGGAGAACTGGTTCTGAGAGGGAGATCATCTTTGAGGAGTGGTGAGTTGGGCATGCAGTGAGGAGAGAGAAGGATCATGAATTATGGAGAGCTTTCTCTGAGGAGAGCCTTGAGGAGATTGTCCTGCTTGCCTGCCTCTGTCCTGTGCCTGTTTCCTCTGCTGCTGCTCTTTGTGATCACTTGTTCATCCCTAATCACCTCTCATCACCCAGCAGCTGAAGCCACCAGTTTTTTCTCCTTCCCCATCTGTGAATAAATCTGGTGGTGTGGCACCGTAGGTTGTATTTCTCATTGCATATAATTATTTATTAGCGATTCCATGACCCGCTTTGTTCCCACCATCCACTCGACGTCAATCTCCACCGTCGCAATCACCACCCCCTGGTTCTTTTTTGTTATTTGTTTTGGAAATAAACCCGTTGTTTCAAGGAGATAAGAGTTCTCGTGTCTTTCCCTCGTTCTCATGTGCACAAAACTCAACACATTAATCGCATGTAAGTCTGAGTTAAAGCGCAGTTCGGCCTATCTGTCCAGCATCTGTCTTAATTGGCATGGACATGAAACACACACACACACACACACACACACACACCCACACACACACACACACACACACCTACAAGTTGCATGTCTTAAATGGATAATGGATTGGTGACCATTAACCCTGTGCCACACCAGCACTTGCTGCACCAGGTTCTGACTAACATTGAGTGTCTCCCATACATCCACACCGTCAAAACATTCATTCTTCTTCTTTTGTGGGGCCTTTGTCTGAGTTCTTGGTCTACACTGTGAAATTAGCTGTTTTCACCCACACTTGGGCCCTTGTGATCAGGTGCTGAAGTTCTTGCCATCCTCCATCAAGGGGATGCATGGGGCAGTCTTGCACAAGATGATCTACAATGTGGGGGAAGACACACTCACAGTCGAATGAATCAGCAAGGTTCCAGGAGAACATGTTGTGATGGAATCTGCCACCACCCATTCAGAGCCGTTTAAAGCGACACCGTTCCTTCCTCAGCAGATCACAACCAAGGGGGCGTGGTGGAGCAGAGAAGGTGTTGTAGAGGGCTGTTGGGTTGGTAGGTACGCCATTGCTTCATCTGCCACATGTGTTTGCTCAGGCCATCGTTTGCTATAATATAGATTTGAGCTACTTTAATAAAGGGCTTGCGGCGTTTGCTGTGATACAGGGTTGAGCTACTTCAGTAAAGGGCTTGCGGCTCTTTAATCTTTGGGGGAAGAAGGGGGGAGGGTTGATCTTCTCTTGGCTTGTTGTGCAAGGGATGGTCAGGGAACTGAGATGCATTGAGGGCTACTTGTCTCGTGATGGCTGCTCATCTAATGTGATGAGGTGGATGCCTTTAATGACTGGGAGGTGATGGGTGGGATTATAGCAAAGAATCCACTGATGACCCTCAACGAAGAGTGGAGGTGCACATTGTCAGGTCTGAGTGTCAGGTACGACTATTGATTGGCCACATATTGGCCCATATTTGTACATTTGACTTATTTAAACATTCCTCAATTGCATTAACCAGGTGTCTGGATTCAAACCCTTGGCCTGGTTGCTTCAAATTGTGTTTCCAAGCTTTTGCCCTCGTTTCACAATTTGCTGTATGATGTGTTAAAATGTAATATCACAAGCTAGCCATGGCCTTGCAGAGCGCTTCTGCAGGCTATTGTTTATTCCAGTGTGGAGTGACAACAAACGGCTGGAGAACTCTGTTATGGCTGATTCACCCGAGGGCCGTAGGGAGGGGGAAAAGCCACTTGCATCTTTGTTTCTTTCTTTGCTTGCTTTTCTCCGCCTAGGAATAGTTTTTATATATGAAACTTATTGAGTGTAACCTTTAGTGTGGTACAGGTTCTGACTGCTGTGGTTGGTCCTGTGCCACCTCCGCTTGCAAGTGCTGTGCAACTTCAATAAACCGTGTATTCGAAATCCTCAGTTGACTCCCCTCAATTCTTGCCGGATTGGTGAGGGTCATCATCACACTACATCAACCTTCTTAGAGTGGTGAATCCTTCCCATAAAGGGGCGTGCACCAGGGCAAGTATTGAGGTGCACAAGTTAGTGAAATCAGCTACCCAGTCATGGCCAGCTAGTTGTGGATAAGGTTATTTCTCGCAGCTGTTTTCCCTGCTACCTTTTCTGCACGCTGCCGGAAGGTCAGGGACCAGTCCATTTGCATGCCAAGGTAGGTAGGAGCACGCGTGAAAGGAAGCTGAATGTTATTTCCCTGGATTTCTCACTGCTTATTTGCATTACTGTTCTGAAAGTGTAAAACAGAGCAGATGGACTTCTGAACGTTGAGACGTAGGCACCATTTGTGGTAGCAGTGGTCAACAGAAGCAACGTTTTGGCTGATAGTGGCCTTGACTACATCAAAAGACTTGCTTGGATGCAGGATCTCAAGGCCATCGGCGTAGGCAAGTTTAGTACCTGTGGTCTCAAGGACATCTGATGTGTACATATTGACACTTCACTCTGCAAAATTCAAAGCCTTCACTCCACAAAACACAAGAAAAACGCAAAGAAATTGAAAATCCACTCCGTGGGAGTACCTCCTTTGAAGCTGCTCTCCGCAGGGCAGCTCACCGGATGATGGAATTTGGGCAAAGCCTTTGGGACCCCCACTCTTTGATGATCGGAGGAAAACCACAGGGTAACCTTCCCAGGTCAGATTGCGGTCGTGTGTGTCGGGATGGTGCTGAGGTGTCGTCCACCAGATGGTGGTCTCCTTGGGTTAACCTGAGGCAGTCCCTTTGCGTGGGTGCCTGGAATGTCCTATCCCAAAGAGAGGACGATCACCTGTCTCAGTTATCATCTGAGCTCAAGCGTTTGAACATCAGTATTGCGGCTCTCTCTGAGGATAAGAGAACGGATAGTGGTGAGATCATGGCAGGTGGTTACACCTACTTTTGGTCTGGTCACTCTCATCGTTACCATGCCCAAGGAGTTGCGGTAGCTGTGTCCAATAAGCTGACTCCAATGATAATTGAGGTAACATCGGTCAACAAGCGTATTATGAGACTAAGAATTCGTCACTCCTTAGGTATCGTTTCCATTGTGTCTGGATATGCTCCGACAGAGGTGAGTGATCTCACCATGAAGGATGCATTCAATGCCATGCTCGAGTCTGTGGTTGATCAGTGCCCCAGGTGAGCTACTCTTCTCATCTTGGGGTATTTCATTGCATCGAATGGAACTGATAGGGATGGTTATGAGACATATTTTTCCCCATAGGTCTGGAACTGTGAACCAGAATAGCACTAAGTTCCTTGATTTTGCAATAAGTCATGGACTTGGGGTGGCTGGTTCATCGTTTCAGGGCCCACAGACTCATCACTGGACTTGGGATTCCAACATTGGTGCTGTAGCAAAAGAGATTGACGATGTGCTCGTTGATGGTCGCTGGAGGATGATTCAGAACTGAAGGGTCTACGGGAGTGCACAGCTCTTCTATACTGAACACAGGCTTGTGGTCACAACTCTGAAGTTGCAGCTTAAATCTGGAAGAATGGTACCATCCCAGTCCCGGCTGGATGTTGGCAAGCTCAAGGATGAGAGGGTAACTGAGGAGTTTGTGAACATGCTGAATGGGGATTTGGGTGGTCTGGGTGCTTTGGAGAATCCTCAAGAGTTGTGGATTGCCTTCTAGACCACCGTCCTTGATATTGCCAGCGGATGTCTTGGAACTCACCGAAGGGTGAAGAACAATTTTGTCTCTCAAGGGATACTGGATAACATTGACCAGATTCACAGGGCCAGTCATAATGGCATAGCTGAGCTCTTTGGGGAGTTGAGGCATAAAACTGTACGTGCGCTGAGGGTGGACAAGGAGGTCTAGTGCGAGGAATCTGTGAGAGGGTAGAGAATCACCTGTGGTCAAGTGATTCTCATCATGCTTACAGGGGGATTTGTGCATTGAGTTCCTCCAAGCCCATCCCTCAGTGTACTGCAGTTAAAGAGGAGGGTGGTAGGCTCTTGACAGAGGAGTCCGAAGTGAAGGCCTGCTGGGCTGGGTACTTTGAGTGGCTGTACCAGGCTGATACACCATCTGTTGAGTTGGATGTTAGGGTAGTTACTATCACTATTGCTGACCCTACAATGAATTGTGATCCACCTTCATTTGTGGAAACACAGGCTGTGGTGAACCAGTTGAAATGGGGGTAAAGCTCCTGGGATTTGTGGCATCCTTGCTGAACTTCTCAAGGTTAGTGGGAATGCTGTACTCATGTAGTTGCATGCAGATCTGTGCTCTGCCTGGAACACAGGCATCACCCACATTGACTGGAAGAGGGGCTTTGTTGTCCCTCGCTGGAAAGCGAAGAGTGATCGCCAGGACTGCACCAACTACTGAGGGGTGAGGCTGCTCTCAGTGCCTGGCAAGGTCTTTGCTCGGATAATTATTGATGGGGTTCGCCACCATCTGCTTGAACACCGCACCCAGAGCAGTCTGGCTTTACACCAAAGAGGTCAACGATTGACCGTGTCCTTGCTCTTCGGGTTCTCACCAAACGCAGGTGAGGCTTTTAGCTGGGGAATGGGGATGCTTGCAGCCTTTGTTGATCTCTGCAAAATGTTTGATTCAGTGAATCAGCAAAATGTTTGTTTCAATGATTCAGTGAATCTGGAGGATTCTTGGTCTTTGTTAGGTGCCACAAAAAAATAATCAATCTGATTTCTGAACTGTACTCTGGTATTGAGAGTGCTGTGTGTTGTCGTGGTTCCATCTCTGACTTATTTACAGTTGTTACTGGCGTTCATCACGGATGTGTACTGGCTCCCACACTTTTCACCAATTTTCAGCACTGGATTCTGAGGACGATGTCAGGGAGATCAAGCTGTGGTGCTTCATTTGAGACTGTCAAGATCTCTGACCTTGATTTTGTGGATGGTGCAGTCATCTTTGTGGAGATTCTGTAAATATCCTTATGGGGGCCCTCCAGGTGCTGGATGAGGAGAAGCTGCTGAGATTACTGGTCTCCTGTGTTAAAATAAGATGTTGGCTTTCAATGACACCTTGAATGCAGCTATCTTGTCTGTACCAGTTTGTGGTGAGGATGTTGGGTCACAGAGAGCTTATTTTGGCAGTGATATTCACGTCTCCAGATGTTGTGGCCCAGCAGTGGATAGATGAGTGGATTCACTGGATCATGGGGTGTGCCACTGTCAGTGCTGATGTAGAAGTTTGAAAGTCTGAGTCTATGTACTTGGTGCTTCCAGTCTGGCTCTGCATCCTTTGGTACCAGGTCTCTTCAGAGGATCCTTGGCTATAGCAGGTCAGACCTTGTGTCGAACGAGCATTTACTAAGAGAGACTCAGATGAGATTTGTTACCTGCATAGTCCGTGAGCATCAGCTGCAGCTGTATGGACATTTGGCTCGTTTTCCTGATGCTGATCCTGCTCACCAGATTCTCTCAGCAAGGGAGCCTCATCAGTAGGAAGGCCAACAGGCCAAACATGTGCCTCATGGTTGCAGCAGGTTGATTGGCATCTAAAAGAGATGAGGATGGGTGAGGCATCTGCCTGAGGGATGGCCAGACAGAAGCCCCTGGAGTTCCGGCGGAAAGTTGATGCGGCAACACGCTGCTGTGGCACATGCTCCTGTACATTACCTGACATGGGCACAACATCAGCCCTCTTCCAGAGTTTTGAATCCTGAGTGAGGAAAGACAGTTGGACCCGAAGCACTTAAGCCAGAGGAGTAGGTGAGTGCTGGCATTCTTCAACTGCTCTGCATGAATGTTATCAGATCTGGGTGCTTTCCCACAGTTCAATTTCCAGGGAAAATTTGAATTGCTGTGTGCAGAAGTTCCCAGCCAATTCATGATCAGCAGATGGTGCTGCCCGGAAGTGCTTCAGTTTGGGATTTACTTTGTGGGAAAATGCTCTGTTTTCAGCTTATCTGGAATTTACATTCCAGAAAGGGTATTATCATCGTGTGCCATCCATCCATCCGTCCGTCCGTCCGTCCATCTCCTTTTTCGACTTCTCTGACCAAGTCACTGGACTGATCCAGCTGAAATTTTCCAGCAATATTACGTTCCTGACTGGTAACGGGAATTGCAAAGCTTGTTCCGGTCACATGACTTTAAGTATGACAAAATGGCGGACTTCGTGAATTTCTTCAAAAATCTTCTTCTCCAGACCCACCAGTCAGAATGCTACCAAGTTGGGGTTACAACATTAGGCCAGGGCAGGGATGTTAAATTATGAAGGTCATGCTGATCATGTGACCGGAAGTGTGTCAAAATGACCGACAGTCAATTTTTTGGGGAAGTCGTGTAAATTCCTTCAAAAATCTTCTTCTCCTGATCCACCAGTAAGAATGCTACCAAATTTGGATTGCAGCATTTTTCCAGGGAAGGGATGATAAATTGCCGGTCATTCCGATCACGTGATCAGAAATGTGCCAAAATGGCGATCGCGGCAAATTCCTTCCAAAATCTTTTTCTCTCGACCCACCTGTCAGAATGCTAACACATTTGGGTTGCAACATTATGGTGGGGTAGGGATATTAATTATATTGTGGAAGTTATGCGGATCACGTGACCAGAAGTGTGTCAAAATGGCCGACTTATTCAACTTTTGGGAAAATCACATTCATTCCTTTAAAAATCTTTTTCTCCAGAACCACCCAACAGAATGATACCAAATTTGGGTTTCAACATTAGGACAGGGTCTTGATGTTAAATTGCAGAGGTCATGCCAATCACATGTCAAAATGATGGACTTAGTAAAATTTGGGGAATATCATGTAAATTCCATGAAAAATCTTCCTCATCAGACTCACCAGTCAGAATTCTACCAAATTTGGGTTACAGCATAAAACCAGGGCCCAGATCAGCTCCAGATCTAATGGTCCTATTTTTATAGTTAACATGACAAAGTTAACAATGTTTTTAAATTGTAGCTGGCAAAGAAGATATTAAAGGTATCATGAAATTTCAGGCTTAGTTTCATTCAGTGTCAGTTACTACACTGCTACTCACATCAGTAACCCCACACAGGCTTAATAAGCTTCTCTTTTTTTAAGCAAAGGCAGCTTCTCCCCATTTGGAAGGGAATTAATGCTAAACCCACCCCCACCCCTCTGTAAACCTTGCATGGCAGGTACTTACCTGTTGGTCAAGACCCATGCAGAAAGTGCTGGTGTGGCACAGGGGTTCACAGTAATTATTTCATTTAAGAGGTGATTGATATTGTATCCGTATGAGATGGGGTCACTCAATCAAAATCAGGTTCATTAAAATCTCGCAATTACCATCAAAAGATTGTTGTTAGCCAAGATCAGGTTATAAGTAAGCAAAGCAAAGTCATAAGGTCCAGATCTGCCAAATGCGCAGGCGCAGCCCAAGGCTTCACCCCTCTCCCGGCCGAGGTATTGCCATCTCCCGAGCTAGTGTGAGATGAGAGGTAGGCATACATTATGTGATTTATGATGCCCGGTCACTGAAGGTGCCATTATTCCATGTTTTTTTTACATAATTTTGGATAATTGAAAGTTTTCATTCACTTTGACCTTCTTTATGGGAAAATAATGCAGTACAGCAAATTTCTGGGAAATGGGTCAGGGGTTTGGAAACGTACATGGAACAAACAAACAGACTCACACATATCCTTTTTTTTAAACGATAATGGCTTAGGGTTTAATGGGGTTATTGAAGGGATTAATTCGTTATTTAATAGTCACATAATGCTCCAGATTAGCACTGCCAGGATAATTTGTACAAAGAGAGCTCTGTCTCGCTATCAGCTTTATTATATTTGTCTTCCTTCTACTTTTCCACACTGCATTAATTATTTAATTCCCTCCCACACACCATGGGGATAAGGGTACATGCTTGTCTTGCTTGTTGGTGCCACTCTATTTTTATTTCTCTTTATTTAATTCCCAACTCCATGGCCAGTGAGATTGCGACTGCAAGGGGGGGGGGGAGTGGGGGAGACAGTCGACATGTTGTGTTATTATGGCTGTTGAACCAGGCTAGAAGGCTCATATGTGGCTGATTTGGAGCCCAGAGTTTAATTGGAGTGCATAGTTATTTGGAGGGCACAATTGAGTCAATACTGGCAGCTGAGAGCAAATTGAATCGAGACGCAGCCTGCGCTTGAGTCAGAGCTGCTACCAGTATGAGCCAGGTATGAAGCAGTATGAGCCAATGACGAACTAGCATGACCCGTGAAAAACCAGTGCCCTGACCAGCGCTCCCCAAAATGCGCCTACTGGCACCTCTCCAAGGGAAAGGCCACCAAGGACTTCTACCTCCCCCATCTGTCTCATTCTCTCATTGTTCTGTGTGTTTGTGTACGAGTCTGGCATGATGAGACTTTCGATTAAGCTGTGCATTGAGTGGGTTCCGTCATGGTCGTCTGTCCTTTCAACCATTCATCATTCTGCTTTCTTGTGTCTACTTGCCGTTGTCAAATAAATACCACGTATTTTTAAACTCACGTCACTTTGGATTTTGAGTTCCGATCGGGCCTCCAGCATGAGTAAAATATCGTGATTGAGGAATAAACGCTCCAAAAATGTTGGCACACAAACCGAATTAATTAATAGTACTTTCACCATGTTGAGTTCACCATGCATGCACCGTAATGCCTCTCACTTGGCATCTTGCAGAGTTAATCTCCAGTTAGTCATGTCCAGTCCCTTGGGGTTTGGCCAGTTTTGATACAAATTGGTGTCTGGAGTGGAGATCAAACCATCAACCAAATTTCACTTTCTTATAATTGATGTTCAAAAGTCAGGCAATCCCAATTTCACTTTGTTATAACTGGTATTTGGGATTAAGCGAGTGGGATTGATCCCCTCATAAGAATTTTCATTTGTTTATGTCAGGAATTTTTTTAGTTTGGATTCTAAAGTGTGAGATATCGGTCTAAATTCTATTTTATTTACCTGATTTTGGCATTAATTGTTTTTTAAAGAAAATAAAACACAATGGAGGATGACTGTGATCCATAGGAAGAAGGGCAATTTTTGGCCGTCATCGTGACATCAATGGAAATGGAAGTAGAGGAGCCACTAGAGGGTGAAAGGGAGACACCAATGACAGACCACCTCAGAGCAGCAATGCAGGAAAAATTCCCCGATTGGATGACCTCCGACCCCAATTAGTGGCCATGTTGTAAGGCCAAGAGAGACAAAATGGTGGCTGGACAAAACAAAATGGCGACCAACCTTAAGGTGAAAATTGGGGGCAGCAGAACTATCAGAAAATGATGGCCATGTAAGATACAATGATGGCCAACCACAGGTAAATGGCATGCAGGCAAGATAAAGTGGCAGCTGACATCAAAACAGGCATAAGGGCTGGTGTGGGTAAAATATTGGTGGATGCCTGGAGGTGGAAATGTCAAGGGTGGTGGCTGGTGCAGCACTGGAGGAGGAGAGAATGGAATGGGCCCTGTGGGATAAAAATAGTGCGGAGATCCCCATGATAGAGCCATGGCCTTCTCTAGTATTGGTGAGTGCGTGGTGTGAGTGGTGTGACTGTGTGAGGGGTGCGAGTGGTGAGAGCACCAGCACTCTCACCACTCACAGTTTGGAGTCACACATTGATTGGAATATAACCATAAGGTTTCAGAGTCACAAGTGGATGAAAAAACTTGCTACGTTGCCCTGATGATGCCCGGATAAGGTCGAATCCGGTCAGTAACTGCATTTTCATTCACTTGTGACAGCTTCGGTTAGATTATAAATTCCATTTACCATCGCCATAATTAGTGCTGAGAGAAGCTCTTCGTGGAGCCACAGACAAAACCGTGCATCATAGCCATGATGTCACGGCGTATGATTTAGGTGGGAGAACGGCTTTACATCATTGATCCCGACTGCATTCGATAATGACTCGAGGTTATGAGCGGTGAAGTGAGAGACAATTTGTACACATGGCAGGTGGTGTTTATCGCTCCGGGACCATGCAGTAAGGGCTGTATGGGACATGGTTTCTTCGCTTGGAGTCACACATTGATTGGTACATATATATTATATATATGTATATATATATATTGTGTAAGATTGTGGCGGTTGGGATTACACATTTTTTGAGAAGAAGAAAGCGCTTCAAACCAAAAGTAAAAAACTAGATCGACTCCGCTAATTTGAGCAAAAAAGCAAGAGCAGACCCGGTCTCAGGCAATGTTTCTCCGGCTCCGCAGCCGGCTTCATCAGGCACAACAGACCCCGAGCCTCGGCACGTGTCCGGTTATAATTTTGATGCGACCACTCATTTCCGGTCACGTGCTGGTGCTTGAGGTCAAATGGAGGAGTGATTTTTTATTTTGCAAAAGCAAAAACAAATGTCAAACCCCATCATTGATGGGGTGCTCTGCCCTTTTTTATTTTTACTTACCCGTGATCTGGTGTTGTATGTGTGTGGGTGAGCACTTGTGTGCGCTTGTTGGTGTTTTTGTGTTTCCGGGGCACGAACACAGCTGGTTTTGTGTCCATGTTGGGCATGATGAGGTGTTGTTTGTGTGAGTGTTGGGGTTCTCGTTGGGTGTTGTACATATGTGGATGTGCTGTTTGGGATTGAGTGTTGTTTGTTGTCACCTTATCCAGCTGTTTTGCACCAACCAGTTTTCGCCATTTGCATCGGAGGTATGTATTGTGTGGGAATGTCCACCGTCTCCCCAGTTAGACCACCCTCCTGGCTCTTCACGTGCCACACTTCCAAAATCAACCTGTGTCGTTAATTTTGGTTGATTTTGGTTGCGTCAACAGGTTGATTATGCAGATTATGAGGTTTTACCATGCGAGACATAATCCATGGCGATGCTCACCATAACAGTCAGGAGGTGCGCCTGATGAATAAACGACGAATGTGGTCATCATTGGTTAGATGTTTATCGTTATACCATCCTGATGAGGGCAAATAGGGCCGAAATCCGGATCGGTGGCTCCGTTTGATGTATAACTGATGATGACCACATAATTTTTGTCTATTTGACAGAGTCACCGAGCCGAGGCCTCTGTGTTGGAGGCGATGTTTTTGTGTGAACTGCGTCCAATGGGGATTGGTGGAGTGCTCGTCACACGCCCACATGTTTTGATACACACACACACACACACCAGTTAAAAATAAATAATTTGGCTTGATATGCGTTGTCTTAAATAAGGTCGAGTGAAGCAAGTGTTTATGAAGTGCAGATGTGAACAAATGACCCAAATTATTCCATCTTGTAAAGAAGCTTAGCAAATGCGAATAAGACAGCTTTTGAAAAAAAATTAAAAGATTTGCATTGTGATCATGCAATGATTAACTTACATATTCCATCGAGGGATTAGGCTGCATAGTGTTCCATAGGGGGTAGTGTAGATAGAGCAGTGTTTCAGTTTGATTGGATCCAAAATGGTTCGGAAATCGGGAAAGGAGGACAAAAAACAAAAGAGAAATATAAGAGCAACCAAAAGAAAATCTTGCTGAAAGTTCTCAAATATGCAGTTCTTGATGCAATAGAGTAATTTATGCGGAACAAGGAACACATACATATTACATTTTGTATGAGGAAGGGGAATTGGGGAGACGTGATTCGGGCTGTCACATATTCAGTGTTACATACTCGTACAATGGGGAAGAACAATTTACAAGGGAGCAATCATATGAAAATATGGAACATACTCTTAGATTTGAATATTGATTATTGATGAACCATGATTGTCAAAAATTTTTTATGATTACATTTACATTTTTGGAGTTTCATAACATCTTTCGTCATTGAGGCTATATTTATGCCTAATGATATTACCGAGTATGATTTGCACATTCTGGAAGGTGGAATAGAAATAGACCTTGTGCTGATATATACTGGCTGGACCATTCACCAAAATATGAAGCAGGCAGAGATCAGGTGAGGGTGTTACCTCCTGATAGAATAAGAATCTCTTGTCAGTAAGAACAGTAAAAGTTTATAATTGAAAAAAGCGGGACTTATTCGTCGGTAAAGCTGATGTTTCGGTGAGAGTCCACTTGCCTTGACAGAGCGGACGTTGAAGTGAAGAAGAAAATTTAGAATCGCCATGTGACCTCGGCCGGTGGTAAGGTGAGTTGGTCTGGAGACTAATCCGGCCGGGTGTTATGTGATGATTGCAGATGGAATGGAAGAGATGTTATAGCTCAGGGTTTGCTGAGTTTATCTTACGTAGGTCTCATTGCATGAACTAACATTGTCGCCCAGCTTATGAAGAGGCTTTGAACTCTGCTGTATTTTTGCACTTGAACCTCATGCATGGTCACCGTGGTCATCTTAGACAGAGAAAAAAAAGTGGTTTGCTCAAGGTGTAAAGGAATCCATTTGGGAAAGAGTTGAATCACCATCTCTCAACAAAAATGGCGGTTTGCAATTTCACCTGTCATGGACATGGGACAAAGCTATAACATCTCTTCCACGCCAACTGCAATCATCATGTGACACCTAGATTGGTCTGCAAACCAACTCACCTTACCACCGGCCGATGCCATGTGGCAATTCTCAATCTTCTTCTTCACTTTCACATCTTCCGTGACAAGGCGCGTGGATTCTCGACGAAACGTCGGCTTTACTGACTCGTAAATCCAACTTTTTTCAGTTATAAACTTTTACTGTTTAAATTCGACTGGATGAATAATAACAACATGCATCGATATTACAATAAAAGTCTGTATCAATGGAATTATTTTCAATTGGAGGAAAAAAAAAATACACTTTTGTCACAATATGGGGTTATGAAGATGAGTTATGAAGCGTGAAGAGTAAAGTGTGAAAAGTAAAGCTGAACAAATTACAAATTCCTGGCCAAATCAGCTGCATTTGAATGCTGGTCAGCTGGTTTGTGAAATATTTGGCACAGAAACAGCTGATCACACAAGAAAGTGTCAATAATTGGAGCCATTAAAGTAGTCGTAGTCATTGTAGTCGAAGCAGTAGTAGTAGTATTGGTGAAAACAACTGACACAGTGACAACCATATCGAATATAATCCTTATTTGACATTTTCCTTCGAGGCATTTTATTGACTGTAAGTCAGCAGTTTATACACTGTGTTTATACACACCACCTGTAGAGCAGTGTGCAGTCGGTGAACTATTCACCAGCACCCTGGACAAATTCCAAATTTCTGGTCTAACCTCAGGATGCATTGCATCAGTTTGTGGCACAGCCACACCCACAGGAATACCAGCCCGCAGCCATGTGCCACATATGAAATGATGATGATGAAGGGCGGTTAACCCAAGCTAAGTGTTGCTTTGTCTAAGGTGAATCATTTATTTATGGTTCCAATGTGTGATGAGTACCAGGAGGGAAGAGAGGAAGAGGAAGGGGATTTACACTGATGCTTATGCAGTTATAAGAATATGGGGCCAGATTAGGGTAGGGGCAGGTGGCGGGGTGGGTTGGGGGAATGAGCAGATTAGGGTGGGGGCAGGTGCGGGGGTGGTTTGGGGCGAGGAGCAGATTTGGGTGGGGCAGGTGCGGGGGTGGGTTGGGGGGATGAGGATGTGGGGGTGGGCGAGAGATCTTTGTGCACATAATTATATCAATGGCTTCTTGAAGAATACCACTGAACAGACCACTCTGAGAACTAAACAAGTGAATTTCAAATTTTACTTTTATCATTAATGGCATCAGCAAAGCATAACCTCAGCCAAAACATTTCGGCTCGATAATGATCACATTATCACTTGGTTATCCCTCTGGTGCTTACTTATTATCTTGGGGTAGTTTTTTTGTTTGTTTACAAAGTCAAGGCTAGTGGAAGAGTGAGAAAACAGAATGAATCAGGATGCAACAGAACAAAGGGAACAGTCGAAAGAGTGGGAGGAACACACCAACACCAGGCTTGAGGGACAAAATAGAGAGATGGACAAATAAAGGATATGAGGGAAGAATGAGGGGTAGGAGAGGATGCACAACTTTATTGAAAATCTGGAGTGAAGAATGAGATTGAAAAGCAGGTAGAAGTTGGTTCCACAAGTGGACGTCAATCCGAGCAAGGTGTGAGACAGGGCTGCCAGTCCAGAGGGGAGACCTGTACTCCATCAAGTTGCGGATGAAGGCCTTGTCAGTGGATAAGAGTTCAGGTGTGCCAAGGACAGACTTGAGGATGCCGAGTCGGCGATTGGCTTTGGAGGCCAACTTTGAAATGTGGCTTGCCAAAGAAATATAATGGACGATAGTGAGACCCCAACCATTGAGTGACTGAACTTATTCAAGAGGATTGTTGAGAATGTAGATGGTGGGGAGGGGAGGCGGAGGAGAATTGCCATACGGTCATTTTGGGGAGAGAGTGAGAAAGAGAGAGAGAGAGGGAGAGAGATTTGTCAGAAGTCAGAATTAAAAGACATATTTCAACTGTTTGATTCCATCAAGGGCTTATGATTCTATCAAGGGCTGAAGAGAAGGATGAGGCAGCTTTCTGCCTATCTGAAGGATGAGCGATGTTACGGCAGAGGGTGGATTCATCAGCAAACAGACAAAATTTGCCAGTTAAACCATTGACTAGGTTAAACTGATCGACTTTAGCTTTTCAAGTTAAACTGACAGACTTTCAAAAGTGAAAGACCTTTTCACATCGGTGGATATAGCCACAGGGGTGTGACAAGCACTGTTTTGATGAAATCAAGGACAATTGTGAGCATAATTTGAGACTTTTCTTCAACATCTGCAACCATTTTACAATAATTGGTCGTTGGATTTCATATTGTCAATCTACCATTGTTGTCTCTAAACCGACCATCTGTATTCAGTCTGTGGTCCGATAAAGGATGACCTAAACACAAGTGAAGGGTGGCAGTGTTAGTAACGCAATGGATGCACAAATATGCAGACTACCAGCCTGCAGCCATGTGCCAAATTATACTGGAGGATGATTATCCTTGAACAGCATTCGAGCTGCAAAGTTTGAACTTTGAGCATCATTGAATGGTTTTGCACCACAGCCGCTTGATTTGAGTCCACAATTGATGATTATTGAACCAAACTCTACTCACATTATTTGTAACTTGCAAATCAAACATCATGAGCATAAATATAGCAGTATTCGATGTCTGTAACCTGATCCTACAAGCCAATGACCGACATTAAGAAAAAAAAAAATTCTGAAAAGATTTTCCACATCCATTTTGACTGAATTATTTTTGTCTTTGTTATTTCATTCCTTCACTCCTGTGGGAAGTAACAGGTTTGCTGATCAACGCACGGAAGTCTTTAATGCAGAATTCTGTCACAGGTTGGTGGAAATACTGTAGGTTGGCAATCATAGCATTGGCTGGATGGGCCAAATAGCCTCTGTGTGTTGAGGGTCCTTAGAAGGGAACTATTAATTTATTATTCTTTAAAAAAAAATCCTATTATTATTAATAATCCAGCACACTTTGTAACATTAGCGGTCCTTGTACACTCGTGCAGCTCTACATGGAATCGTATCCTTATCATGGATGTAATTGTAATGTTTTTACAAGAACTCAAGCAGTCATTGCGCAGTTGCTGAGAAATGCGGCTCTTGCCTGCTCATTCAATCACAATTTATTTTTGCAGAATTTATGT
This sequence comes from Eptatretus atami, assembly GCA_035128595.1. Classification (NCBI taxonomy): domain Eukaryota; kingdom Metazoa; phylum Chordata; class Myxini; order Myxiniformes; family Myxinidae; genus Eptatretus; species Eptatretus atami. Next base: position 45,883,686 of record CM068958.1, on the reverse strand, counting down.
CGATGTATAAATTTGAAATGAAAACGATGTCGTTTCATCAATTTAAGAATGTCGGATATTAGTATGGCAACTGAACTACACATTTTTTCATTCAGATTTTGGATGTGAAATGTATCAATTCGGTGGAATTAATTTTTTTTGGAACTCTTAGTTTATTGGTAAAGCGCTTTGAGAATTTTGCTTCGAAATGAAAAGCGTGATGAAAATAAATTGATTAATTATTTTACATAAATGAATCCATGTTCCAATTACAATCCCATGAGTTGCTCGAGTGGAGTAAAAATCATGTTGGGGAGAAAATAAACAACGATTTTAAAGAAAAAGGTTTTAATTCCAAAATGCACGCCACTGCAGGAGGACTAAATATACAGTGCCATCCATAAGTATTGAAACAGTGAAGTCAAATTTGATATTATTGCTATATACTCAATAAATTTGGATTTGAGATCAAAAAGTGAATACGAGACAAGAGTACAGACAGTCATCTTTTATTTCTTGGTATTTCTATGTAAATGTGTTTTACCATTGAAGAAAAATAGCCCTTTTTATGTTAAGTCCCCCTATTTTAGGTAAGCATAAATATTGGAACAAATCAATTTAAAGTAAATTAAAGTATTATCATAGTACTTGGTTACATATCCCATGCATGCAATCAGGACATCAAGCCTGTGACCTTACTGCACCCATTTTCAGTTGTTGTTTATTTTGGGGGATTTCTAACTTCAGTCTCATCTTTAGGAAGTGAAATACATGCTCCATTGGATTTACATCAGGAGAATGACTTGGCTAGTCTAAAACCTTCCACTTATATCCCCTGATGAACTCCAGGGTTGTGTTGGTAGTGTGTTTTGGGTCATCGTCTTGCTGCATGGTGAAGCGCCGCCTAATGAGTTCGGTGGCATTTTCTTGTACATAGGCAGACAAAATGCTTCTGTACACTTCTAAATTCATTCTGCTGCTGCCATCATTGGTTACATCATAAATATAAATGAGGGAGCCAGTTCCAGAGGCAGCCATGCAAACCCAAGCCATGACACTACCTCTACCATGCTTCACAGATGAGGTAGATTGCTCTGGATCATATGCAGTTCATTCCTTTCTCCACACTTTCGCCTTTCCATCGCTTTGGTAAAGGTTTATCTTGTTCTCATCTGCGCATAAAACATTATTCCAGAACTCCACTGGCTTACCTCTCTACTTATTGGTAAATTTGAATCTGTCTTTCTCTTTTTGGTGCTGATGACAGGTTTGCATCTTGCAGTTTCGCCTTTTAACTCTGCTGTCGAACTTTTCTGTGAACGGTACATTGTGATACTTTCACCCCTGCATTCTGGAGGTTGTTGGTGATGTCACTGACAGTTGCTTCAGAGTTTTCTTCACAGCTCTGATGATTTTACTGTCATCAACTGCAGTTCATTAAAGTAATGACATGGCCGTTGTCCATTGCAAAGTACACTGGTGGTTTCTTTCTTTTTCATGATGTTCCAAATTCTTGTATTTGCTATTCTCAATTTTTGTGCTATGGTTCTAAGTAATTATTCTGTTCTTTCAGCTTCCAAGTTGTTTACTTTTCTTTCATCGGCAGTTCTCTGGTCTTCATGTTGGTTTATGCAACCGACTTCGAAGGTAGACTCCCAAGGCAAACAAAGGAAAACAACCAGAACTAGGCATTCACAGCTCTTTTACGTGTGACAATCAATGGCAAAAGAAACACCTGAGTAACAAAAAAACCAGTCAGTCATTTGTTCCAATACTTATGCTTACTTAAAATGGTGGGGACTTTATGGTGCCTTTTTCCACTGAACATGAAAAGTGCTATTGTTCTACAATGGTAAAACACATATGCATAGAAATACCAAGAAATAGAAGCTGATCGTCTGTCCTCTTGTCTCATATTCACCTTTTGATCTCAAATCCAAATTTCTTGAGTATATAGCAATAATAACAAATTTGACTTCACTGTTTCAATACTTATGGAGGGCACTGTATATTACAGCATCGATTACTTGCTTTTGAGCTGTCTAGTCTGGGTTCGATTACTGCCACGAGTATAAACTGTTGGCCTGGTGCTTTGAGAACAAGAGATGGTATCAATGAATATGCAATCCTTCGGAGGGGCATTCGGCTGAGTGTGCCATCTGCAATCCTTCGCTCACAAAGTTTTTTCTGGTGCCTTTTTGGAATACAATATCAAGGCTTGTGGAGGTGCTACAACATAAAACAGATCAGGGTGTGACAACAAAAGGAATATGGGAAAGGGGGTGGGGGTTAATGTTATACACACCAGCAGAAGGGTTGAGGGAGACTTGGAGAAATAATTAATGTGGGGACGAATGAGGTCCAGGGGAAGACACAGGGGGTGAACAAGATGGATACAGACACAAACTCTCAGGAAGGAAAAACTGGAAACCTGGAAAGAGGTTGGCTTGGGACGGATTGATGGGGGCAGAAATGATAATGGTTTTGGATTGGGGATGATCTCAGGTGGTGACTATAATAACGGTCTTGAAGCCCTAGAAGGAGTGATGAGATTGAAGAGCCCGAGGAATTCGTTTTACAGGTGGGAATAAAGAGGAATTAATGAGTGGAAGTGAGCATTGATTCTGGAGAGTGCCTCCTCTTTGCAAAGGCCTTACAAAACAGGAGGCATTTGGGTTTCATGGTATCCTGTTCAAATTCCGAATTCCTGCCATAACCCTGTGGCAGAATAGCAATCAATCAAGAGTTGGTCCTCAGCTACTGAAACTACATTGTGAAAATCAGCACTCTGGAGACGACAACAGACGACAATGGTTCTGACGAACAAATGCATCACAATCGCATGATAATTGTCCCAGAAAAATAATGTAACCGATGTAACACCGGCAAGGAAAGTTGTTTACATTTGGTTAATGGTATGTTACCTGAGGGTGAGGAAGTGCGAGGATGACCTCGCTAGCAGACCGAGGGAAACTTGCTGCGGATCGGGGTGCATAAAGGATCCGGAATGCACTGAGGGGAACCTGAGATTCGAAGCGTGCAGGTGCACGCCAGGTCACCCTCACAGCTGAGGAATTAACGGCCTCCAGATCAAGGTCACGAGGAGATCCGCGTGGAGCTGAAGAAAGTCGGAGAGAGTCAGAGACATGACCTTTAGAGTTCCTCTCTGCAGATATCCTTTACTGCTACAAAACCTTAGAACTCCAGGTCATCAATAATTCATCAAACCTAGTCAGTGGTCATTTAAAATTCTTCCTGCATCCATGCTTTCGATGACATGTTGCTTCATGAAGGTTGGCAACTCCATGTTGATGCAATGCAATACTAAACTCTGTGAATTAAAGATAATAATGGTTCGTGTCAGCAGGATAACATGAACAATGGATTTTATCGGCTAAGTGATGATAAATAGAACCAAGTATAATCTCTATTATTTTTTTCAACCTAATTTAAGGAAAACCTATTTCCTTCAACGTTATTCAAACATCTTTGTGTGCCCCCGTAGCTTAAGCTCTCTTCCCTGTGCTCAAAATGTTCAAAATGCTCTTCAAAAGCATTCAAAGATTTTGTCATAATGCCCTCAAGGAAACATCCACAGATGTTTTGAGCCGAGCTGAGAAGGAGAATAAATGGAAGGGTGCAAAGCCAGGTGAATAAAAGATGGGGATGGGTTTTAACCGAATACCTGCTGCTTTTGCAATTGCAATGCGAGAGTTCTGAGCAAGAGCAAGGAGTTACATAATTCCCAGGAGGAATAGAATTCTCGGCCTGGCTAGATATGCCAGCCACTATATTTACCTCCACCACCGAAGGTGGACGGAGGTGTTATGTTTTCACCCCTGTCGGTCTCTCTGTTTGTTGGTCTGTCTGTCTGTGAGCAGGATATCTCAAAAACTTGTAGACCGATTTGGACAAAAATTGGTGACAGGTTGGGTGTGAGCCACTGAAGAATTGATTCGATTTTGGTGAAGATTTCCAAAGTGATATTTTATAATTGAGAGATTGGGCCAAAAATGATACAGGGAGTCCTCGCGATACAGTATGTCCACGATGTGATCCTGAAAAGTTGGACTTATAACGAAACGATGGATAGCGGGAAAATTTTCCCCATAAAAATTTATTTAATTAGGAAGATACATTCCAACACTTAGTGTATATCCAATACAACATCACTCAACAAGCCCAGCAATCAAAAAATACCGATTAAACACACAAAACATGGAAAAAAAAATACAATAAATTAAACAAATTTTTAAAACCCAAATACCTTTTTATCTTACTTACCATAATTTTTAATTATCTTATAATGCTAATTTAGCGGTCTTGCACATTGAAAATATCTAATTGTCTCTGTCAAGCCGCCTGCATCAGTCCATCGGTCCTAAATTATCCTTCCCACGAAGCCACGTGGTTTCCCCCATGGACCCAGGCTCCAGCCTTTGTGCCAGCGCACACACTCGTGCCACAAAATACGACACTCGTGCTACGACCCCCTGCAGTGTCCACACGGGACCTCAAGAAGAGCTCGCACAGTGCCACACCTACTTCGGCCTTCACGCCCACTTCGGCCGTGTCTGCAGCACGGGCCGCATTACCTGAACTGCTCGACTTTCCACTGGTGCTACACTTTCCGCTCATGGTTACAAGATTACAGGGCGACAACACAGTAAGACCCAAGCTCTCGCGATGTACAGTATGTCCACAACGTTGTATACGCAGACTGGGAGGCAAAGAATCGTAGGGCATTGTGGGCAGCAAAGTGGTGTCATGTCATGTCACCTACAAGAGACTGTTCTCACACTGCGTGGAGGTTACGCCATTCCCCTCTGCTTCATTCGGAAAACGACGTTATTGCGAAACTATTCGACGGATAGCGATTTTGTTTCCCGAATAAATTGATGATGGAGAGGCGAAATGATGAATCGAGGGATGACATAGCAGGGACCCCCTGAGTTTACATAGCATGATATTTCAAAATGTTGTGGATGGCTAGAAAAAAAACTTGGTGGATGAGTTGGGTAGGTGACAATAACAAGCCAATTAGATTTTGGTTAAGGTCCGGAGGCAGATCCAGCCTCTCAATGGGATACAAAGAACGTAAACTTCAGCCTGGCAGACATGTGCACTCTCCCGAGTGCCATTCTAGTTTAACATTGTTCATCAATCCTTTGCTCCTATTCTTCTTCAGTATGCAGCAAATGGCTGGAGGAAGCATCATTTGATTTGGGCACGGCTGTGCCATTGATCTCGTGCCTCCTGTAAGTTAAAGCAGTAATTTGGAATTTGGCCAAGATAGTTCAAAGAGGTGTTTGGTTTTTTTTTGGAAGTGATTTTTGGAGTCGCTGCTGGAGTAGACAACTGGAGTGGAAACTGGCTTCGTGATAGGAAGCAACGAGTGCTGTGAACGGAGGATATAAGGAGTGGGGTACTCCAGGGATCAGTTCAAAGACGGTTATTATTCATAATTTACATCAATGGTTTGGATAATGGGGGTAAAGAGTCGGCTTTTAAAATTTACAGATGACACCAAGCTTGAATGTGAAGAATATACGCAGAGAAGGGGGGGGGGGGGGGTTATCAGAATCAAGAAAGTCCAGATCCTTCAATGGACTGGGCAATAAATTGGCAGATGCAGTTCAACTTAAGGAAATGTAAGGTGCTGGGGTTGGGGAAGAATAATGAAAATAGGGATTACATAATGAAAGGGGCAATCTTGGAGAGTGCGACACAGGAGAAGGGTCTGGGGGTGGTAATATGTGCTGAAGGGGGTAGGTGAGTAAGCAAACAGGACAGTTCGACACAGCTACAGATAAGAGTAATCCGATTTATGTGAGATTATTTTATAAATTACAAATCAATAGAGGTAGTGTTACCTCTGTACATGAATTTAGTGAGGCCTCATCTGCAATACTGTGTGCAGTTTTGGTTGCCATATTTGAGGAAGAACACAGTTGCCATGGAGAGGGGTTCAGCGCACAGCCTAGCTCGACTGAATCAGTGCTCTCGCTCTTCCATAAGCCTTGATTTTGTATTTAAAAAGAAACACCACCTCTGGGAGCCACAGTTCCACTTATGGGATAAAAGAACAAACAAAAAAGGACATTTCAAAATACTTTAATATTTTTTGAATGCAAAATATATGCTGCGTAAAAATTAGAAACTGACACATTAAGTGAAATCATTTAATTAATAATTAATATAATCTTGTCACTAAAAACAACTGAGAATCAATGTTGATATACTATTTACATGTGACATACAGAAAAAAACAATTTATTGTAAAAATGCATATTTTAGAACTTGCCGGTTGGTCGAATGGTTAAAGATTTATTTATCCTCTTATCAGTGTGTTTTGACTCACATGGCTGCTCAATCTTGATAACTTGTACTTGGCAAGTTGGCGTGCATGCCAAAAACCGATTAACATTTGTTGAGGGCCACCTTTGCCCTGTAGTTGATTCTCAAAATGAATTAGTTTACAATCGAGGCAACAACCCCAACCGCACATTAAAAATGGGATGTGTAGATGTACATTTAAACAACGAAATAAATATGCAGGTAGTGCAGACGGTGAACTGTATGTAAATAAATAAACAATTCAAAGTAATGTGTTGCAGGGGTGGATCCAGTTCCTGCGGGGTCTGGACCCTCCTTTTTGGGGAGTAAAACAAACATCATGACAAAATCCACAAAAAAAAGACAAAAAATAACCTTCCCACCCTTTGCACTGCCACTCTATGTGTCATCATGGTGCCAAAGAAAGGATCAAACCCTGGGCTAGGTCGGAGGCTCGGAGCGGGTTAGCGGAGAAAAACAAAAAAAAAGGAAAGTTGCAACTCGAACCGCTCACCGTATGGTTCACAAACACAGTACGAAAGGGGACTGTTTCCGATTCCTGCACAAATCCCACTACCCATAAATATCTTTGAACAAGCAATCCTTCCTGAACCAATTCAGGTACTACGATAAACATGTGTTGTTTGTAGGGAGATAAACAACGTTTGACGTTCACAAAACTCATTTTCATGTAATTGTTAACACTCAAATGACTCGACCAAAACAAGAAGAAGAAATGACTGAAGACACAACATGACACTACAACTTTCACCTTCTCTTCCCTACAGCATGGAGATTGACATGGAAAAAGTGTGTCCAAGGTGTATAGAAAGAAACAATCGTCGGATGATTTCAAGTTGTTTCCTGCATCAGTAAAATGGTATTTCCTTTGAATGACAACACAGATTGTGGCAGTGGGCAGTGTCACAAGTAATTTGGGATTTCATTGAATGTTTCTCGACTTTTTATTATCCCCCCCCCCCACCCCCCCAGATGTCCAATTACATTTTTCGGTTCCACCAACTGAGAGATTTTATTCACCTCCTTTCAAGACCACGAGTAAAAACTATTACAACTCGGGTCATGAGTTACCTGTTGTTTTTATCAAAGTTGATAACACCTTCCTCACTAAAGTCCAGATCTCATACTGATATGCTTCATGATTTAGCTCATTTTAAAAAGGCTTCGTTTGCAAACAGGTCAATGCTTACTGCAATTCACGGACCAGAGTTTGTGTGTTTGTACGTATGTTTGTGCGTGCGTTTACAGAGTGTGTTTGTGTTTGTCACATTACTCCTACAGTTCTGGGCTGATTACATCCAGACTTGCTACATAGGATCAGCATTACCCCAATTAGTGTGTAGGGGTGTCTTTATCTTTGTCGGTGGTCTTGGGGGGGGGGAGAGTGGGGATGCAAATTCTCGATGTAAATGTTTATCGTGGAGTGCCACCTTCAGGTGGGGAGGGTAATACAAGTCCTACCATTTACAGTTCAGTATTCCTGTCCCCACGTTTTGCAGTGCAGTGAGTTGTTTTGAATTAGAAGCAGGAGATATATTTTTGCTTCATGCACGTAACTTCACGGGATTTTTTTTTTGCCGACACAGAACTGTCAGTTGCCTATACACCGCCAAAATAAAGGTACGCATCATAACAACATGTTGCATGCTTGGAACAAGATTGCCCATGAGGAGGGTACTCTGCCATTTTATATAAAAAGCTGAAGAAACAAATATTCTGAAACGCATGAAAAAACAAATTTTGCACAACTTTCTATGGGTTTCTTGGGGACAGGTCACAAATTAAAGAAGACATATAAACCCTGTATTTGATAAAAAGTGGATTATAGAACGATGCATACATCTCGGCCAGCGAAGTGATGCAACTTGGAGTAATTTTTGTGAATAAGTGCAAAGAGTTTGAAATAAAATTATTGTTCATGAAGAAAACAAAAAAATTATATATATATATATATATGGATACAAACAAACACGACAAAATAGTGACGGAAGCTTTTCGTGCTGCACTCTTCAGGGTAAAAATTTCAGCAAGTGAAGAAGGAAATGAAGGCACGTGCTTAATACGCAGGTCTCAATAAGGTAGACGCTGATT
>CM068958.1:45856749-45867025 GCA_035128595.1 Eptatretus atami | reverse complement strand
GGGGCAACCCCCCACCCACACATAAACTCCCTCTGTAGACCCCTTCAGACCCCGTTTTTTATGCCATGACGGGTGATGGAGGTTGTGGTCAAATTTCATTGAAATCATATGTGTAGTTTCTGAGAGGAAGTTGCAAGTATTTGTGTCCAGACGGACGGACGGACGGACTGACGACGCGCCATCCCATAAGCTCCCTGGAACTACTTTACAGGTGAGCTAAAAAACATCCTTGGGAATATTATTACAAACGAACTCCAGTTGGAAGCTGGCCAGGGTTCAACGATTATCCTGAAGAGAGCCCTCGGCACAAAACTTTGAGAACAGAAAATTTCACAGCTTGGTCCATGAATCATGACCCCTCATTGAAATATAGGGGATACTTTGAGTCTGCCTGGAAGGACTCCATTCCACATTCTGTAACTGGCATATGTAGATACAATCAACGACACACAACACACACACACACACACACACACACACACACACACACACACACACACACACACACACACACACACCACAAACACACCTGTTAGGTCTCTGTTTCGCCTCCTGATGAACCCCACCCACAGGTGGAGATAGCAGGCAAGAACACCAACTCCCACATATGTGTACAAATACACACACGCGCGCGCACACACACACACACACACACACACGCGCGCGCACACACACACACACACACACACACACACACACACACACACACACACACACACACACACACACACACCTGTTAGGTCTCTGTTTCGCCTCCTGATGACCCCACCCACAGGTGGAGATAGCAGGCAAGAACACCAACTCCCACATATGTGTACAAATACACACACGCGCGCGCGCATGCACACACACACACAACACACACACACACACAACACACACACACACACACACACACACACCTGTTAGGTCTCTGTTTGCCTCCTGATGAACCCCACCACAGGTGGAGATAGCAGGCAAGAACACCAACTCCACATATGTGTACAAATACACACACGCGCACGCGCGCACACACACACACACACACAACACACACACACACACACCACACACACACACACACACACACACACACACACACACACACACACACACACACACGCGTCTCTGTTCACCTCCTGAAACCCACCCACACACGTGGAGATAGCAGGTAACAACAGCAACTTGCACATACATGCATGCATGCACGCATGCACGCACACACATGCACACACACACACACACACGCTTTTGAGACCTGAGACGGGAGCATTCCCAACCAACAGCTCGTACATGCAGTGACCTTTGCACCCCACCGGTCGGCTCCAAATCCGATTCGTACATGCTGCAGTCCCCTCAACAGGGGGAAAGGTGGGGACCAGGGGGTGGTTGGGAGAGAGAGATAGAGGTGGAGAGAGATAGGGGTTGAGGTCGGAAAGAGGACAGGGGTAGGAGAAGAGTGGTAGGTTTGGGGAGGGAGAGTATGTGAGGGATTCCGGCAGATGTGACGCCCAGTTTATCGTCCATCCGAGAGACGACACGCACATTGATGGAGAGAGAGAGAGAGGCGAAAGAGGCGAGAGAGGGAAGAGAAGCGGAGAGAGGGAGAGAGAGGAGAGAGAGGGAAGAGAGGGAAGAGAGGGAAGAGAGGGAAGAAGGGAAGAGAGGGAAGAGAGGGAAAGAGAGGGAAGAGAGGGAAGAGAGGAAAGAGGGAAGAGAGGGAAGAGAGGGAAGAGAGGGAAGAGAGAGAAAGAGAGAGAGGAGAGAGAGAGAGGGGTGAGAGAGAGGAGGTGAGAGGAGAGGGGGTGAGAGAGAGGGGTGAGAGAGAGAGGGGTGAGAGAGGCGAGAGAGAGGCGAGAGAGAGGCGAGAGAGAGGGCGAGAGAGAGTTAGGGGTTGAATGAAAGAGGATAGGGGAGCAAAGAGGGGGGGGTGGGGGAGAGGGGGGATGGAGGGGAGGGGGGAGTCCGGAGGGGAGAGGGGTTTTTCTAGACATGCGTGTGGTAGCAGGACTTGAAGGGAAGGGAGGTGGGTTCGACTTGCATTTTGGAGGGAACTTGAGGGAAGTGTGTGGGGGGGGGGGGGGGGGGGATGGTCCCATTTGCTGGCATTCATATAGAATTGAAATGAAATAGGGTACATGACAACAGCACATTCAAAGAGGATAGCAAAACCAACAGTCACTTTCAAACAGCATGTACCATTTTTAAAGAGATTAAAACATGGGCTTCCCCTGAGGTATGTGACTAACTGTGGCTGCCACTCTGTTTACCTGTTCTGTAACTGGATCTCTCTGAGGGGGTCACATACTGCATGGAGATGCCCAGAGTGCGAAAGAACATGCAAATCGGACAAACGAACACACCTCCAACAGCCACACCCGACGTCAAGCCCAACTCCACAGCCCAGACCCCAAAATGTGGCTCTGTCCAGGAGACCCTTGAGGCCATCACACCCTTGCTGCAATGTATATAAATGCATGGAGATGCCAGTGTTTTGTGCCTTTATTTAATTTCAGCACACATTTTAAAAACAAAATGTGATGAGCCCCAGAATCTCTCGACCTGAGCCAAATCCCAAAATTCAAACCGCGGAATCGAACCCGGCAGCAGCCCTGACTGCCTAAATAGTGCCCATCTGCCCAACCTGCACACTCCATGACACTCTGGGCTCAAAACACAACACAGACACCACAGTACAATATAACCACCTCCAAACCACAACACAACCACCTGTGGAACCTTATCACAACCACTGATTGTTTATCACTTCATAAAAGTTGGAAAAGGGGTGAAAGAGGGAGGAGAGCCAGGTATGAGGGGTGGAGGAGCGAGGACAAATTAAGAGGTGGAAGGGATGGATGGAGGGAAGGAATGGTTGAAGGGAAGGATGGATGGAAGGGATGGATGGAAGGGATGGATGGAAGGGATGGATGGATGGGATTGATGGTGGATTCACGGCAAATTCCACAGTACGTTGATCATATTTTTGATTGTGTTTAGCAGAGGGACAGTGCATCGGGACAGTGCAGTGCGACAATGTGGGTGCTTTTGCTGTGTATCACCATGGCTTGCAAACAAACATCCAAGCAGCTTGTAGAGTGCTTGCCAAATGGCTTAAGTGCTCAAGCAAGCAGTCCAATGAAACAGTTGATAAGGAACAGCTGGCTTGGAAAACGATTAGCGATCGCCGATCGGTCATATTAAACACCATGCACCCGGAGATGCCCGGAGTGTTAAACAATGTCTAAAATGGACAAATAAACCCTTTTTTGCAGTCAGAACTGCTGTTAAGGTCCATTCCACAGTTTAAATTTTTTAAATTTGGCTCAGGTTAAGAGATTCTAGAGCTTATTGCATGGGCAGAAATGAAATAAAGCCATGAACACGCATCTCCAGGTGTTTATAAGCATTGTGATGTATCTAGCGATTTGAAGGTATGAAGATGAGGCATTTGATGATATGAGTGAGGAAAGTGAAAGAAACAAAATTTGAGTGCTTTACCTTTAAGAAACCATTACAGCCTGTTCCAAGTCAAGGCGTTGTTGAGCAGGCTGAACAAAATGGCGAATTAAGACCCAAGCAAGCTTTCATAAGGCAGACCCAGGGGCTGACCAAGGATGATGCCTTGATAAAGGATGTAATTAAATTAGGCGGTCAATTATCTTCAAAAGGGGTGTTTTAATCAACTCAAACACTCAATTTTCATTCATGCACCTCCTTGGAGTTCCCTTTGTAGTATACATGCAAGGTTTGGGGCTGCTACGTTCAATGGTTTTGGAGTTATGGAGGAGACACACTGATGGACTGATGGACTGACGCACACTGACATTTATTATCTGTATTCATGTTCTTCATTGCATGGCTCACGAGCCACTGTCAGCCCCTGGTAGCTTCAAGTGCGGCCCCTGACATGCAGCCAAAATTACACAAATGTGAAAACACCCCCATCATAATCTGCCATAAATGCTATCAAATTGATCCAATGGTTTCAAATGAGTGTTCCAACACGAAGCATAAAAGTAACATCACTACATCAGGATATGGATGCAGTATACAAACAATTACGCTTGCAGCCCAGTTAACCACAACAAAGAAGAGTATGTGGAGGAGGGGCCGAATAGCAGCCATTTTTGAGTCGCACAGGCAGTGTGGCATCTCTCACACTGATATCTTATCAGCAAAAGTGGCCCCTCTCTAAAAATAGTGAAGATCACTGATCTTTATTATAAAAGGAGCCATGTCTGTCTGTCTGTCTGTTTATCGTGTTATAACTTGAGAACGGATTAACGGATTTCAATAAATACAACTACGGTGGATTCAGGGAATGCCTGGGAAGGTTTGTGATGAAAAAAGACTTGTAATTTTTTTTATCGGAACTTGGGCACATATTGAAACTGCAAATGCCAACTTGCGACACTGGTTATCCTCGCACTCCTAGACATCCTTTTTCTTCTTACCATATTGATTAGCCATCACAGCAAAGATTGGTAATTCTGTCAGTGAAGCGACGGATCTTATATTCTCATTATCGATTATAAATGGTGTTTATGAAACGTCTATAAATTGTTAAATAATTCAATGCAACCGACATCTTGTTTTGATCAAGGTACTTGAATAGTATATGGATACATTTTCTACATGATATGTAAACCATTGTACATCAATGAGTTGCCAACATTTCTAATTTTTGAAAACATCATAAAGATATCCATTAACAAAATTATATATTATGCCTCTCTTGTTGCCTTTTCCCCTTGATGATGTTTTTTTTTAACAGGCTTGAAGGCTCGTCGAGGGAGAAGCTGTAATTGTGAATGTTTCTGCCTTTGAAAATGATGTTAAAAAAAAGCACATAAATAACCATTAAGCAATCACAAGTAAGAGCATGTGAAAATGTAAGGTGCAACAGTGTATCACACCAATTTACAACAAATTTTCTGCTGCAACAAAGTGAACGATATCGTATAACAAGAGGTCAATGACAGCGACGTGTCATTTGGCTCATAACCTCTGTCACTTGACTTAATTACTGGCTCATATCAAAAGTTTATAAACACGCACAAAGAAAAACATGATTTGCACTATCGAGTGTGAGTTAAGGTGATATGTGAGCACGATAAAGCTGCTAGATCAAAACTGGAGAATGGGAACTTAATTCGTGTGTCCATGCCGAGTGATACTTTTGACCCAGGTTCAAGTTCCACATCGTGTCATTTTGTACCTCGTCTAATATATACGCTTGTCTTTTATGTAGTACGAGGGGAAAAGCCCGTCAAAATGACGGATGCACAAAACTCAACACAACACGGAGGATGACAATTAATACAAAGTTATGGATTACATCTGATGAATAATTTGCAATAAATAATCCAGTTCGAGAAATGAGACTTTCCCTCGGGAATAATAGCGGTGAAGGGAGCAATTTGTCAGCAAATTTGTCAAAACATTGCACATTGGAATGAGAGCATTGTAACTTTATCTATATATCAGAGATTATTGGGAGGGTGGGGAGAGCGACGCTTCACCACACATTGCTGGTGCAGAGGGGTAAGGAACATACGGGTCAGGCGATCTTTAGAATCTCCCTTCGTAACGTAACATTCAAAGAGACTGGAAGATTATGCTGTTTTGTAGCAAGAAGTGTTATTTAAAAACACTACATGCACAAATGTTACCCTATTTTCTTTATTTTCTGGAATGTTTCATTTCAACAGTACAGACTCATGAGCATGCCAATATCTGAAGCCTTGGCCTAGCGTTGGGTGTGCTTATATCTTCTTTATTTATTAGACATCCCACAGACGTAAATAAAGACACCAATACACGTTGTGTTTTATATTGGTAGATTTGCTCATCCCTTTATTTGGTCAGTGTATATTGCCATAGATTGTTGCCGAGATCATCCCGAAAATAATAAAAAATTATAAGCCGGTGTACATACATGAAGCAAAAACATGCGTACTGCTTTTTGCATCTATAATACATTTTGGTTATTTACATGGGACAATTCCAATTGTACTGGGCCATGGACAGACCCCCCCTCCCCTGAGACCTAAGGCCTGATGCCTTATGTGTTTCGCAAATTGTGGCACATGATTTTGATTGCGGGCAGGGTCGGGTGAGCTGTCCAACCAATGGGGTGAAGGTAGTCGTGACATCACTTCCGTGAATGTGAGGTCATTTCCTCCGTGACAGAGACATAAATACACAGGCATTTACTATGAGTCTTACCTAGTAGTGTATAAAAAGAGAAAAAAGTGAAAGATCAAAAACTAAACACCGAGTGAAAAGTAGGAAGAGTCTCCTTACAAGAGAGAGGGGGTGGGAGGAGAGAAAGCAGAAAGGCTTGTGAGAATGAACAAGTGACAAACAGACAGAATGAATTATGATATTGGATTAACAGTAATTTGAAGATGGTGTCAGCATATTTACCTTTAGGCAATGTGCGAGAAGACATGATATCTGAGAGAGGCCCAAGACCTGCAACTGCACGAGCAGCTAAACGGAGCCTGTATGAGGTGTTTGGTTGCAAACCCTCCAGTAAATGGGTCATCGAAGGCTGGAAAGTGGCATGATACTGAAAATGAAAAAGAATGTTCCTCCAAATTAGATTTATAGATGAATGTAATGACATTATCACATGTAATCTGCAAGCCACATATTCGGATACTTGTATATGGATGCTCATTTGCAAGTCAACATGCTCAAGAAGTGGTGCAGGTTGTATGCAGATTGGTGTTGGCTGAATATCGCCATCTCTCCATTTTATGCTTACAGTCTGTTGCTGGCCGATTACATGATAAAGTAGGAGGTATGAATTCAAGCGATCATTTCCTGGAGGGAGCCAAGACAGCAGAATGGTGGTGTCCGATTCTGCTTCAGCCCTGACCATCAATGGCTGTCCAGGAACTGGGGGAATTAGAAAGGAAAAATAAAACGATTTTTTTTCTGCAGTTTAAGGGCTCAGAAAGTGGACAAGTTACATGCATTGCCATAACTCTGGATAGGCCTGGGTAAGCCAGAACCAGCCAAACTCCCAGGCCTATGATTATATTTTGCTTTTTACTTTGTGTTACCAATAATGTATATTATTGTCTTAATGAACAAGGGATATTTATTCAGTAACACACAGTATATTTGGAGTATTCTTCGATTCTCCAAGCCTTTGAAAGTATCTGGTTGGCCAACCTAAAATAATTTGAGGCTGACCAAAAAAATGCCTTTATTATTGCCAAGGTCACATGAAGGACTAGGACATTTCCATCAACCCGTTTGGAATTTTCATTTTAGTACATAGTTACCTCCGCCACTGAAGGTGGACAGAGGTTATGTTTTCACCCCTGTATGTCTGTGAGCAAGATATCTTGAAAAGTTATTCGATGGATTCAGAAGAAACATGGTGGACAGGTTGTGTGTGTGTGACTCGGACAAATTGATTCCATTTTGATGAAGATACGGATCCGGATACGAGATTTTTATTATGTTTTAAGTCATTCTTCAGTATTGAGAAATGGGGCCAAAAACAATATAGAGCGCGATATTTCATAAAGTTGTGGACGGATGACAAAACTTAGTGGATAAGTTGGGTGGGTGACAAAAATGAGCCAATTTGATTTTGGTGATGGTAAGATCACCTTTCGGCCTTTCAGTGGGATGCCATTCTTGTGCAGCCTGTGGCTGCTGTTTGCATCATTTTTAGGGGAATGGATGGGATGCTTTTTATTGTTCATAAAAAGATACGTGATGTTCAAGCATGAACCTTCGTAAAAGCAAAAAAAGAAAATTTAACTCTCGGCATGAGATTTTTAGTGGAATGTCCTTCAGCGGGAGCATTGACTTCAAGGTAATCGAAACGACAAATGAAACCTCAATTTTCAATCCAGAGCTCAACAAAGGCAAGGATTCTGGTGCTGCTGGGATGGGACTGAGTGCGTGAGATTATAGTTAAGGACTAAAGGTCAGTATTAAACAATGGAAATCTCACTAACGGTAACAAGTATGACATATCAAAACCCTTGACCATAATTGTGATGTCTTGCCAGGAGGCTGAGGCATGCGGTTTTCTCAACACAGCCAGAGAGTTTGTGGTATTCTCCCTTTTCTGTGGAAAATTAGGCTGACATGACTATCCACTTTAAGATATTGTTTGAAAATGCGACTGAAATAGTAATGATTAAATCACAACAAAAAATTGTTTTTGTAATTGAAATATTATAGTTTGGCTGTGCTGAAACATGTCAAGTGAAATCCGTTTTATTTTTATTTTGGGACTGATCCTTTCCAATTATGACAACCTGCTCAATTTTACATCTTCTTCAGCAGTTCATCCAAATTTCAATTGTGTCCTCTGCTGTACCATGTGGTGTCTCTCTGTCCATATCTCTCTTGCCCTCTCTCTCTTGCCCTCTCTCTCTTGCCCTCTCTCTCTTGCCCTCTCTCTCTCTCCCCCCCCTCTCTCTCTCGCCACTTCTCTCTCTCGCCACCTTCTCTCTTCTCCTCCTCTCTCTCTGCCCCCCTCTCTCTCTCTCTCTCGCCCACTCTCTTCTTCTCTCCTCGCCCTCTTCTCTCTCTTCTCGCCCTCTCTCTCTTCTCTCCTCTCCTCTCTCGCCTCTCTCTCTCTCGCCCTCTCTCTCTGCTCCTCTCTCTCTCTCCTCTCTCTCTCTCTCTCTCTCTCGCCTCTCTCTCTCTCGCCCCCTCTCTCTCTTCTCCCTCTTCCCTCCTCTCTCTCTCTCTCTCTCGCCTCTCCTTCTCGCCCGCTCTCTCTCGCCCCCCTCTCTCTTCTCGCCCCCTCTGCTCTCTCTCCTCCCCTCTCTCTCTCTCTGCCCTCTTCTCTCTTGCCCTCTCTCTCTCTTCCCACTCTCTCTCTCGCCCCCCCTCTCTCTCTCCCTCTCGCCCCTCTCAGTCCTCTCTCTCTCTCGCCTCCTCTCTCTTGCCACGCTCTCTCTCGCCTCTCTCTCTCTCTCGCCCCTCTCTCTCTCTCGCCTCCTCTCTCTCGCCCTCTCTCTCTCGCCACTCTCTCTCTCGCCCCTCTCTCTCTCGCCCCCTTCTCTCTCCCCCTCTCTCTCTCTCTCTCTCTCCCTGCCCCCTCTCTCTTGCCCTCTCTCTGACTCTTGCCCTCTCTTCTTCTCTCTGCCCTCTCTCTCTCTTGCTCTCTCGCTCTCTTTGCTCTCTCTTTTTTTTGTTTTGTATGCCTTGTCGAGGCTCGTATGAGAGATAACACACAACGCACAGCAAGGGGCATGAGACAAGAGAGGCGGAAGTGGGAGGGACAAAACAGTGGGAACAGAGACATTAGGAGATCTGTGGAAGGGAGAGGGATGGGATTGGAACATGGGGGAATACACAATGCACACTCCAGGGACTTTCAGGAAGGACAGCAGGGAATTTGAAGAGGTGGGCTTGGTGGATTAATGAGGATAACAAGATCGAGGATTTGGATGGGGGATGAGAAGAGGTGTGGTGAACAGCTGTTTTGAAGGCCTGAGGAAGAATGGGATTGAATAGAGTGAGGGAGTTTATTCCAAAGGTGGGAAATAAGAGGAATAAAAGAGTGAAGGTGAGCAGTAATTCGTGATTTTGGTAGTTTTACCAGAAGGGGTTGTTGGCAGACCTTGAGCACCCTGTGGAAATGGGTGTGACAAATTGCAGAGAGAGCAGGGGTGGGGGGGGGGGGGGTGAGACTGGAGAGGCGATGGTCGAAGACAGAAAGACCACCGACCACTGACCTGAGAGGCCCAAAGACTCAGCCTCATCGCGGGAGATGCCAATGATGCGAAATGCGTTGGCTTCCACAGAGTGAAGACGAGAAAGGTGGGAGCAGGAGAACCAGCCCAGAGAGAGAGCAGTACTCCATCAGGCTGTGGACGAAAGCTTTGTAAGTGGCAGGACTCAAGTGGGCCGAGGAAGGACTTTGCACGACGGAGAATTCCCAGTCGGCGACTGGAATTGGAGGCCAGGTTGAAATGTGGCTTTCCAGGAAATCTCATGGCAGACAGTGAGACCCAGAAGCTTGAAAGAAAGGACTTCTTCAGAGATTGTTGAGGAAGTGGATTGGGGGGGGGGGGTTCTAAATGGTCCTTTCAAGAGACATAGTGAGTGTGTGAGATTTGTCTGGATGAAAGAACATGTTCCACGTGTTGGACCAGTTTGTTATTTTACCCAGATCTGCAGTGAGCGAAGAAGCTGCTGCATACCGGTCTGAGGGATGACAGATGGTACGACAGAGGTTGGAGTCATCAGCAAAGAGATAAAGAGGATTTTCCAGAAAGTCGGAGAGATCATTGATGAAAACCAGAAA
>CM068958.1:45815010-45849188 GCA_035128595.1 Eptatretus atami | reverse complement strand
CAGCCTGTTCGCAAACTCCTCAGCTACCCTCTCATCCTTGAGCTTGCCAACATCCAGCCGAGCCTGGGATGGTACCATTCACCTGGATTTAAGCTGCAACTTCAGAGTTGGTCAATCAACGAGCACATGGTCAATCTCATTTGCCACACCACCAGCATTGGAAAAGTAAGTCCAGCGATGAGCCTGTGGGCACTGAAACCATGAACCAACCACCAGAAGTCCATGACTTCTTGCAAAGTGAAGGAACTTAGTGTGTTCTGATGCTTAGTTCCAGAAACCATGGGGAACAATACATGTCTCATAACCATCCTATGCAGTTCAGTTGATGTATTTGAAAATCCCGCCAAGACTAGAAGAGTATTCGCCTGGGCACTGATCACCACATACTGATGGATGGCATAAAAAGGAGCGAAAAGGGGGGGTAAGGGGGAAGATAGAGAGGAAGGGGGAGGGTGGGGGGAGGAGGGGGGGTAAGGGTTAAGAGGGATATAGGAAGGAAGGGGGGGGAGAAGTTGAACGGTGGGGGGGTAGAGGGAGGGAGGGGATAGGAAAAAGAGGGGAAGGGGAGGGAGGGAGAGGAAGGGGAGGGGGTAGGAGGGGGGAGGGAAATGGGTAGGGGCGGGGAAAGAGGGCAGGGGGAGAAGGGGGCGGGGGATAAAGGGGAGAGAGGGGGGGGGGGTAGAAAGGGAGGAAAGAAAAGGAAAGGAAGGGATAGAGGGGGGGGGGGTATAGGTGGGAAGGAAAGGGAAGGGGTGAGTAGAGAGGGGAAGGGGAAAAAGGGGGGGGAGAGGAAATGGGGAGGGTAGGGAGGGGGGATAGACATAAGAGTGGCAAAGGGGGAGGGTAAAGGAGGCGAAAAAAAAAAAAAAAAAAGGAAGGGGGGTTAGAGGAGGAAGGGGGGAGGAAAGGGCAGGTATAGGGGGGAAGGGGGGGGAAGATAGGAGGGGATAGGAAGGGGTAAGTTAAGGAAGGGGGGGTAGGGGGGGGATAACGGGGGGGAAAGGAGAGTAAGGGGGAGACGGGAAGGGGAGAAGGGTAGAAAGAAGGGGGGAGGGGAGTCAGGAAGGAAAGGAGTAAAATACGGTAAGGGGGAGGAAAGGAGAAAGAAGGGGGGGAGGGTAAGGAAGGTAGGGGGGCGAAGAAAAAGGGGAGGTAAGGGGGAGGGAAAAAAAGGCGGAAGTAAGAAAATGCATCCTTCACGGTGAGATCACTCGCCTCAGTCGGCATCATAAACACGAACCAGGTAAATGAACCAAGAGTGCGATCTTAATCTATAATTACGCTCGTTGACTGGTGTTACCTCAATGTCATTGGAGTCAGAATTTATTGGACACAGCCTGCAGCAACTCCTTTGGGCATGGTAATATCAGAGCTGACCAGTACAGATAGTAGGTGTAACACCTCATTATCTACAACCACAATCCAGCTTTTAACTAAAAGGTGCTGCCATTGTCAAACTCTTGAGCTCAGATGATAACAGAGACAGCGGATCATCCTTCTTAGGGATAGGACATTCCGGTACCACCGAAGGGAGCCTCAGGTTAACCGCAAGGAGACGCCATCTGTGGAAGTGCTATTCCCACCCCTTGGGGCATGAACCAGGGGTGAAATCACAAAAATCGTTGCAAATTTCATGCGTCCCTCAATGTTGAATGCACATACAAGGCTTCATTAAAAAAAGGTTTTAAAATGTGCCCGTAATTGCATTTTTTGTTGTTTCACCTTTTGACCACAACCCAGGGACCCAGGGGTGGCACCAAAAATGATACTGCTCTGATACCTTCTTGCCATGTGGCGATCATGACTACCAAGTTTGATAAATTTATGCAGAACTGTTTGGGAAATAGCATGACGGACAGACAGACAGGCCCGATTACAATATCTCGCCCCATTCTTTTAAAAAGTATGGGGATAACCAGACTCAGGAGGAGGCCAATTGACCCGTCAAGCTGATGTCATCTCCACATTACCCACAATCTAATGACCCAACCGTATCCCTGCACCACGTGTTTTTTCTAACTGTACAAAAGATGAACGAACTACAGATTCCCAGTTGACATGATACCAGGGCAAAACAATTGGACTCCCAGACTTACAGAAATCACTACTCAATCACATCTGGCAAATCTTAAGCTACCTACCATTCTTGCTAAGATCCCTGAGGAACCCCACAACTTACAACATCCTACTCACACATCACGACTATTTCCTATCAGGAAGCAATTTTTCTATCCAGTAAGCTACCCTACCAGCAAGTCTGTAAGCTTTTACCTTAGCGAGCAACCTCCAATGTGGTACCTTATCAAATGCCTTCTGAAAATCCACATACACTACATCCACTGCACATCTCTCATCCATCCAACAAGAAACTGCTTCATAGAACTCAAATAAATGATAAAAACCATGTCTCCTTTAGGGCCTGTCACACCTTGAGTTTTAGCCAGCGTATGGCAACGTATCAAAATGTTGTAAAACGCTGGCGTACGCTGAACTTTTGATGTTTTTTTCAGTTTGGGCATATTCATAACTAGGTGAGACGTAATGCATTAACGTATTAGTAACGTACACAGAACGTTTCGATAACTTATAGATAACTTATACAACGAATGCTAGCATGTTGTCGGCGTTCACAACCTATGCCCAACGATAGTCTAACTATTGCATAGCGGGCAGCGTATCGTCAACGATCACGTGGCGTAGCTATTAAAGGCTGCCGCTCGACGATTCAATCATAACCGACGAGATCGAAGTGTCAACATCACCGTCATGCCGAAGAAAACTTCGAAGAATGCTGCAAAGAAGTCTCCTGGCGTGGCCGTGGACACCGGAGGCAAGGAGGATCCATCATCACCCACACCTCCCCATCACGCTCACCTACTTACTATGACATGGACTACTACTACTACTACTACTACTACGACCTACTACTACTACTATACTGACACGCTCACCTACTACTACTACTGATACTACTGACATTGACATCTACTCACCATGGAGTCTGAACACTGACAGGTTCTTCCTGTGTGACCCCATTTTATATACCAATTCCCCTAAACGCTGCCAATATGCCTTATAGCGGTAGCTGTAAGTTAGAAACACGTAAGTAAGTTCTGTGGTGTCCGAAGAAGTCAAATACGTCTACATACTTCAATATGCGTTTGAGATACGTTACATCAGTGTTCAAAGCGTTCTTACTCATAGGTTAGAAATAAGTTTCGGGTACGCTAGACATTACCTGGCGTATTTCGACTTATGAGTAACTTACAAGTAACGTGTGTGCTCGACGTGTGTCAACGCATCGATAACCGTCAACACTATGCCAGCGTATGCGGAACGTGAGTCATACGCCGAGCACTCGAAAATTTTTGAGCATGCTTAAATTTGTCGACGAGCTCGGCGTACTACGACGTATGCCAGCGTGCTTTCAGCGTGCTCTTAAATACAAAACTTACCCATACCGTATTTGACGTGTGCCAGCGTATTCGCAAAATTTTCATATGTGGCATACGCTGGCTAAACGTCAAGGTGGTGACGAGGGCCATTTAGTAAATCCATACTTGCCTTTAATTCGTTCATATATAACTGAATAATTCCCCATCCTATCCCTAATTAACATCTTCAACATCTTCGTCACTGAAGGCAAACTAGCAGGTCGTTAACTCCGCAATTCCTCTCTGGATCCTTCCTTGAATAACGGTGTTGCATTTCCTTCTCTCCAACCCTCTGGTCACTGGCCTGACCCCAATGAGCTGTTTATGATTTTGGGTAACATATAACAACATCGGGAAAAAAATCCAAACTCATTTCCCTATCCCTTCTTTTTCTCAACACCCCCAAACTGAATTTTCACTGAATAAAATGTTTCTCTTCCTTAAAACCTATTCAAAACATTTTAAAAAACGTTTCCAAAATGTGTTTTTAAGACCCTTACGCTGCTTATTACTCCTTGAGGAACCACCCTTTCATTCTTCTTCTGAATCAAAATCTCTTCCTTTTCTCTGTGAGAAGGCTCATTGCCAAAAACCTCCACACTACGAAATGCTTCGTTCATCCAGCTTCCTATTTCACTTACAGCCAAATTTTACTCCATTCTTTCAACCAAACACATTCTCACCACCAGACAACCCTTGAAATCAGTCGCAAGTTCATCAGTCTGGAAATCCTGAAATGTCAATTTTGTAATTTATTTGTGCACAAAATACTAATTTCCCATTCGTGGTGTCAAACCCATCCATGTTAGTATAATCCCTCCCATCTGCTCCACCCTCATCCTGCCCCTTCTAAGCTCCCACCTCGTACTGCGCCCGTCTCATCTTCCTCCCCCCCACTGCTCCCCTCCTAGTTTTTCCCCTGCACCTCCCAGCTTCACCCCACCTATCCCCTTCCCGCTTCGCCCCTCTCACACCATCCCAGCTTACCCACCGCGCACTCCCTCCTTGCTGCTTTCCACATCCTCCATCCTGTCAAGCAGCTCCTCCCGCGACAGTCCCTAACTGTGTGGACCTCAAACATCAACCATCTCTCAATTCAGGCTGTTGCCGATAAACCGGACATCATCTGCTTAACAGAATCCTTCCTTCCACAGGACGTCACTAACTCCTTCCTGTCTCTCCCTGGCTACTATATCCTCCAGTCTGACCGACCTGAACCTGATCCTGGTGGCGGAGTTTCATTGTACATCAATAACTCAATTTCTCACTCTCTGTGTCTGCTCTTACACCTCCTAAACTGGTTAAGGTGGTTTGCATAAGATCTTAGGATCTGGAGTTCAAGCTGCAATATTAGCATTAAATTAACACCAGGTGGGTTGACTCAACCTGTCATCCTTCCGAGGTCAGAAAAATGACTACCAGCTTATTGATAACAGGGGCACTGCAACAGCAGCACAGCTGCGCTTCCATAAAATTATGCAACAAGAAGCCACAGGCTGTATACGAAACAACAACAACCTCCCAAACCCCAAGAATACCTCTGGCGGCAACTTCCCTCCACTCCTACCTCATGTTTGTCTCTGTGTTGTACCATCCTCCCAACAGTGACGACTCCATCTACATCTCTCAGATGACATGGACCAACTTTTAATCACTCATTCCAACTCTCTCTTCCTCATATGTGGTGACTTCAATTGTCACCATGTAAATTGGCTGGATGTTGGTACCTCTCTCACCAGCCAGAGCACTTCTGCAAAGGACTTCTGTGACTCCATGGATCTGACTCAATCCGTTAACTTTCCCACCCAGATTTTTTCCAATGGCAAATCCTCCCTTCTGGATTTGGTGATGATCAACTTCCCTTCCCGACCAATGTATCTTGCTCATCCTCTGGCCCAATTGGCTTAGCAGATCATGTGCTTGTGAGGGTCTACATCTCTCTGGCTATTCTCAGAAAACAACCTCAATGCTGGTGAGTCTGGCAGTTCACCAAGGCAAACTGCAAGGACGAAAAGCAGCCATCTCTCCTCAGGACTGGTCTTCTATATCTACCTCCCCTGATAGTTCAGCAGATAACTGTATATTTAACCGAATCGTTCAAATCATGATATAAGCATCAAATTTTGCAAAATGATCAAGAAGGGTTACTTTCTTGAAAAAAAAATGTTCGCCATTCCAAAAAATCAAGATGGCCACCATTTCGAAAGATGGCCACCATGGTGACAAAATGTATATTAGTTGTCACTCAAGGCCTGTTTTCTCGCTAAAGCCGCTGTCACACCTTGACGATTTAGTCAGCGTATGCCGATTTATGAAAAATTTGTCTAAAATGCTGGCACACGTCGAATACGTTATCGGGTGAGTTTGTTGTATACGTTAAGACACGCTGAAAAACACTGCATAAGTCGTAGTCGCTGGTTTAAGCGTTGTACTTTGGGTTGTCCTCAATTTTACATGCTTGAAATTTTACGACGTATGCCGGCGTTGACTCCACGTTCGCTACGCTGGCCATAAGTTGTAGGCACGTTATGCGATCGTTCACACACGTCGACATCGTTACTTGTAAGTTACTCATAAGTCGAAACACGTCGAGGTAATGTTTAGCGTACTGAAACTTATTTCTACCTATGAGTAACGTTTTGTAAGCAGCTACGAACGTTGTTCACACTTCGCATACGTTACTTGAAAAGACGTAGACGTATTTGACGTCTTCAGGACGACAACAGAATTAATGAACGCGTTTCTAACTTAGATACGTAAATGGCGTATTGGCAGCGATTAGGGGAATTGGTATATAAACGGGGCTTCGCAGGAGGAACCCGTCTTTTTTTAGACTTCGTGGTGAGTAATTCCATGTCATTCTGAGAGATGGAGGATACGGCAGCGCTGAGACGACAATATACTCCCTCGAACATCAACATGACTCTCGAGTTCTGCAACAGTTGCGTGCCAATAGAGCCGGGAGAAAGAACGTGAACGGAGGAGAAGGAACTGGGTCAGACCATGGATCGGGAGGCGACGCCATTACGGATATATGACCAGCTCATGGTGGAACTCCGGAACGAGGAGCATGCATCTTCTTCAACTTCTGCGAATGCCCCCAGCGATGTTCGACGAGCTGTCTAGCCAGAGTGGGTCAAGGATAACCAAGCATTATCATTAAATATTTCAATAGTCGAGTGGAAGCGATTTAACTCGTTCAATGGAAACGATTTCAATTGCTGAGCACCAGGTCCAAAAACAATAGGCGAGTGACAGGCATTTTTGAAAGTGAAGTTTCAGCTATGAATAGAAAACTCACGTAATCTCGAGATACGGTGCCACGCTATGCATACGTTAGATATCGTTGGCATAGGTTTGTGGAGCTAAAACACGCTAATCATCGTTGGTATAACTTATCTACTAGTTATCGAAGCGTTCTGTGTTCATTACTAGTACATTATGCATTTGTCCAAGTCGTTTTGAATACTTTTAAAACTGAAACAAAAAATAGTTCATCGTGGGAATGAGAAAAAAAATTAGCCGAAAGAACATCGAACAATGGTGCAAGTAGTCTCCTATTCGTGGACGCAACGAGGATAGATCATCACCACTCCCTCCGCTACCTAATCTCCTAAATCATAACTACTCTACATACTATACTATATACTACTGAACCTCACTACATACTACTACAACTACTACAGACGACGATCACTTACTACTACTATACTATATCTACTACTACATACTACTGATACTACTGCATTGACATCGACTCAACATGGAGTCTGGACACTGACGGGTTTCTTGTGAAGCCCTATTGTATATACAATTCCCTAAACGCTGCCAATACGCCATTATACGGTAGATGTAAGTTAGAAACACGTTCAGTAAGTTCTGTGTCGTCCGGAAGACGTCAATCAATACGTCTACATAGGACAATGTGCGTTTGAGATACGTTACCCATAGGTTCAAAGCACGCTACTCATAGGTTCAAAGCAGCTACTCATTGTTCAAAGCGTTACTCATAGGTTAAAAATTAAGTTTCGGGTATGCTAAACATTCCCTGACGTGTTTCGACTTATGAGTACTTACAAGTAACGTGTGTCCGACGTGTGTCAACGATCGCGGAGCGTGCAGAGAACTTATGCCAGCGTATGCGGAACTTGTGAGCATACGTCGAGTACGTCGTAAAATTTTCAGCATGCTTGAAATTTCACGACGTACTAGACGTACCACGAAATATGACAGCGTACTTCATGTTTTTCAGCGTGCTCCTAACATATACACACTTACCCATACCGTATTCGACGTGTGCCAGCGTTTTACACACATTTTCATAGGTCGGATACGCTGGCTAAATCGTCAAGGTGTGACTGATGTTGACACTTCCATTTTCAGGCGGTTATGATTTAAATCGGCGTGGGCAGGTTTTTAACAGCTACGCCACGAGTTCGTCGGCGATATGTGCAGCGCGTATATGCCTAAGTTAAACTATGTTGGGCATAGTTTGTGAACGCTGAAACAGGCTAAGCATTCGTTGGTATAAGTTATCTATAACACAACGAAAGTTCTGTGCCCGTTACAATATGTTATGCATACGACACACGTTATGAATACGACAAAACTTTAAAAAAACTCAAAACTCAGCGTACGCCAAAGTTTTACATACATTTTATATACGTTGCATTGCTGTTTAAAGCAGGTTGACAGCGCCTTAACAGGGCACACTGGTGACATCACTGCTGTGAAACTCAACATTGGGTTCAGTGTCAGCTAATTACTTGGATTTATATTTAGTGTCCCAAATGTTATCTAATTTTCCCCATAAAGTTAGATAACTGTGCTTGAATTGACAGAATGTGCCAACGTGGGAGAGCCGAGCCAAAGATGATGGGGCAGAAGTCATTTGGATGATGTACAGATCGCACGGGACTTAAATGACACTGAATGAACAATCGGACTATGTGTTGTGCAAAATTTATATGAACCTGGTTGTATCTCATACAGGCAAGTGCATCTGGCTAAAGGTGGTAAGAGGATAAACCCTCGTGCTTAATGAACCAAGTTTTGGAAAAAAAAAATGGAATCGACATTATTTAAAAACTGACTGGAGCAAATGTTGTCTCTCTCAGCAAGATACAAAGGAGGAGTTGAAGTCACCTCCACAGACTTACATGATAGGGTAAGATGGCGATATGAACATTGCATTCAATGTTCCTCAATTCCAAGCAATGCAAGCTATGCCAATCTTGTTTAACCCTGTCAGACTTGATGAAGGGGATGGCACAGAACATACACTGAAAATAAACAGTGAAAAATATCACTGGAGTTGTTGTCTCATGTTTAACAACACGAAACTGGAAAGGTCAAGAAAAAGACACATGGCAACCGATAGTATGAATGAGCAGTGTCGCAGTAAATTTCCGAGAGTTAGTCAAAAGGCAACTGAATGTTTTCCCTGTGAGAAAGGACTCCCTAGCTGCATTGAGACAGTCTATGATGATGCAGCTTAATGAACGACTGAATCAATGTGATAGAAACCTTCTTACGAGGTTAAGTGGGGGAGATGTCGTGGCACAAGAGCTGAAATACCATCCTGCTTGCTTGGAAAAATTGTACAACCGAGAGTAAGATGATCAGGCAGAAAAAGACTCCATTGGTAGAGGAGCAAACCCACAATCATTGTCATGGCTAGTTAAATACTTGACAATGAGAACTCATAATGATGATGTTGCACCTCCTTGTTCAAGCTTGCTGATCTAACAAAATGCTACAAGAAGCGACTTCAGCAACTTGGTGGACAAGCACCAGATGTCAATTCAACATGGTTTAAAGAAAAGTTATTGCTTGAAATGCTGGAGGTGGAAGCGTATCAAAAGGGGCATGATGTGTCATTGGCTTTCCATCAAGACTGGCTTTGTACTGTCACAAGCAATTGTTTTGATGCAATTCTACTTGCAAAAGCAGCAAAATTATTTTGATGCCACATGCTTAATCGTAAGTCAGTGTTTAACAGACAGCTGCACATGAAAAGTTTTGAAGAGTTGGTTCCTTTACCACTCCTGCAATTTGTTAGTATGGTAGAACATGCAGCTGACATCAAGTCACCGTTACAATTTGCAACTTCTAAGACAGATGTTGCTTTGTCTCAGTTGCTTCAGCACAACTGTAGCTCTGGAAGATACAAAGAGGATGCACCATTCCATAGACATCACAGTGATCGTGAAACACCCTTTCCTACATCAGTAGGTCTATCTGTTTGTGCCAAAATTAGAAAAAGACATCTTGTTGAACATCTCCATGAAATGGCATCAGTGTTTCATATGATAGGGTTTTGGAGATTTCTGTACAGCTTGTTTTAAGGCAGTATACAGAAGATGATGATATTTGTCCAGGAGTTCTGTGGAAATAATTGTTCAAAACAGCAGCAATGGACTACATAGACCACAATCCCAGTGTGACTGCAGCAACGACATACTTTCATTCAACAAGTAGTTACATCTTCAAGCATCCAACACCTGATCACAATGGGGAGCTGCAGGAATTGTCTCCTTCAATAGATCAAAGCAGAAAAGTTCACACAGGTGGCGATCTTCACCACACCTATACTAATGTTCTGCCTGCTCACTTCACTTCAAGAATTCCAAAATCGCCAGCAGACAAAACCACAAATCTGATCAAAGCAGAAACTGAAATGTTGTCACACCTTACGCCTGATTATAAATGTCTTCAAATGGTCTGTAGCACATAAATTCACAATGATGTGATTGTGTCATAGTCAGCATATCACACATCACAGGGTAGATGTGAAGAGTTTCTTTGCACCGTATCATCACTTTTGCCTTTGTTACCAAGCCAAGCTCACTCTTTTGCCACCATAAAACATGTGATGAATAAAATCAAGGCCATTGTGACACTGTTGAATTGTGAACATGTACCTGTCATCATTTTCACAAAATATGCCACCATGATGTGAGATGGTATTTGTGAAGCTTCACGTCGATCGATGCAGTGGTTCAATACACAATTTTTTCAAAAGTTTCCTTCAATCCAATATGGCTGCTAGACCATGTGACATCAATCATTCATGAACACTCCGGTATACTGAAGGCTGAGGGAACATTTGTGTAAAGTTTTGACTCAACCTGTTCTGCCATTTCAGAGAAGATTTTTGAAGTTTTTTAGGAGAAAAAAAAAATCTAGGAGAAAATGTATATATTTTTTTAAAATGGCTGCTGAACCACGTGACTGATAACGTCATCAATTTTTTTCCTGTCAACCAATTGATCCCAAGGTAACCCTCAAAAAAATTCATATTGATCGGATACAGCGTTCTACATGTCGAATTTTCACCAGGATACCACTTCACCGATGTCATGAAAAAGCGTACTTATTCCCCCCTGCAGAGTACTTGCCATGTGCCAAGTTTCCATTGTTTTTTCCATCGTGCGTTTTCAGAGATACAGAAGTCCAAAGTTTTCCCTTTTTTCCAAAATGGCTGCCACACCATGTGGCCTATGACATCACAATTATCATTGAAACATTCTACATGAGTAGTTGCACTGATGTTGAAAATTCTGTGTCAATCCAACAAGCGGTTGCAGAGAAAATGAATTTTAAAGGGAATAAATCCCAAAATTATGGCGGAATAATTATAACGTACAAGGAGAAACATAGGGGAAATACACTGGGTGCTCATCTGGTAGCGGCTGGATAAGATCACCAGGGAACCATTGGTAGGCATGGATAATGCACAAAATATGTAACGGAGAAGAAAGTAAATACCTCTTTTGGGGGGCAACCCCCTTGTAGACTCCTTAGACCCCGCTATTTTTAATACCCTGAACAAACTTTGGTACATCACGGGTGGTGAAGGTTGTAGTCAAGTTTTATGGGAATTATGTGTGTAATTTCTGAGAAGAAAGCAAATACCTATTTTGGGGGGCAACCTCCCCGTAGATCCCCTTCAACCTCAAATTTTTTAATGGCATGAACAAACTTTGGTACATCATGGGTGATGAAGGTTGTGGTCAAGTTTCATCAGAATTACGTGAGTAGTTTCTGTGAAGAAAGCAAATACTGTACTTATTTTGGGGGACATCCCCCATCAACCCCCTTCGGGCCCAAATTTTTTAATGCCATGAACAAACTTTGTTCCATACACAGTGATGAACGTTGTGGTAAAGTTTCATCGAAATTGTATGTGTAGTTTCAGAGAAGTTGAAAGTATTTGTGGGCGGATGGACGATGCGCCATCCCATTAAGCTCCCTGGAACTACATTCCAGGTGAGCTAATAAACAGAAGAACAACAATAGGTTACCCAGCCTGAAAGGCTTGGTACCCTAATTAGCCTGCCATCTCACTTCCACCTCCAACCAATCTCCCTGTGCCATTTCTCAATGGGCCCACACTTGTGTTAACTTGCACTATACTCCAAAGTAAAGCTATTTTACTTAATATTCTTAGCCATGTTCCGATTTGGCTTACCTCGATGTATTCTTAACCACCCTCTCCCTCTTTATGCTTAAACTGCTCTGAGTCTGACTCCAGTCCTCTCGTTCATTTTCAACGGGTTCTTTGTACAATCGAGCATGATATCAAATGCAATTGACTGAATGCAGCATAAAGTTTGTTCCCCATTCTCGGAGCTCCTCCCCCACTCCCCTCACTCATAAAAATATAATGCCATGTCACACCCATGTCTGAGACATTTCCATCATGGGGTCAAAATACTTGACCTCCTGAGGATTTGAATTTGCAGAAATGGCCCCAATCTTGATAGCTTTCATGTGAGCCATCTCATGGTAAGTTGTGGAGTCATGTTTGAAAAAGACTTTAAACCTGCGTAAAAGTCCCCCTCCGGATCGGGAGTGGATGACCCCTCCACGAGAAAAACAAATATGGTGGCCACGCCATTCCCAGGTTTCTATAGAGATATTACACAGATCTCTACCTCATGCAATTTCGGAGTTTGCGCTCACTCACGCGCACACTTCCTTAATAAGGAGTAGAATTCAATGTTTTTTACATATCCCTGTGGCATTCCTCATCTCCCTGCTCAACTACCTGAGCCTTGTTCTGTCTCTGGTTTTACACCTCATTGGAATGTACTTACTCTGCACTCTCCACATTTGTTCCTTGAAAGGTTTCCCATTTCTCTGATGCTGATTGTCCTGTTGGTAGAGTCTCCCAATCTACATCACCCATTTCTCTCCTCATACACTCAAAGTTTTCCTTCCTGAAATCTAATAGCCTTACCCTACTATCCTGAACTCTAACCCTTAACAGAATCTTTGCACACACAATGTTATGGTCACTTGCTCATAAATGCTCCCCGACCTCCACCTCCTCCACCATATTGGTATCGTTACTTAAAAGGAGGTCTAACACGGCACTCCCCCTCGTGGGCCGATCTACAAACTGGATTAAAAAGCAATCCTGGACTAAAACTAGGAAATCCTCATCTGCTCTGCCCTTTCCCTGTTCCTGGACCCAATCTATCCCTGGCAAGTTAAAATCCCCCATAATCAATACTCTTCCCATACCACATGCCCTTTTGAATTCTTCATGAATCCTTCTTTCCTGCTCTTACCTCATGTCAGGGTCTCTGTAAAAACTTCCTCCAAGTACCTTAAGATTATTCTTACCATCCCTACTTTCTATAGTATCCACAAGGAATCTTCAAAATTAATTCCCTCCTTAAAGTCATCTCTTTCTATTGATAGAACACAATCTTTAACGACATTGCTACACCTCCTCATATATTATAATTCTGCCCAAACCTATACATCTTGTCGCCTTCTAGTCCTGTCCTACAATTTCTCTCCCCCATTAAACCAAGTCTCAGTTACAACAACTACATTGCACTCCTCATTATCTCCCTTCTCTTCAATCTTAGTATTTCAACTCTTGGTGGTGGAAAGGAATGTTTTTATTTCCTGTTGGTTTTTTTTGTTTTTCCTGCCTGGCCTTTCCAATAACAGATCCATGCTCTTTAGCCTCTCCAGCTTCCTCTAGCTTCAGGAAACCTTGTAACTTCCCACTGCAAAACCTTCCTTCCTCCCTTCTGTTTTGCCAATTATCACTGTACTTATAGCATTCCTCTCCTGCTATTACACTGAATGACTATCGTAAGCACACATGGCACGGAGCTTCCTTCACCCAATTTTCATTCGGTCCCGATGGAGCACTTGGGTTTTCCAAGTGTAAGTTTCAGCAATGCCGTGATCCCCGATTTGTGGAACCAATTCCACATTTTTACACAACATTGCAATTTTATTTTGAAACAGATCCAAGCCTCATGTGGGATTTGTACATATGATCACATGAATGACAAAGGGAATAAGAACAATGTTCTTGTTTTTACTTTTACAACAAACAGCATGTTCAATCACCTTATCACCTCCATACCTTCAGGCAAGCAGTGCACCACCATCCGACACCACACCTGCGATATTTTTACCCTCATGAATCCGACCTAACCGAACCCTCTTACTTTCAAGTTACGATATTTCATTCATTCTTCTCTCTCAACTTTACCCGTTTGGTCTTTCTTTTATTTGGTGTATCTGATTAAGCCTGGTGTTGGCTTAGTGGTTAATGGTGTTCGCTTAATGGTTAGGGTGGCAGTCTTGGGATCCTAGGGTTCTGAGTTCGAGCCCTGTTGGCTGCTGAATTAACACCAGGTGGGGTTGACTCAGCCTGTCATCCTTCTGAGGTCAGTGAAATGAGTACCAGTGTACTGGTAATAGGGGCACGGCATCAGTGGCGCAGCTGCATCCCTAACCAATGATGCAACCAGCAGCCACAGGCTGCACGTGTGTGTGTGTGTGTGTGTGTGTGTGTGTGTGTGTGTGTGTGTGTGCGTGCGTGCGTGTGTGTGTGTGTGTGTGTGTGTGTGTGACTGTATCCCTGCTATCAGTACATTGCCATTTTCCTCTTTGCCTGCTCACTCATCCATGATCCCTTCACTTTCTAGTTTCCATATTTTTTAATGACATAGATTATTTAAATAAATAAATAATGCTTGAATTGAGATACAAAACAAGTGTGGTGGGCCAAAAGGTGTCTGTCTTCCTGTGTCAAAAACTTTCTTTTTGTTTTCCTTTTTTTTACTTGTCCATTAAAAGCCACCTTATCTATGATATTGTTTTTATTGCAGGTGAACAAAAATAAGGCCAAGTGTTCTGACACAAAATGTACGTCATTATGTCCAACTACACTGTGATACTCAGGTTGATATAATTACCATACTTACACCCAATTTTATTTCCTTTTGTACCCAGGGAGGCTCTGTGCACTAGGACTGCACCCGGAAGAACCAAGAGGGCTCCACACAGACTAAGCTTTGTTCGTGTGACCTTCAATGTCGACTTATCACTTCTCATCAATTACATGTTTGTTCCATGATTAAAGCCTCTAGAAGTGCCAAGTCAACCACACAACTTGTGGAATAGAACATGGTTCTCTTTAATGTTGAAATGATACTATTGGTAATTCCCAAGACTTATTACCTCCACCACCGAAGGGGGATGGAGGTGATGTTTTCACCCATGTAAGTCTGTCTGCTTGTGAACAAAATATCTCAAAAAGTTGTGCATGGATTTGGACGAAACTTGGTGGATGAATTAGTTAGGTGGCAAGAACAAGCCGATTAAATTTTAGTTCAGGTCTGAATCCAGATCCAGCCTATCAGTAGGATACAAAACGTAAACGAATCAGCCTGGTGGAGGTATGTTCTCCCTTATAGTTTCATCTGCGTTACCACTTCTTCATAATTAGAACGGTACACAGTGGAGCACATACCTCCTCCAGGCTGAACAGTTTACATTTTGTTCCCCACTGATGGGCCGGATTCAGATCTTCACCAAAATCGGAACAATTCGTCCTTCTCACACACATCCAACCTGTCCACTACGTTTCGTGTAAATCCATCCACAACGTTTTGAAATATCATGCCATATAATTTTGGGCCTATCCCTCAATGGCGAAGAATCATTAAAAAAAAACAAAAAAACATTTATCGCATCCCGATCCGGATCTTCAACAAAACCTAATCAATTCATTCTTGTCACAACCAATCTGTCCACCAAGTTTCATCCAAATCCGTTCACAACTTTTTGAGATATCTTGCTCACAAACAAACAGATAGGGGTGAAAACATCACCTCCATACACCTTTGGTGGCAGAGGCAACAAGAGCGAAATTTTTGACTCATTTACATCACTGATCTTTTTTCAATATTGTTATAACTTCAATGTGGGTGTTAAATAACAGTCCTTTAATTGGACCACATAAAGACTGACTCTATCTGAAAAGTGATATCACATCGAGGGAAACAACTACAACACCTTGTGCAAGCTTGTTTATCTGCATATTCATTCTTTAAAAAAAAAATTATGACGTGAGTAGCAATGCAAATCATGGGGAAAGCAGTAATCTTGTAACATAATGTAAAACGAATGATAATTGAGAGAACGGTAAATTTTTATGAAGTAAATGTGTCATGTTGAAAATAAAATAAACTATAATGGCACCGGGTAGTGTGTATTCATCTTTCAGTCTGAACGGTTTACATTTTCTATCACAATGATAGGCCGGATCTGCATCTGGACCTCAATCAAAATCGAATTGGCTTGTTCTGTCACCTAACCAACTCATCCACCTAGTTTTGTCATAATCCGTCCATTACTTTTTGAGATATCATGCTATATATCGTTTTTGGCCCAATCCCTTCATGGCGAAGAATCACTTAAAAATTAGAAGGGCACTCGGTATAGCGCATACCTCCACCCTGCAATGCCTGATCCACGAGAACATATCGGGCCCAATACATTTTTGAAATATCATGCGATATATATATATACATATATATATCGTTTTTGGCCCTATCTCCCAATGGTGAAAAATCACTTTAAAAATTAATACTCGTTTCCGGATCTGAAATCGGGTCTTCACTAAAATCAAATAAATTCGCCCATGTCACACACACAACATGTACACCAAGTTTTGTCCGAATCTGTCCACAACTTTTTGAGATATCCTGCACACAAACAAACAAACAGATAAACAGACAACCATTGGTGAAAACACAAGTCTGAAGACGACGATGGTTCACGAGCGGTATTTGACGATGTAGATGGTTTCAGAAGTCAAAGGATGAGACGATGTGATAATGTTTGACCAAGTTATAAAAATGATCAACATGATGTGGTACGAGTGACGGGTTATTAGCTGCAAAAGTCGAAAACCCGGTTTCGTTCAACAACTTTAAAAATTTGACCGTTGCATAACCTTTAAAGGTCACAAAACAATGTTGTGGACATTAAAATAAGGAAACAGGATACGTGCTATAGCTTATTGAGTTAGTTCGTCGAAGAAGGTCGAAAACCCGGTTCGATTCCCACAACTTTGAAAATTTGACCTTTGTGACCTTTAAAGGTCAAAGTCAAGGATATGACCTTTGATGCAAAACTTCCTCTGGAACATTCCAGGAACAATATAACGTCATATAGGCTATATGGCATTTCGCACTCCTCGGATTATCCTACTTTGATGAAATCAGCGTAAAACAAACTTGAAGGGGCGCCACGGGCAAGGTGTTCGAGATAGAGCAAAATGGTTTCAAGACTTTAGGTGTGGAATGACCTCAAGATTATGCATAAACAATATTGTCATCCTAGCTCTCAAAGTTTGAGCGTCGTATGATTTTTATGTCAAAATTCGAAATTTTCTAAGTTCGTGACCTTGTGACCTTGACCTTGTGACCTTGACCTTGGGACGAAAATGAAAAATCGAGCTCTGTGGGGCTATGCAGGTGCCATTGGGCTAACCAAATACCGAAACCCCTGTCAGATTCGACAAACCCCTTAGAGAAGATGCAAATTGAAATCGGCTACCCCTAAAAACACGTTTTTTGGGCGTGGCTCCGCCCATAATGGGTGCACCACGCCCATTCTCAGGAAAACACAACTAGATCATGATATAAACCTCCCACCAAAATTTTGTCAGGATCGGATCAAAACCCACGGAGCTATGCTCGGACAGACAGACAGACAGACAGACAGACAGACAGACAGACAGACAGACACACAACAATAACGAATATAGTGGTCACTTATTTTTTTCGTGAAAATATTTTTCGTGAACCAATAACGAATATAGTGGTCACTTATTTTTTTCGTGAGAATATTTTTTCGTGAACCAATAACGAATATAGTGGTCACTTATTTTTTTTCGTGAACCAATAAGAAAAAGCATCTGCTTGTCACACATCAAATCCTGTGGTGCGTAGTAATGCATAGGGCCACATCACCCAGAAAGAAATTCAGCAGAGCACAAAATCTCACAAATGCAAGAACAACACGAGCACATCTTCATCTCTCTTTCTTTTGAGTGCATCCTTATGGCTGCTGGTTGCATCATTGGTTAGGGACATAGCTATGCCGCTGATGCAGTGTCCCTATTACCAGTCCACTGGTACTAATTTTTGCCGACCTCAGTAGGATGACAGGCTGAGTCAACCCTACCTGGTATTAATTCAGCGGGAAACAGGACTCAAACTCAGGATGCTTGGATCCCAAGTCAGCCACCCTAACCGCGAAGCCAACACCAGGTTTATAGCACATCTTTATGAAATAAAGCAATTATAGTAGCTCAGTGTAGAGAGTCCATTAGGTGCAATACCCCCATGCTTGCATCAAAGATTGTTTTTACGAGTGCAACTAGGCTCGCTGAACTGACCTTTTTCTCATCCATCCCGGTTTTACTTACACTCAGGCTACTGGATTACTGCTAAGTTTGAACTCTCTTGTGATGTATTTCAAGCTATTTGGAACTAGTCGGGAGGAATAAATGAAATGCAATTGAGGAATGAAGAAAATAATCCTCCATCACTACACATGATCTTTTATACTCTGATTAATACCTTGTCTCCTCTCCACACCCCACCCTAGCACATGCTTTCCTCTCCCCATCTTTCTGCAGGCTGCTATCTCCCTACCCCCAGTCCCACTCTTCTCTTTCTCTCTCTTCTCTGTCTTTTCTTACTTACTCTCCTCCTCCCCCATCCTCTTCCCTCTCCATTCATCCCCTTGTATATCAGCATGTTGTACATCCTCTGTCACTTTGCTCTTCCATGAGCCTTGACTGCGCATATAAAAAGAGAGAAGTAAAACAGCAAAACAATGCATATATGCTTGGAATTTGTTTTGTGTTTTTTGCAAAACAACCAAAATGCACGCAAACACGCATGCATTCACACACAGGTATCATCCGAGTATCACCTGAGTCATAAATTATTAAAAATGAGGAAATCATATGACAACATATTTCCACTATGATGGTGTGCAATTAGGAAAAAAATGTTTTGCCAGATTTTACACAAAAAGACTGTATATATACATGTATATAATATATACATATATGTGTTCATGAGCAGACAGAGAAATAGACATATAGATCAACACTCATACCTCCAGGCTTCGGTACCAGTCGAATCTCATGTGACAAAGGTCCATCTCCTACCGAGGTGAAGCCCAGCACTTGAACTCCGTAGACAAGCTTTGGATCAAGGCCTTGCAGTGTAACCAGAAGCACATTCTCAACATTGATTTTAGTCCATCGTCTTAGTGTTTTATCCCTGTAACCCGTTTCAAGAACATCTGCCCGTGCCTCCAGATCTTCATTGCCACCCCAAACCTCCTCATTAACACCCCACTTCTTTCCAACATCATCGGCCAAAACCGGTGCGAAGTTCACTCTATATCCACGAATCTTTCCATTGGCTTCTAGTGGTTCTTCCCATGTGACGAGTACTGTTCCGATGGCAACTGGGCTGGCATGGACTTCACGAGGTGGCGTTGTTGGAGCACGTTCTCCCGTTTGAGTTTGCGTAATTGCACTTGGAGGTCCATGTCCCATGTTGTTGACACCTTTGACTCGGAATTCGTAAGCTGAATAGGGACTTAAGCCACCAACCGTGTAGCGAGTTGTGGGTATACCAGAAATTTCACGGAATGGAGGGTGTATTCCAGACCCATAGGGTCGATATTGTAGTGTGTAATGTTGATCTGTTCCTGGGTCTCCAGATCTCCATATTAGGGTTACGCTGGTTGCTGTGGTTTCTGTGACTTGCGGTTTTGTAGGTGCCTGTGGTAGGGCTGAAAGGGATCGTCTTTTAGACTGATGGAGACATCCTGCTGAGAGATGAAGTTACCACTTGAGATGTGGTGTCAAGTATATCACTTACTACTTGAAAGCATCAATATTTTAATGTAGTACATCAATGCAGTCCATCACGTATTGCTTATCATTGTTCAGCACAAACACGAATGGCGTGGTAGTGGGGCATGCTCATATATTCCTTAATAGCTGTAGGTTTACATTGATATCAAAGGCTGAAGTTCAAAAACAACCCCTGAATCTGTAATCAAAAAATGAAGACCACACACACACGCACACGCACACACATATGCACATGCACGGAAAAAAAGAAAAGAAAAATGGCGAGGAGGAAAAAGCAAATTGGTTCTCGTACCTAAATTTGTCCATTCAGGGATGAAAATAACGTTTTTGCAAGCTTTAATTACTACACACAAAGAATGAAGTTGCTTCTTGCTTTGGATAATATATCATGGTCAAAGAAGGGATATTAGTCAGACTGATAGGATTTAATTTTTGCATTGGGAAGGGACTATTTTGTGTCCTGGTGGAAAGGGGGGGGGGCAAGGGGTTGCCAGAGAAGGCAAAGCCGGCATGAGAGTGAAGTTAAAATGGTTAGAATTGTCGGATAAAAACGAATCTCACCAAGGATCGTCTCGCATTTTATGCAGCCTTCTCAAACACTAATTATACGCACAATCTGTCCAATTATAAAGTCTGCAGTCCTATCAGGTGCACTGAACTTGTACCTGGTAAACCATTGATAGGTAAGTAATTATGTACGTGCTAGCCTGAGATCTTAATGATTTTTTTTTTTTTACCCCCATTATTGATTTACAATCGCAAGTTTACAGGGTAATCGCCTGTTTCTTTATTGATAGGTAAGTAATTATGTACAAGTTAGCCTGGCATGCTTTGAAAATATATAGAAGTGTGATCCTGAAGTGCAAAGCAACCATACGACTGCACATGCACCGAATTCAGTGTACACCCTTTTGTGGGAACGACATTGCTTAATTTGGAAAAAAAAGTGAAATATCAAAGGCTAACCTGCCATGGCACAAATGAACAAAACAAGCACGAGTAAGCAATGGAGCTTAAATGTGACGATGGATAGCATTGGAGGACATTACCGCAGTCATCATCAGCCAAAAAGGTGCAGTCGGCAACAGTCACATGGATTTTTGCAATTCACATTAACCTCAGTCCTGTGCAGAACTATTTCTGTTTTCATGGCTTCGTTGATGGGCCAAAATAGTTAATCAGCTGGTAATTTGTGTGGTGGGGAGGACTGCTGGGTGTGGGGATGGCTGACTTAAAGCCAAAGGACATGGCAAATGCAAGGGTGCTGAAAACAGGAAACTCCATAATGGTGTAGATAGAAAAAAAAAATAGGTAGAAATCAAAGGAGAAATAGAAACAAGTTGGAAAATAAGTAAAGACAGAAAAATATGAAAGAATAATAAAAGAGACAAATTGCCTTTGTTCTCTACAGCCCTTACAAATCAATATACTGTACTGTAATAACTAGAACAGCACTCGATAGAATACATAGTCTTGCCTCGCATGCTCATTCTGAACAGAAATACCATCGTCAACTGAACATGATACTATTATGGCCCACAGACCCGTTATCATCCATGCATCCTATTATGTCACATACATTGCCATTATCCATAGCATTATTTATTATTAGGATATGTAATGACCACTTTTGTGTACATTAAGGCTAAATTGTGTCAATGAAGGTGAATGTAAAAAAAAATTCAAACCATATTCCACATGGGTAGTCGATCATATTTATGAAGTTTCGCATCAATCTATTAAGCGGTTCTGGAGAAGAAGATTTGTTTACTTTTTTTATTTTCAATCCAATATGGCAACCAAATCATGTGACCAAGCTGTAAAATATTCTCCAAGTGGAGTTCCTCCTACGTTTGAAGTTTTGCATCGATCAATGAAGTGGTTGCAGAGAAAAAAAATTTAAAGTGAAAATATATAAATGCGGACGCGGACACGGACACAGACACCAATAGTGTTGCATCCCCTTCAGGGCAAGACTAATGAGTGGATCCTGGAAGAAAAAAAAAAGGTAACCTGTTGAAAGCCAGCAGAACGCGATGGATCTCCACACATCGCACTTGGTGATGACAATTATTGAGAAGCCGATGAAGAAACAAAGAATAGGATTATCAATAAAGTTGGAATGTAATGTGACAACACCACCCCTCATTGGTTAAAGAAATAAAGGCGCACAAGTGGAATGGCTGAGGTCAAAGAACAGACACTGTCACTGAGAATAATAGTGATGGAGATGGGTTTCTTTTACACGCACGGCAGTGCTCCTTCACACATGGCCGTGTTAATGGACACAAAGCCTCTTGTTGCAATAATGATAATACTCTACAATTGCTTGAGTGACTTTTTCTTATTTCATTAGCAAAAACAAAATGGAACAAAAAGAAAAAGTGAAAGGCCATTGAAGAGGTATCATGAAGGACAATCAAAATTATGTGACAAAAGAATTGTGCAGCACTCTGAAGGATGCTTTTCCATGCTGGTTCGCATAACCCCAGGAACGGTGGATTGATTGCATGTTTCTCAAGATGATAGCTTTAAAATTATAAAATTACCAACAGTTCCTCAATCATGCAAAATGCTCTATATAATTTTACTTGAATACCTCATATGTGACGACTACATGTGCATTATGATATTGATACAACTATACTACTACTACTACTACTACTACTACTACTGCTACTACTACTACTACTACATTAATGAACATAATTATTCCCATCTTATTGTGGGGTCAGCAGGGGAATGCATTTGTCCCAATTCTTTCACGAACTGGCTGGCCAGGCCTGACGTTTCATTTCGGGTGATTTGGGCAGGAATTTGGAATTTGTTCAGGGTGCTGGTAATAACCCGCTTACTCTCCATGAAGGGCATCATGGTATATTTAACATCCACCAACCAACGCTGGCATGCAGGACACCCTGCATGAAATCAATCTAAGGGGCGGCACATTTTGTGATGGAACTCCCTGTCTGCGAAGCATCAATTAGAGAGTTTATAGTTGCGATGGGACTCGAATCAAGAAGACGTAGCTCAAAGGTAAATGAACAATCCCCTCTCAATCCTGGTAGGAATCTCCACTTCAATACCATTGTCATTTTCAGGTGAATTCCACTCAACAGTCGTCTTTCTCTTAAACAATGTTTATGATTTGTTTGTCACA
Organism: Eptatretus atami; assembly: GCA_035128595.1. Classification (NCBI taxonomy): domain Eukaryota; kingdom Metazoa; phylum Chordata; class Myxini; order Myxiniformes; family Myxinidae; genus Eptatretus; species Eptatretus atami. The sequence goes on along the minus strand of CM068958.1, from coordinate 45,826,363 downwards.
CATTTGTTTTCCAAAACGATTCATCAATGTAATACCTATAGTGGGGCAACTTAGCTAAATATAGCAAACAATTGTGCAGTTTGTGAGAAAGCACCAAATTTGGCACACTAGTAGCCTATCATATTATGAACAGATTTGGATATTGGGCCATCTCAAATTTTTGATGGCGTGGAAAATGGCTGCCAAGCCATCAGCGGCTGAATTTGAGATGGCCCAATATCCAAATCTGTTCATAATATGATAGGACTAGTGTGCCAAATTTGGTTGCTTTCCTCACAAAATGCACAATTGTTATGCTAAGTTGCCCCACTACTATACATTGTCAGATGTAGAAGTTCCAAAAGCAAATTAAAGGTAGCAATGCAATGGACCTCATACCTTTTGATTAACATCGATCCGTGCCAATTTTCATGATTTCACATTCCGACGACAAACAAAAACATCAGCTTACCTAAAACTAAAGTGAAGAGTTGAAAAATCTTACCTTTAACTGTTACCTCAGCTGCCGTTTTTATAACTCCAAGTGAAGACATTGCGACGCACGTGTAGTTGTCCGATTGCAGAACATTGTAGAGCTCGAGGACGTTTCTTCCAATGAGCACGGCGCCCTCAATCTCTCCCCCGGTCATCCATTTTACATATGGCATGGGTGATCCAATGGCGACGCAAGTAAGATTTACATTTCCGCCAGCAATGACCTGACGATTTCCTGGGATGATTGTGAACTGGGGAGGAATTTTACGAACTGCAGGGATCAGGAAACGAGGAGCAGTAGAATTGGTACCCGATAAGGTAGGGAAAGGATGGGACAGATAGAGTCAAATACAAAGGAGAGAGAAATTAAGTGAAGGAGGAGAAGCATTAATAAAAACAGGAGAAAAGACAATCATAAACTACAATGACAACAAAAAGCAGACAGACAGACTAATGCAAGCACATACAGACAGCTGCTCAAAACATCATGCTGGGATAACTTGAAAATGAAAAAGTCATCTCATCGAGTAACCTCGATTGCATATTTTGTTTGTGCTGTTTTCCCCCCCCCCCACCCCACCCCAAAAAGTCACAAAGTGTGTAATTGAACACAAAATTGAATTTTAAGAAACAACACAGACACGTCTTGCAACTTATGGTAGTGAAACATAAATTTGTACAATTAGTGTGTTCTTTCTTTCTCATTTGTAAAGACAATTTAAGAACATGATTAAAACAACTCCACCAAAACTTCCCAATATCCACTTTCGCCAATGCTTCAAGTTAGTTATTTGTTTTGTGACTATCAATGTGGAAGAGATGAATCTATGTCCAAGGAACTTTTCTCATTTCATGCGGCAGAACAATCTTGCACAATGTTTCAACACACATAGTATCAAATTATGGGCCACTTATTATGCTATTAGGATTCCCTAGATTTCCAAAGGGCTGGCAGGATGGCCTAGAGCTACACGTACTTGCTTCTAAGCTGATTAGCCTAGGTTCATATCCTGACCTAGCTATAAACTGTCATCCTGGTGTTTCACAGGTAGGGTGATTCATCAATTTGTGTGCTGTCCCTTGGATGGACATAAGACGGGTGTCCTGTCTGCTGGCATTAGTTAGTGGATGCTAAAGGTCCCACAATGTCCTTCACGAAGAGTAGGCGAACCCCTGAAACACCCTGAACAAATCACAAATTCCTTCCCTAACATCCTGAGCTGGATAGGTGACCTGACTTGGATTGTAGCCTCGTAACTGCTTTGGCAAGCACCAATGCTCTGCATAGAATATGGTATATGATCATGACGATGACGACGACATTGCCAAATGATTATGCAGCATTTCTAACTTGCTCAGAGCAAAAGAACAAACAAACAAACAAATTGTTAGCTCTCATGAAGATCAGCTTGGCTTAAAATTTGGAACAAAAGTTGACAGACTTAATTCACCTATCATTTAAAATGTGAAGCTCGCTCAAAGTTGCACATGGACTTTATTATTGTAGAAAATGAAAAAGGAATTGGTTGCTGATGAATCATCTCACTTAATTCTCAAAGCATTCCCCTTCTGCACATACATACTGTAGTTATCCCATCGATGTGATAGCACCTTGACATTATCTGCACATTAATGCTTGTCAGGGCCCGCAGTCATTTTAGGAAGTGGTATGACGTCTTGATCATTCATAACGTGATGTCGCTTATGTATTCATCGAGTGGTTCAAAATATGAAAATCCCAGTGACAAGTGTGGTTCTGTGAAGGAGATGATAAATACTTCTCAATCCATCTCCACGAGAGTAGTAATAGTAGTTACAATTGCTGTTTGACAGCGATCATCATGCAGTGAAGTCGCACTATGAGACAGCATACCTGCAGGCATATTGCTCATCTAAAGTGCATAACAAGTCACCATAGCTCTGTGCATTAATGGTTCTCTCACGTTTAATAAATTCTACATTGATTACATGAAGGCTCAAAAGAACTATTGCCAGAAGCACTCTGGGTGATTGCTCAACCTTGATTTGGTTTGGTGCTGGGGACTAAACAAGTCCTATTCAACACAGGATCACTTTGTCTTTGACATCAAAATAATGGGATTCAGGTCTCGTCACCTCTCGCAATCCTCTTCAAGAAAAAAAAAAGTCATCTCCTTTCTTTGGTAGCATTCCAGGAGCTCTGTTATAATGGCCACGTGAGTTGCCTTATGATCAAATATGTCCTTTGGTACCAATCTTGTATTATTCTTCCTGAATTTCAAGTGAGAATGAATAATTATTATTTCAACACTTTTAACACTGACGTCCAATTATTCTGCAATTCCATGTAGAATAATGCTGAGATTCTCCAAAATGTTGAAGTTTTTTTTTTTTTGCGAACGACAAGTAGTTGGTTTCATGAATGCTCAAGATAGCTGCCAAATTAACAGCTATTTTGAACTCAACTCACCACTTAAGCAAACAACTATGGAAAAGGCATGCATCACTAAATTATGCAGACAGTATCCTATTAATTTCAGCTGGTTTGATGTTCTCCATCATAAGTAAACAAACATGATAAAAATCTAAGATATAAAGTTATGTTGCCAGATAATGAGCCCCCACAGGTTTGAAATAACACAAATGGCTACTGGGGAAGAGCAAAGTGTTTTTATGAGTAGGACTGGTCCAGATGACGGGACTGGATCATACCCACAAGGAAATTCAGTCGTTGAGGACACCAGAACTGAAAATCTAACTCTGAGCTTCTCATACATTCACAAAGTTGGAACATGGAATGTAAGATCAATGAATCAGAGATAGTTAGATATTATAAAGAGCGGTGGAGAAGACAAGAACTGAAATTTTGGGGCTAAGTGAACGTAGATGGACTGTTTTGCGGCAGTATCAATCTGACGATTATAAAGTGTACATTTCTGCTCATGAAACCTGTAAAAGAAAGGGAGTGGTAGTGATTTCCAATAGGAAGATAGGCAGGGTCAGTCCTGGGATACAACCCAGTAAATGATAGGTTAATTTCAGTGGGGTTTAAAGGGCATCCAAGTGAACACCACAATCATTCATATATAGGCTACAACTTCTGCAGTCGATTAAAATAATAGTGGAGGAGTTTCAGGAAAAAAAATTGAGGGAACTGGGAGAACAGGTGCTGAAAAGAGATGTTTTAATTATTATGGGAGACTGGAATGCAAAAGTTGGAGAGGCAGGAGCACCAGGGATTACAGGAAAGCATGGACTTGGTATCCAAAATGAGCCAGGGGGGCGAATGCTGGACTTGTGTGTGGAGAATGAGCTTGTAATTGCTAACGCATGGATCAAACAATCCAAGTGTAGACTGTACATATGGACTTCACCTGATGGACAACATAGAAATCAGATTGAATACATTCTAATCAATAGAAGATGGAGAAGTGCTGTGCAATCTGCCATTACTCGGCCAGGTGCAGATTGTGGGACAGATGAACTCTTTATGGCAAAACTATGAGTCAAATTGAGAAAGGTGAAAAAAAATCAAAAACTGCAACCACATGTGACCTTGATAACATATCTAAATAACAATATGCAATAAGGGTTAAAAAAAACAAAGAAACTTTTTGCAGAGCTTGACTTGGTTGACAGAATGCCAGACGAATTGTGGCAAGAAGTTGAAGGCATTGTAAAAGAAGAGGTCAAAAACAACATCCCAAAAGTAAACACAAAGAAGAAGATAGATGAAAACCAAAGGTGCACCAAGAGAGGACATGAAGCAGAAAATGCAGACTTCCAATGAAAAGCTAAGAAAGACAAATATTTCAAAGAAGCATGCATGGAGATGGAAATTGACAACAGAGTGGAATAAAAAACAAGAGATCTTCGTAAGAGAGATCAAAAGAAAATTTAGGTCTTGGGTTGGGTTCTTCAAGAGTAGAACAGGAAAAGATCTGACAGAAGAAACACAGGGGAAAGAAAGATGAAAGGGCTACACTGAAACTCTATACAAATGAGAGAGCAAGAGCAGAGTATGGAGAAACAGAATAGTTTGGAATTGGAAAAGGTATTAACGACAGTCATGTATTCTCTCTCTCTCCTTAATTGTTCAATCTGCATAGTGAACACATCATAAGGAAATCAGTCTTGAATGACACAGAGACTGGAGTCAGGATTGGAGGAAGATGTATCAACAATGTAAGGTATGCTGACGACAACACTGTTGGCAGAAAGTAAAGAGGATTTGATGAAACTGCTGAAGACAGTGCAAAAGGAAAGTGAAAAGCTGGTCTTTATTTAAACATAAAAAGACGAACACCTTGTCAACTGAGGAGATTGACCTGCTCAGATTGGGAGAAGATCATGTGGACGTCGTAGAAAGTTTCATCTTCCTGGGTTCGAAGATTGCCGTGAGTGGAGAATGTGGAGGAGAAATTAATAGACGGTTAGCATTGTGAGAACAACAATGTCAGGATTGACAAAGATCTGGAAAGACAAATATGTGACAAAACAAATCAAGAGGAGGCTGCTGAATGCTCTGGTATTTCCAGTTACAATGCATGGATGTGAGTCGTGGACAGTGAAAAAGGAAGGAAGGGAGGAAAAAGGAAAAAACTGTTTTAAATGTGATGTTCGAGACAAATGGCTACAAGAAGACCAAACAAATCAGTGGTTGAAGAAATTATACCTCCATATGTTGGCCTAAATCTTAATTTTTTTGATTTTTTAACAGGAATCCAGTGACCAGTGTTCACATTATTTCCTGCATAGTTTGCTAAGGGCTTACATAATTGCACATAATATGAACCACCCTCGTACAATGTGAGAAGAAACATTAATATTACCTTAAATATTCTCATTTTCTAAATAATAACCCTAAAATTTAAGGAAATTAGTTATTAACTCATTGAAAAGTTGCAGAATAATTAGACGAAAATGTTCTTTGGCTATAACATTTAAAATTGTCAATCTTGTCTTTGGGATATTGTAAAGAAAGAACACTCCTCTATGCAGTCGGTGTTGAAGAGCAATGTAATGTCGTAGTGCAACGATCGCAGTGGGTTCCACTCCTGCTCAAAGCAGCAGCAGTCATAACAATGATTTTGGTTTAAAAGCTGAGGAAACCTGAGCTCTTACCACATCAAAATCAGATTGCGTTAAAACAAAAAACAAAAACAACCTAGCTAGCTCACTGTTTATTGTCCAGCATTTTCATGACAGAATTGTTCATTTTGTCATGAAAAATAGAAGATTTTATTGGAGACAATTTTAAGAATTTGACATAGAGACTCCTGATGCCAACAGCGCCCTCCAGTGTTCGAGTACTTTTGGGCTGAAAATACCAAGAGTTGGAAAAATTGGCAACGGATGCAACCCAAAAGGTTATAAAATTCAAACATTTGTGGATCAGTTTGAATCAACCTTGGTGGAAGCGTGGGACTTTCAAAAAAATAATGGTCGTCCAATTCAAGTAAATGTGGGTTAAGGCCATAAAGACAGGTAAACTGTTTTTTTTTTCTGAATACAAAACCAAGGCTCGTGGAAGAGTTATTGGTGGAACATGTTTCAAATTGGTCGAAATACGACTTTCCTCAAAAAAATGGCATGTTGCATATATCAATCACAAAGCTTTCCTCTCTAAACCCGCATTCACATCATACCAGCTTCAAAATGCTGGCATCGCTTCGATATGAATGGCAACTAAAACCAATGCCAACATTTTGCCGGCATTTCGTTTCCACAAATTTCCCAGCATTTGGCTGAGTAGCAAAGGTGGAAAACTGCTGGCATTCATTAGATGTGAACTGTTGCCGTAAAAAGACTTGCAATTTTAGACCTTGTATTGATGCGTGATGACCATGGGTCATGTAGACTGGTCGGATTATAAGTCTCGGAGCTCCAATCAAAATATGTGTGGAGCACTTTAATGGGCCGTGTGATTGTTTACATGTTGCTAGCTCAAGCTACGACTTTCCGTACACGTGTATATTATCAATTGGATTTTTTTTTTCCATAGTGCTTGCACACATGCTAAGGTACCCATATAATTTGGACCTTAAATTTGGCTTGTTGCTTCATATTATTTCCAGTTGTTACTCGTTGTTTCCGCTCGTTTTACTCGTTATTTCTGCACATTATAATTGGTATTTCCTCTCATAAATTAGACGTGTTATCTCCATTTGTGTTGTTTGGAAAATCATGGCAGTGGAAATTGGCTGGACTCAGAACATCCTTTGATTGTAAGTCGCTTATTCGATGAAGGCATTCGCCATGAGAGTCATTGCAACTGCAGTTTGCTATCACAGAAATTGCTGCCATCTTGGCCTCCTCAATCATCTCTGGATTTCTTGCACTCTCACAATTACAAATTCTTGCTGGTATAATGTATAGAATGTGAGAATGATGTGTACCAAAATCTGAGAAAGAAACTTCGCATTATCATCACCGTACACCATTTTGATATGATACAGTTCTGGAGTTGAGGGGATCATAAACTTTTCCCTTAAACTCGAGACCTATCAGCTTACTTCCAGTCATCAGTAAGGTCATGGAATCCATCATCACAGTTGATATGAAATCCTTTCTTTTTTTTCCAAAAGCCTCATCTCAGATCACTAATTTGGATTCAGATGAGGTTACTCTACCTTGGACATGCTGCTTCTCTCACCCAACAATGGATGGATGCCCTCAATGTCAGACATGAGATCAGGACCGTCTCTTCAGACATATCTCAAGCTTTCAATATAGCACGGCATCCCACCCTGCTCTCCAAAATATTTGCCGATGGCATCCAAGGCAAACTCCACACATGGCTTACCAACTTCCTCTATTGTCATAGCCAATGTGCAATTATCAATGGAATCCTTTCATCTCCTCTCCTTGTCAAGGCTGGAGTGTTCTGGGCCCAGTCCTATTCCTGATCTTCATTCATGATCTCTTTGACTCTCCAGAAAATCTCCTTTATCTATTTGCTGATAACTCCACCCTCTGAAATGACATCTCTCATCCTTCAGAAAGGCAGGCTGCAGCCTCTTCCCTCTCTTCAGACCTTGACAAGAATCACAAAACTGGTCAAACACTTGGAATGTGTCTTTCAATCCAGAGAAATCTCACTCTCGTTCTCTCTGAACCCCCCCCCCCTCCATCAACTTTCTTAATAACTATTTCAAAGATGTTCAGTCACAAACTCCTGGGTCTCACTATCAGCAATGATCTTTCTTGGGTAAACCACATTTCAAAGTTGACCTCAAAAGCCAATCTCTGACTGGGCATCCCCCCTCATACAAAGTCCTTCCTTGGCCCACACTAATGCACTACAAGGCCTTCATTCACAGCTTTATGGAATACTGCAGCTCTCCCCTCTGGGCTGGCTCGCCTGCTTTATATCTTGCTCAAATTGACGCTGTGGACATCAAGGCCTTCAAGCCTAACCTTAACAGCTTGGAATCTCGCATACTGAGGCTGAGCATATGGGCCTATCACTTTCCCATCTCAGACAGGTCAGTGGTCTCTTTGTCTTCTACCACCTCCTTTCTGGTCTTGCACTCTCTGCTCTTTATGTGCTTTGTCCACCCCTCCCCCAACCCCCAGATTTCTGCAGTGTACATACAGTCCACAATTAACCCCCTTTTGGTGAAACTACCTAAATCCAGAATCGATGCTCACCTCCACTCATTCATTTCTCTTTTTCCCACCTGTGGAACTAACCTTCACATTATCTTCAATCTCATTCTTCCCTCCAAGTCTTCAGGACAGCTGTTCATCATCATCTCAGATCATCCCCCATCCAAAGCCATGATATTTTCGAACCCCATTAAACCATCACCCCTCCCCTTCTCCAAATTTCCACTTTTTCCTTCCTGAGAGTTTGCTTCTGTATCCATTTGGTCCAGCCCCTACATCTTCCCCTTCCCCTCATTCTTACCCACAACCCTTGTTTGTTCGTCTGTCCATTTTGTCCCTCAGCCCTGCTGTTGGCACTTCCTCCCTCTTTCTGCTGTTCCTTTTGTTCTGTTGGGGAGGAGGAGGCCATTCTGCCAATAAAAGCCTGGACTGCTTTTGCCATCTGATTCATTAGGTGTTCTAGCTCTTCCACGAGTCTTAAATTTGTACACAAAAAAAGAAAAGAAAAAGAAAAGAAAAAGAAAATAAAGTGATACAAGTCTGGAGACGGCGATGGTTCACGAGCAATGTACACGGTTCGCCTATTTTATTTTTTGACCTTCGAGGGGACGCCACAGGCAAACTGGCGGGAATCGGGAAAAACGTAAATGATGAAAGTTGTAGTACTCGAAGAGCACTACTTGCATACCAACTTTCATTCGAAACAGTTGTAAACCCTAGGAGCTCGATGCCCAATTTATTGATTTTTTTGACATTTTCTAAGTTTGTGACCTTGTGACCTTGACCTTGGGACGAAAATGAAAAATCTAGCTCCGTGGGGCTATGCAGGTGCCATTGGGCTAACCAAATACCGAAACCCCTGCCAGATTCGACAAACCCCCTCGGGAGAAGATGTAACTTGACATCGGCTACCCCCTAAAAACACATGTTTTTTGGGCGTGGCTCCGCCCATAATGGCACGCCCATTCTCAGGAAAACACAACTAGATCATGATATAAACCTCCCACCAAATTTTATCAGGATCGGATCAAAACCCACGGAGCTATGCTCGGGACAGACAGACAGACACACACCCATAACGAATATAGTGGTCACTTACTGACTCGTGAACCAATACCCCATCTCATTTGCAGGTCAAATATTTTGCATTTTATTACCATATACGGTCAACATTAGTGCCAGTTATTTTTAAAGAGATGTTGACGTTTGTCAGTATTGTCCAGCTCTTTTTAGGTGTTGGTTTTTGAAAAAGCATTCACAAATTGAACTTCTGGATAATAGTCACCACTTGCAAAGCTGAGTGTATATCAAAATGGCCTTCACACATTTACAGTATCCTGCACATTTCTGTTGGCAGGTAAATGCATCTAAAAGTATGATCCACCTTGGCGACTAAGTACCATCTGAAGCATTACGATCTCATCCCCGGTCACCTGGTACATGGTAGCTGATGACATCAGAATAGGAATTGAGCCCAAAAATGTCTACCTTCAAGACAGCTCTCTAGCTCTTCCTTTTCTTTTTTTTTTAAAGCATTTATGTCATTGCTTGTTTGTTATAAGCTTATTGCTTATTGCTTGTTATATATATATATGTCATACAACAGAACAACAAATCTTTCCCAGGTATATATGCGACCATCCTAACCTGACTCAGAAGCTCGAAGCAAGGCAAGAAATGCATTTGTGATGTCATCATGCATGTGCCAGATTTTTCGAAGGAGTTTGTTTTCCAGTACCATTGAAGAAATGCAGTATCGTATCCAGTAAAGGCATGAAGCATAGGTGTAATGTCTTCGCTCTCTGTGAACAACTGCTGCTTGTAATTTCATGAACTGCCAAATACAGAAAAATTATTGGATCCAATTGCGAAGGCTATCAAAGTTCTTCAGCTCCAAGGTCAAAAAGGAAGGATATCAGGATTGTTATGTGGAAGGGGGGATCTATAGCAAGACTGTGGTAAGTGAAGCAGGTCCATTTGTTTTGAGTAGGTTCGATCAGTATATAACAGCTAGGGACCTGGCAGATAAGTTTTTTGTTAAAATGTGATGGTAAGGAGGCAGCACATGTAATTTATCGACAAGATAGAGAAATATTGTCAGCATAAACACCTCGTCTGTGGGCGGGGCTAGGTGAGGACTTTCTAAACACAGAGGCACACATGTGACATGTGTGCGTCTTGGCCAATTACGATCTCTGGCCAGAGTGTGCCAGACAAGGTGGCACAATGTGCTGTGGAGCAAGAAGTGGCTTTGGGATTATGTTTATTGGGGCCGCCCTTTGGGTGGGATGGCCCAGAGAGAACTCCACCCACCACAAGAGGAAAAATTGGAGCTGAACATGAAGGAGTTTAAGAGAGAGAAGAGACATTATTTTGGGAAGTCCCACTTACAGTCTTATCTTGTGTTAAAAGTGTGTTCTATGGTGCCGAGAGTGGGTTAGGTTTTACGCTTTTATTTCTCATCATTGTATACAAGTTGGAATATTCCCATTCTCCTTTTTGTGGCTTTTTACTCACTTGATTTGTACAATTTATGATAATGTCTTGTCTACCTTCTTTCCTGTACATCATAATATAATTGGCGTAAGCCTGGAACTTCTAACACACTTTTCTCCGAACATATTCTGTTCATACTTCCGAAATCTTCACATTATGTGTTCCATGTATTTACGCAGGTGATGGCAGATTAAAAAAATCGAATACAGATAGAATTTTCAGAGGGAATCAATGACGTCACAATCAGCAGCGTTCTGTGGCAAACCGACGGCCGGGTCCCAGACAACGTGCTTTACTTAACTAACTCCATGAGTTCAGGACGTTTGTTCAACTCAGCATTTACGACTTTTATCCTGCCATGTTGTTTATCTGTTGATGGAGGTAATATAGAAACGATGAATATGTCAAATCGTTTGTGTTACTCATCCGGCACTACGTGTCAAGTCCAACAATCTAAAGCGACCGGTCTCAAATGCTACCATTTATTGTTATCCAAGTCAGAAAAGTGTTACCAGTTTTCCTGGGATAGATGTTTACGAATCGACAAATCTTCAAATCCCCTTCTCTCAGTTGCTCATTGCCATCCATTTGAAGATATTTTTTAAGTATGCATGCCACACCTTATCTGTTCTGCAGGAAAATTGAAGCAGATCCTTCAAGAATGTAAGGAATACCTGTTGAGCAAATAGATTTGAATGAATATATGCTGCTGCAGTTGAATGAATGGTTTCTTCACTTCAGCTTTGTCAGGAATGTGGTTTGAAATCTCAAAGCATGACACAATACAAGGTTT
>CM068958.1:45781422-45801882 GCA_035128595.1 Eptatretus atami | reverse complement strand
TTCTCATTGTATTACTTTATAGACGTACTCACATTATAATTGTAATACTTTATACACGTACTCGCATTGTAATTGTAATACTTTATACACGGACTCACATTCTCATTGTATTACTTTATAGACGTACTCACATTCTAATGAAACATTGTAGGCTCGAGGACGTTTCTTCCAATGAGCACCGGCGCCCTCAATCTCTCCCCCGTCATCCATTTTACATATGGCATTGGTGATCCAATGCGACGCAAGTAAGGGATTATGTTTACATTTCCGCCAGCAATGACCTGGACGATTCCTGGGATGATGTAACTGGGGAGGAATTTTACGAAACTGCAGGGATCAGGAAACGAGGTCAGTAGAATTGTACCCGTAAGGTAGGGAAAGGATGGGACAGATAGAGTCAAAATACAAGAGGAGAGAGAAATTAATGAAGAGGAGAAGCATTAATAAAAACAGGAGAAAAGACATCATAACTACAATGAACAACAAAAGCAGACAGACAGACTAATGCAAGCACATACAGACAGCTGCTCAAAACATCATGCTGGATAACTGAAAATGAAAAAAAGTCATTCTCATCGAGTAACCGCGATTGCATATTTTGTTTGTGCTGTTTCCCCCCCCCCCACCCCACCCCACAAAAGTCACAAAGTGTGTAATTGAACACAAAATGAATTAAGAAAACACAGACACGTCTTGCACTTAATGGTAGTGAAAACATAAATTTTACAATTGTTGTGTTCTTTCTTTCCATTTGTAAAGACAATTAAGAACATGATAAAACAACTTCCACCAAAAAGACTTGCCCAATATCCACTTTCGCCAATGCTTTCAAGTTAGTTATTTTTTTGTGACTATTCAATGTGGGAAGAGAGAATCTATGTCCAAGACTTTTCTCATTTCATGCGGCAGAACAATCTTGCCACAATGTTCAACACACATAGTATCAATTATTGGGCCACTATTATGCTATAGGATTCCCTAGATTTCCAAGGGCTGCAGGGTGGCCTAACGAGCTTACACGTACGCTTCTAGCTATTAGCCTAGTTCATATCCTGACCTAGCTAATAAACTGTCATCCTGGTGTTTCACAGGTAGGTGATTCATCATTTGTTGCTGTCCCTTGGATGGACATAAGGACGGGTTCCTGTTGCTGGCATTAGTTAGTGGATGCTAAAGGTCCCACAATTCCTTCCGAAGAGTAGGCGAAACCTGAAACACCCTAATATATCAACAAATTCCTTCGCCTAAGTCCTGAGGCTGGAGAGTGACTGACTGTGGATTGTACCTCGTAACTGCTTGGCAAGCCCACCAATGCTCTGCATAGGATATGGTATATGATCTGACGATGACGACACATTGCAAATGATATGCAGCATTTCTAAACTTGCTCAGAGCAATAGAACAAACAAAACAAACAAGTTTTAGCTCTCATGAAGATCAGCTTGCTAAAATTTGGAACAAAAGTTGACAGACTTAATTCCCTATCATTTAAAATGTGAAGCTCGCTCAAAGTGCACATGGACTTATTATTGTAGAAAATGAAAAAGGAATTGTTGGCTGATGAATCATCTCACTTAATTCTCAAAGCATTCCCCTCTGCACATACATTACTGTAGTTATCCATCGATGTGATAGCCACCTTGACATTATCTGCACATTAATGGCTGTCAGGCCCGCATCATTTAGGAATGGTATGGTCTTGAACATTCATAACGTGATGTCGCTTATTATTCATGATGTCCAAAATATGAAAATCCCAGTGACAGTGTGTTTGTGAAGGAGCTGATAAATACTTCTCAATCCATCTCCACGAGAGTAGTATAGTAGTTACAATTGCTGTTGAACAGCGATCATCATGCATGAAGCGCACTATGACAGCATACCTGCAGCATATTGCTCATCTTAAAGTGCATAACAAGTCAACAAGCTCTGTGCATTAATGGTCTCCACGTTTAATAAATTCTACATTGATTACATGAAGGCTCAAAGAACTATTGCCAGAAGCATCTGGGTGATGCTCAACCTTGTTGGTTTAGTGCTGGGGACTAAACCATCCTATTAACAACAGGATCACCTTTGGCTTTGAATCAAATAATGGAATTCAGGTCTCGTCACCTCTCCAATCCTCTCAAGAAAAAAAAAAGTCTCTCCTTTCATTTGGTAGCATTCCAGGAGTTGTGATGAATGGGCCACGATGAGTTGCTTAATGGATCAATATGTCCTTTGGTACCAAATCTGTTATTCTGCCTGAATTTCAGTGAGAATGAATTAATTATTATTTCAACACTTAACACTGACGTTCAATTATTCTGCAATCCATGTAGAATAATGCTGAGATCTCCAAAATGTTGAAGTTTTTTTTTTTTTTGCAACGACAAGTAGTTGTTTCATGACAGCTCAAGATAGCTGCCAAATTAACAAGTATTTTGACTCAACCTCACCACTTAAGCAACAACTATGGAAAGGCATGCATTCACTAAATTATGCAGACAGTATCCTATTAATTTCAGCTGGTTTGATGTTCTCCATCATAAGTCAAAACAAACATATAAAAATCTAAAGATATAAAAGTTATGTTGCCAGATAATGAGCCCCCAGTTTGAAATAACACAAATGGCTACGGGAGAGCAAAGTGTTTTGATGATGACTGGTCCAGATGACCACCCGGATGCGATCATAGCCCACAAGGAAATTCAGTCGTTGAGGGACACCAGAACTGAAAATCTAACTCTAGCCTTTCATACAATTCACACAAGTGGAACATGGAATGTAAGAATCAATGAATCGAGATAGTTAAATTATAAAGAGCGGTGGAGAAGACAAGAACAAAAATGATTTTGCGGCTAATGACGTACGTGGACTGTTTTGCGGCAGTATCAATCTGACGATTTAGAAAGTGTACATTTCTGCTCATGAAAACCTGTAAAAGAAAGGGAGTGGTAGTATTATCCAATAGGGAAGATAGGCAGGGTCAGTCTTGGATACACCAAAATGATAGGTTAATTATCAGTGGTGTTTAAAGGGCATCCAAGATGAACACCACAATCATTCTATATAGGCTACGAACTTCTGCAGTCGATTAAAAAATAATAGTGGAGGAGTTCAGAAAAAAAAATTGAGGGAACTGGGAGAACAGGTGCATGAAAAGAGAGCGATGTTTTAATTGTTATGGGAGACTGGAAGCAAAGGTGGAGAGCAGGAGCACCAGGGATTAACAGGAAAGCATGGGACTTGAGTATCCAAAATGAGCCAGGGGGGCGAATGCTGGACTATGTGTGTGGAGAATGAAGCTTGTAATTGCTACACATGGATCAAACAATCCAAGTGTAGATGTACATATGGACTTCAACCTGCTGACAACATAGAAATCAGATTGAATTAATTCTAATCAATAGAAGATAGGAGAATGCTGTGCAATCTGCCATTACTCTGCCAGGTGCAGATTGTGGACAGATGAACTCTTTATGGGCAAAACTATGAGTCAATTGAGAAAGGGTGAAAAAAAAAATCAAAACTGCAACCACATGTGACCTTGAACATATTAAATAACTCAATATGCCAAGTAAGGGTTAAAAAAAAAAGAAACTTTTGAGAGCTGACTTGTGACAGAATGCAGACGATTGCTGCAGAAGTTGAGGCATTGTAAAAGAAGAGGTCAAAAAACAACATCACAAAAGTAAACACCAAAGAAGAAGATAGATGAAACCAAAGGTTGCACCAAGAGAGGACATGAAGCAAGAAAAAGCAATTCCAATGAAAAGCTAGAAAGACAAATATTTCAAAGAAGCATGCATGGAGATGGAAATGAGCAACAGAGTGAATAAAAAACAAGAGATCTCGTAAGAGAGATCAAAAGAAAATTTAGGTCCTTGGTTGGGTTCTTCAAGAGTAGAACAGGGGAAAAGATTCTGACAGAAAGAAACACAGGGAAAGAAAGATGAAAGGGCTACACTGAACTCTATACAAATGAAGAGCAAGAGCAGGAGATGAGAACAGAATAGTTTGGAATTGCGAAAGGTATTAACGACAGTCATGTATTTCTCTCTCTCGCTTAATTGTTCAATCTGCATAGTGAACACATCATAAGGAAATCAGTCTTGAATGACACAGACTGGAGTCAGGATTGGAGAAGATTATCAACAATGTAAGTATGCCTGACGACAACACTGTGGCAGAAAGTAAAGAGATTTGATGAAACTGCTAAACAGTGCAAAGGGAAGTAAAAGCGCGTCTTTATTTAAAACATAAAAAACGAACACCTTGCAACTGAGAGATTGACCTGCCTCAGATTGGGAGAAGATCATGTGACGTCGTAGAAATTCATCTTCCTGGGTTCGAGATTGCCTGAGTTGAGAATGTGGAGGAAAGTAATAGACGGTTAGCAGTGTGAGAACAACAAGTCGGATACAAATATCGGAAAGACAATATGTGACAAAACAAATCCAGAGGGGCGCTGAATGCTCTGGGTATTCCAGTTACAATGGCATGGATGTGAGTCGTGGACAGTGAAAAAGGAAGGAAGGAGAAGGAAAAAAACTGTTTTAAATGTGATGTTCGAGACAAATGGCATACAGTAAGACCAAACAAATCAGGGTGAGAAATTATTACCTCCAATGTTGGCCTAAATCTAATTTTTTGATTTTTAAACAGGAATCCAGTGACCAGTTTCACATTATTTCCTGCCATAGTTTGCTAGGGCTTACTAATTGCACATAATATGAACCACCCTGTACAATGTGAGAAGAAACATTAATATTACCGTAAATATTCTCATTTTCTAATAAAACCCTAAATTTAAGGAAAATTAGTTTTAACTCATTGAAAAGTTGCAGAATAATTAGACGAAAGTTGTTCTTTGGCCTATAACAATTTAATGTCAATCTTTCTTTGGATATTGTAAGGAAAGAACACTCCTCTATGCAGTCGGTGTTAAGAGCCAATGTATGTCATAGTGCAACGATCGCAGTGCGTTATCCCTCCTGCTCAAAGCAGCAGCGAAGTCATAACAATGATTTTGCGTTTAAAAGCTGAGAAACCTGAGCTCTTACCACATCAAAATCAAGATTGCGTTAAAACAAAAAAAACAAAAACACCTAGCTAGCTCACTGTTTATTGTCCAGCATTTTCATGGACAGAATTGTTCATTTTTTTCATGAAAAATAGAAGATTTTATTGGAGACATTTTAGAAATTTCATGAGCATGGAGACTCCTGATGCCAACAGCGCCCTCAGTGTTCGAGTACTTTTGGGCTGAAATACCAAGAGTTGGAAAAATTTGGCAACGGATGCAACCAAAAGGTTGAAACAATTCAAACATTTGTTGATCAGTTGAATCAACCTTGGTGGAAGCCTTGGACTTTCAAAAAATAATGTCGTCCAATTCAAGTACAATGTGGTTAAGGCCATAAAAGACAGAAACTGCTTTTTTTTTCTGAATAGCAAACCAAGGCTCGTGGAAGAGTTATTGGGTGGACATGTTTCAATTGGTCGAAATACCGGACGTTTCCTCAAAAACAGCATTTGCATATATCAATCACAAAGCTTTCCTCTCTAAAACCCCGCATTCACATCATTACCAGCTTCAAAATGCTGCATCCTTCGATATGAATGGCAACTAAAAAAAACAATGCCAACATTTTGCCGCATTTCGTTTCCACAATTTCCCAGCAATTGCTGAGTAGCAAAGGTGGAAAAACTGCTGGCACATTAATGTGAACTGTTGCCGTAAAAAGACTTTGCAATTTTAGACCTTGTCATTATGCGGATGACCATGGGTCAGTGTAGACTGGTCGGATTATAAGTTCGGAGCTCCATCAAAATATGTGGGAGCACTTTAAATGGGCCGTGTGATTGTTTACATGTTGCTAGCGGCAAGACACGACTTTCCGTACGACGTGTATATTTTCAATTGGATTTTTTTCCATAGTGCTTGCACACATGCTAGGTACCCATATAATTGGACCTTAAATTTCGTCTATACGTGTTCGTTTCAATATTTCCAGTTTTAACTCGTTTTATGCATGTGTGCAAGCACTTATGCCACATAACGATTAATTACTCGTAATATGCCAAAGTAAGCACATTTAATGGTACTCTCCTCTCATAATCAGCACGTGTGTATCCTCCATTTGTATTGTTTGGAAATCATGCAGTGAAATTGCTGGACTCAGAACATCCCTTTATGTAAGTCGCATATCAGATGAAGGCATCGCCATATGAGAGCATTGCCAACTGCAGTTTGCTATTACACAGAAATTGCTGCCATCTGGCCTCCTCAATCATCTCTGGATTTCTGCACTTCACAATTACAAATTCTGCTGGTATAATGTATAGAATGTTGAGAATGATGTGGTACCAAAATCTGAGAAGAAGAACTTCGCCATTATCATCACCGACACCCATTTTGATATGATACAGTTCTGGAGTTGAGGGATTCAAAAACTTTTTCCCTTAAACTCGAGACCGACTCATCTTACTTCCAGTCATTCAGTAAGGTCATGGAATCCATCATCACAGTTGATATTGAATCCTTTTCTTTTTTTTCCAAAAGCCTCATCTCAGATCACTATTTGGATTCAGATGAGTTACTCGACCTTGGACATGCTGCTTCTCTCACCCAACAATGGAGGATGCCCTCAATGTCAGACATGAGATCAAGGACCGTTCTTCAGACATATCTCAAGCTTTCAATATAAGCACGGCATCCACCTGCTCTCACAAAATATTTGCGATGCATCCGAAGGCAAACTCCACACATGCTTACCAACTTCCTCTATTATCATAGCCAATGTGCATTTCAATGGATCCTTTCATCTCCTCTCCTTTGTCAAGGCGTGGAGTGTGCTGGCCCGAGTCCTATTCCTGATCTTCATTTCATGATCTCTTTTGACCTCAGAAAAATCTCCTTATCTATTGCTGATAACTCCACCCCTCTGAATGACACTCTCATCCTCAAGAAGGCAGGCTGCAGCCTCTTCCCATCTCTTCAGACCTTGACAAGAATCACAAAACTGGTCAAAACACTTGGAATGTGCTTTCAATCCAGAGAATCCTCACTCTCGTTCTTCTCTGGAACCCCCCCCCCCCCCTCCATAACTTTTCTATAATAACCCTTTCAAAGATGTCAGTCACGCAAATCCTGGCGTCTCACTATCAGAATTGATCTTTCTTGGTAACCACATTTCAAAGTTGACTCAAAAGCCAAACTCTCTGACTGGCATCCCCCTCATACAAGATCCTCCTTGCCCACACTAAGCCACTACAAGCCTGTCATTCACAGCTTTATGGGAAGTACTGCACCTCCCCCTGGGGCTGGCTCCCCTGCTTTATATCTTGGCTCAACTTGACGCTTTGGATATCAAGGCCTTCAAGCCTAACCTTAAACAGCTGGAATCTCGCATACTGAGCTGAGCATATGGGCTATCATTTCCCATCTCAGACAGGGTCAGTGGTCTCTGTGTCTTCTTACCACCTCCTTTCTGGTCTTTGCACTCTCTGCTCTTTATGTTGCTTTGTCACCCCTCCCCCAACCCCAATTCTGCAGTGTACACACAGTCTACAATTAACCCCCCTTTGGTGAAGACTACCTAAATCCAGAATCAGTTTGCCACCCCACTCATTCATTTCTCTTGTTCCCAGCCATGTGGAACAAACCTTACATTATCTCCAATCTCATTCTTCCCTCCAAGTCTTCAGGACAGCTGTTCATCATCATCTCAGATCATCTCCCATCCAAACCCATGATATTTCGACACCCCATATAAACCATCACCTCCTCCCCTTCTTCCAAATTTCCACTTTTTCCTTCCTGAGAGTTGTTCTGTATTTCCATTGGTCCAGCCCCTACATCTTCCCCCTTCCCCTCGATGTCTACCCACAACCCTTGTGTTCGTCTTCCATTTTGTCCCTCAGCCCTGCTGTTGGGCACTTCCTCCCTCTTCTGCTGTTCCTTTGTTCTGTTGGGATGAGAGGCCATTCTGCAATAAAGCCTGGACTGCTTTGCCAATCTGATCATAGGTGGTCTAGCTCTTCACGAGTCTTAAATTGTCACAAAAAAGAAAAGAAAAAAAAGAAAAAGAAATAAAGTGATACAAGTCTGGAGCGGCGTGGTTCACGAGCAATGTACATGGTTCGCTATTTTATTTTTTGACCTTCGAGGGACGCAAGACGGGCCAAACTGGCTGGGAATCGGGGAAAAACGTAAAGATGAAAGTTGTAGTACTCGAAGAGCACTACTTGCATACCAAACTTTCATTCGGAAACATTGTAAACCCTGAGCTCGATCCCAATTATTGATTTTTTTGAACATTTTCATAAAGTTTGGCCTTGTGACCTTGACCTTGGGATGAAATGAAAAATCGACCTCCGTGGGCTACTTGGCAGGTGCCATTGGCAACCAAATACCGAAACCCTGCCAGAATTCATACAAACCCCCTCGGAGAAGATGAACATTGACATCGGCGTACCCCTAAAACACATTTGTTTTTTGGGCGTTGCTCCGCCCATTAATGGCACGCCCATCTCAGAAAACACAACTAGATCATGATAAAACCTCCCACCAAATTTTATCAGGATCGGATCAAAACCCCACGTAGCTATGCTCGGACAGACAGACAGACACACACCCATAACCGAAATATTTGGTCACTTACTGACTCCTGTAACCAATACCCCCATCTCATTGCAGGTCCAAATATTTTGCCATTTTATACCATATAACGGTCAACATTTAGTGCCAGTTATTTTAAAAGAGATGTTGACGTTGTCAGTATTGTCCAGCTCTTTTTAGTGTGGGTTTTTGAAAAAAGCATTCACACAATGAACTTCTGGATAAAGTCACCCACTACACTTGGCAAAGCTGAGTGTATATCAAAATGGCCTTCCACATTACAGATCCTGCCACATTTCTGTTGGCAGGTAAATGCACTAAAAGTATGATCCACCTTGCGACTCAGTACCATCTGAAGCATACGATCTCATCCGGTCACCTGTACATGGTAGTGATGACATCAGAAGAGAATTGAGCCAAAAATGTCTACCTTACAAGAACAGCTCTCTACTCGCCTTTCTTTTTTTAAGCATTAGTCATGCTTGTTATAAGGCGTATTGCTTAATTGCTTGTTATATATATATAATATATAGTATATATAATATATATTGTCTACAAACCAAGAACAACAAACTTTCCCAGGTATATATTGCGACCATCCTAACCTGACTCAGAAGCCTCAAGAAGGCAAAGAAATGCATTTGATTGTCATCATGCATGTGCCAGATTTTCGAAGGAGTTGTTCCATACCATTGAAGAAAATGCAGATCGTATTCCAGTAAAGCATGAAGCTATTAATGCTTCGCTCTCTGGAACAATGCTGCTTCGTAAGTTCATGAACTGCCAATACAGAAAAAATTATTGGAATCCAATTCACGAAGGGCTATCAAAGTTCTTCAGCTCCAAGGTCAAAAGAAGGATATCAGGATTGTTATGTGGAAGGGGGATCTATAGCAAGACTGTGGTAAGTGAGCAGGTCCATTTGTTTTGAGTAGGTTCATCAGCAATAATAACAGCAGACCTGCAAGATAAGTTTTTTTAAAATGTGATGGTAGGAGGCAGCCACATGTATTTATCGACAGATAGAGAATATTGTCAGCAATAACACCTCGTCTGTGGCGGGCTAGGTGAGACTTTCTAACCACAAAGGCAACACATGGACATGTGTGCGTCTCAATTAGATCTCTGCCAGCAGTTGTGCCGACAAGGTGCACAAATTGCTGTGAGCAAGAAGCTGGCTTTGGGATTATGTTATTGCGGGGCCGCCTTTGGTGCGGATGGCCAGAAGAGAACTTCACCCACCACAAGAGGAAAAATTGGAGCTGAACAGAAGGAGTTAAGAGAGAAACGAGACATATTTTGGGTCTCTTCTAAGGAGATTGGATATCTAGCTTGCATATCACCCTTTTTGGAGTTTGAGAAAGAAGGAGCACACCAAACTCACCGGCATGCCAGTTGACAAAAGAAGAGAGCCGATAGAAGAATGAGAGCAGACCAAAGAGGCCCTCTGGAAAGACAAAGAGGACACGAGGGCTGGTGAGGGTCTACTCCGTGCTAATGCGTCCTTGTGTCTGTCATTTGTTCATGCTCTGTTTTGGCATTCTTCAACTTCAGGCCTTACTCATCGCTTCCCCTGCTGTGGCTGGTTCTCATCATTTTTGGACCGACCTCGTCACGAGCTCTCGTCGTCTCACACTTGGTGTCCAAAGTTGGCTGCACTGAGTCCTCGCCCACTCTGTGCATCATAACAAAGGGAAGTCCCACTTACAGTCTTATTCTTGGTTAAAGTGTGTTCTATCGGTGCCGGAGATGGTTATTTTACGCTGTTTATGTTCTCATCATGTATACAAAGTTGGAATATTCCCATTTCTCCTTTTTGGCTTTTTACTCACTGATTTGTACAATTTATATATGTTGTCACTTCTTTCTTTACATCATAATATAATTGGCGAAGCCTGGAACTTCTTAACAACTTTCTCCGAACAATTCTGTTCATACTTCCCGAAATCTTCACATTATTTTCCATGTATTTACGCAGGTGATGGCCAGATTAAAAAACGGAATACAGATAGATTTTCAGAGAATCCAATGACGTACACAATCAGCATCTTCTGTGCAAATCGACGCCGGTCCCAGAACAACTGCTTTACTTAAACAAACTCCATTGAGTTCAGGACGTTTGTTCACTCAGACATTTACACTTTTATCCCTGCCCTGTTGTTTATCTGTTGATGGAGTAATATAGAACGATGAATATGTCAAATCGCTCATTTGTTACTCATCCGCACTACTTCAAGTCCAACAATCTAAAAGCGACGGTCTCCAAATGCTACCATTTATGTTATCCAAGTCAGAAAAGTGTTACCAGTTTCTGGATAGATGTTTACGAATCGACAAATCTTCCAAACCCTCTTCTCAGTTGCTCATGCCATCCATTTGAAATTTTTAAAGTATCATTTGCCACACCCTTATCTTTCTGAGAAAATTGAAGCAGATCCTTCAAGAATGTAAGAATACCTTGAGCAAAAAGATTTGAATGAATATAGCTGCTGCAGTTGAATGAATGGTTTCTTCACTTCACTTTGTCAGGAATGGTTTGAAATCTACAAAGCTGACACCAATACAATTTTGACATAAGTCACCCTCTCTCTCTCGGCTTCCCTAGCTTCGAAGGGGGAGAATGCTTTGGAATTTTATTTTTTGAAAAATTAATCAAACTCCATCATGGGATTGCATCTGACCAGTATAGCCTGAAAGAGGAAAAAAGCACGATTTAAGGAAACTATCATGCCAGTTTTGTTTTCGCAAATCTTTCCAAGCAAGGTTTGTGATTAGAGGGACAAAATGTTATGCTCATTGTGGATGACATATATGTCCGCTTCCTTCCAATTCATGCTTCACAAAACAGTACCTTTTTTTTAGCCTGGTTTTTAATATGCATGACTTTTTATCCAAGCTTTTCAGCAGCATTCTGGTATCATGAAATAGAGAGAGGCTATTGATCCCCCTCATTGAAAGGAATTTCCCATTTCATCGATGACGTCAAAAGGGATCAACCCTCTTTAGCAATGGCTGTCTTGCACACTTCTATTCTGCCTCACGATGCCTAATAATGAACCTTGCTCATCCTGTATAAACTTTCTCAAATAATTAATTCACTCTTGCAATCCCTGGAATTGCAATCACCTCGATTCTATAGCAATAATGAAAAGATTTTCGTTAGTTCTGTTAGTAATAACACTTTCTTTAGTCTTAAATGTATTTGACATCTCCTGGGCGGTGTATTTAGGTTAGCAAGAATATGTCAAGAAATGAGTGAGAATAGGTACTCTCACTTGGGGGTCACTTGTGTACATCAGGGGTCCACTTCAAACTGCCTCTGGAATCAGAATTATATCCTGTGATTCATAAATATGCAAACTTCAAACTTTTCTCAAAATCTAATATTCTGCAGTTCCTGCCAAAAAATATCTGTACACTACACTTTAGGTTAGCTTCATGGCCTTGAGTGAAACTTAGGATAAGCACTAAAACACAGTTGTGACCCAAATCCCCTTCACCGAGTTTGAAGTGAAGCTGCTATTACACAAGTTCCCTTCAGGAACTTCGGCGCAGAGGAGGCCCATTAGGACCCATCAAAGCCTGTGTCTGGGTGCCAACACATGCTGTTTGTCTTTCTCTACCCTTCTAAATGCTGAGAGCCGAAGCAAGTAACAGCCACATACTATTTTTAAAGTCTTCGTATGACTTACCAGCATTCGAACCACTGACCTCCCAGATGTAGAGCAGATGTATCTAACCATTCCAAGTTTGCTTCAACAGAAGAAATAAGATTTTATGAGATGTAGAATATCTTAAAAAATTTCTCACACATAAAAATTCCGTTTGAAGCAATTAATAGTAATATAAGAAAGACTTTTACAAAAGACAACTGAGGAGACTGTCTCATAAAATTAAGAATAATCTTGAAATTTTGGCCTTCAGACAGAAAAACGAGAAAGAGAGGGAAAAGGAACACAATAGTGAGAGAATTCAATAGAAGAGAGGGTTTCAAGCCTTCGAATCCCAGAAAATGCTCATTATAAAACCAGGTCTAAACCTTACCTGTGTAAAATGAGACCATCAGGCAGATACAAAGTTAATTAATATTACATCTCATGGCAGCCACAAGGCACATCAGAGAAGACCAAACACTAACGCACTACAATCTGTCCATCTCCTGTGTATCCAGTGTCCCGACTGAGTCTGTCTTACTTCGTTAGCATTGAAAGATACCACTGGATTGTTACTGTCTTCTGTAATTTTACTTCCTGGACCCCATCCACAAATTATAAAACCCGTCACTTTTAGCGCTAGTTGCTGAATTTTGAGCTCTGTCTCATCCTTAGTATAATCAAACCCCCCCCCGCCCCCCCATTAAACCCTAACCCTAAACACTAACCCTAACCCTAGCCCTAACCCATTATAAAACATACCACACTAGCCGTGGAATTCGCCAAGCATGCTTCAAAAGGACCTCCCTTGCGTTTGGAGCCCATCTCTGGCATTTGTATCACCCATTAGGGAGGTCATATAAATTTTATATTAATATATTATATATATATATAATATATATATATATCACTCCTCCCATTCTCTCGAGCAAAGTGCTCATAAGCAACCACGAAAGGCTCCCCAAAGTAAGCCCTTTGCTGTTTCAAACCCTTCCAAAGTTCTTCCGGGCTTAAAGACTTCACAAATAGGACACCACGAGATTCCAAACCACACACCCCGCTCAGCTGCTGGACTGCTTTCATCGCTTGTTGGTAGTCAATCACGACACACAGACAGCAAAAGCATACTAACAAAGGCTCCCAAACATATACCATGCTTACCTTGGAGCCTTTCACAGCAAGCCTTAACCTTTGTGGCCTTTCATGGTTCCTTATGCAGCCTCTTGGGCTCGAAAGTATAAGATCGATTTATATATATCATCCCAGCCCCTGGTTTAGTTGATTAGGTGAAGCCAATTGGTTATCCCTCCAATCACAGGTGAGAGATGTGGTGCGCGTCTTCAAAATATATATATATTATAATATATTATATATAATATTACATATAACATATCACTATACACAATTATTATAATATAATATTACATATCCCCACCTTCTTGGTTTAACCTGAGGAAGTTTGGCCCACATCTTTCACAAACCAGCATGATGGAGATGATGTTTCACGAAGGATTAGGGCAGATTTAGAATCAGTCAGGTGCGTTAATCACTCACCTACATTTCCCTAAAGACAATATGGGATCTTTAACATCCAGCAACCAATGCTAGCAGATGATTGCAACTTAAGTCCCTCTGAGTGAGATGCCACATTTGTGATGCAAACACCCGCCTGCAACAGCAGCAGCTCCAACATTTATGTGGCAGATAATTATATAATCTAACCCCAGGGACAAGGACCAACTCAAAGGTAAAGTGGCCTTTTCGGCCAATATATGTTGATTACATTGTATGTATACATGTAAAATAATAATTAACTACAGTATTCTTAAACCATGCACTTTTGTAAAGTATGCCTCATAGATATAACCCAGGAAACAAATGCAAAGACGCACCATCATGATAACAATTCCCTTACAAAAGTCAAAAATAACTCTTACATTAACAGTGACCCCAGCATATTTTGTTAATAGATGATTACTTGCCTATTGGATCAACTCTCACAAAGAGATGATCGTAAAATCACACAAAATCACGAAGAAGCAGACAGCATTACAGCACAGCATATTACACACCCAAACAGAACTGCATGGTTGATATTCATAGATAAATATCTAGCAAGGCCACAGCAGTTAGGAAAAAGTGAACGGAAGTCAGGTATATACAAAGTGATCAATGGTTGCAACGCACAGAGCACACCACAGCATGGTTGGCTTTAAAAACACAATTAAGCAGATACAATGTAATTTGAACCACAGCAAATGAAAGATAAAATGAGGCACAGAAACTATGCTCCAAATATGCATGTTACGTAGAAGTCCAAAGGTAAGATAGTTAAGAAACGTGTTTTTTAAAAGCTGAAAGGAGCTTCGGTATAAAGTCGCAGAAAGATAGTGTGGGCAAGAAAGCACACAAAAAAATCCCATTATAAGAAAGTATTACATTGAAGGCTACTGTGAAACATCCAAAGCAAGCAACCACCAAGATGCAAGAATTGAACGTGAAAACAGGTTGGATATTGCATGAAAAACGACTGCAAATATCCGCTCCAACTGCATCCACAAGACAGGCATAGACAAGCAGGTAAAAAAGGTATCAAGCATGCAGTGCCAATCAACCATTTCGGCAAAGAATAAGAGCAGACAAAAAGGAACTGTGTCATAAGATAAGGAATAAACAAGATGAAGAAAAGAGCAAGAGATCAGTGAGAGAGATATTTAGATATAGTTCTTAATGGCTATATTTCTTTCTCCTAACAGGCTTCATTATATCATTTACGAGAGAAAAATATTTCGAGCACAA
Organism: Eptatretus atami; assembly: GCA_035128595.1. Lineage (NCBI taxonomy): Eukaryota > Metazoa > Chordata > Myxini > Myxiniformes > Myxinidae > Eptatretus > Eptatretus atami. Next base: position 45,786,822 of record CM068958.1, on the reverse strand, counting down.
TAACGGTATCTAAGATATGAAGGAGATTAACGAAGACATAGAATAAAGATACTTGTATGATTTTCTGCAGTCTCATCAAGTCAATGTGTATCACATTGTGAGGACAAAAATGTCTTTGTCAAAATGAATATAAGTTTCAATGTACCTTTACTAAGGAATTGTATGTAACAATTTTACAGTAATGAAATGCTGCAGGCAAAACGAAATTACTGAAATGGAAAATGAATGGAAAAATCATTGTAAAAAATAGAATGAATTAAAAAATACCAAATGTTGCCTGCGTATACAAATTTACTTCCATTTTGAGGGACGCGTTTTATTCTGCGGTGCACCACTGGAGACAGCATTAAATAATACTTGAGCATGTCATCTGTCATACTCTTGTAGGTTCAGCTCTCACAGGCAAGATATCTCTCACACTTGTATAAATGCAGTCTGTTCTGGTATCCTAAAAAAGGAACCACCATATGATACGGCAATGTCCACTGCCAGAATGATCTTACACTGACTGGAGTATAAATGCACAACCAAATCAAATAATTGGAGACCAAACTGTAATGAATCATGCAATTATCAAATGCACTTCAAAAAAGAATAGAGACGTGTTTACATAACCCTGTTATTCTCCTATCCACACTGCTTGTCTGAATGATGTGAAAGCAACCAGGGCCGAAGGCAGAGTCCAACCAGGCATGGTGTCACAAGTAAGCCTGGATTTGTCGTCCTCTACAAGTAATTGAAAACAATCTTATTTTAACAGACTATGCAGGGAAGGTTAAAACATTCTGCATTGAAGCAACAGACTTTAGAGAAGAAGCTTCAAGCTGCCAATGAAAGTCCAATATGCCACGCGGAGACCGACAAAAAAAAAACGTGCTGTGCATTGAAATAGTGTTGCTTCTTTTGAAAGGCTGAAAGCTTATTAAACTTACGCAACATATTAAGTCTCATTCGGTTTTAAAAATAGTTTCATCTATCGATTATTTATGATATAAGCATTGTGACCAGGGATTAAATATTAAAACACTTTTCCCAGTAGGTTGCTTTTTGAAAAACATTATTTCGCTTTATAAAGGAACTTGGTTTATAATTACCTAACTGCCATAACAAGGAAGTTTAATTTTCTTCTTATTGATTATGTACAGTAATTGTATGCTGATGATGGGTGGGAAAAGCATGTATCTGTATTAGAATTTAGCTGAAACGAACTTGGATAAAAGAAAGAAAAGTAGAGAAGAAGGTAGAAATTAAACATACTGTACACTCTTAATTACATCGTGCACAAATAGATTCACAGGAAACGGGTATGAACATGCACACCCAATCATACATCTACATTCTTAGTGGCATACCACACTTGCAAATGATAAGTGGATGATTTGAGGTGCAATGTAAACCTAGGAGAGATAACAAGGAGAAAGATAAAAAAAAGAAAGAGAGAGACAAGAAAAGCAAAGAAGCATACCTGAAGCTTTTGTGATTAATAATTATGGACGAGCATCAAATTGCTACATCACGCTACCTAATGCATCTCTTACACGCTACAAAAGAGTAAATTACCAATGACAATGCACACTTTTAAAACAGCATTCAAATTGATCCATAGATACATCTAACAACTTGCAGTCCGCATGAAATTGCTCATACAAACGTATCATATCAATTATACTTTCACGTCTCACAAATTATCATTGTCGACCACATTTATAGTAAATAATCTAGCGTCATTCTATTGTCAACTTTGATGCCATCTAATGTAACTTCACATCTCATTTTGAATACTTAGCGTATTATACACTACATAGACTCAGTCTATGTACACATGGACTTTCACATCAATTCTAATGAAACTATAAGTATGTCAAGTAATACTTTATACACGGACTCCACATTCAATGATACTTATGAAGTACCCAACTTAAATTAACATACTCCCATTCACATTACACACTTTAATAGAATATCGTAGTTACTCAGGCATGTCAAATTGTAAAAATACTTTATCAGTACTTACTCACATTCGTAATGAAATACTTTATAGGCAGTACTCCCATTCAATTGTATACTTTATACACTGGACTCAGATTCATTAATCTGATTCACATACTCATCTAATGACATTTATACACGCTACTCACCTTCTAATTTAAACTTGATACACGTGACTCACATTCTACATGTTCTTCTTTAGACGTACTCACATTCTAATTGTAATACTTTATACACACATACTCACATCTAATTTATTACTTTAAACTACTCACATTGTTAATTGTACAATACTGTATATAGCGTACTCACATTCTAATTTCATTACTTTATAGACGTACTCAGATTCTATATGTACATACTTATTAATATCATCAATTGTAACTTAACATACATTCTCATTGCATAACTTTATAGACGTACTCACTTCTAATTAGTAATACTTTATACACGGACCCTTCAAAAACATTTCTAATTGTAATTACTTTATACGTACTCCACAATTGCTACTATCCGTATAACATCTATATATTATCTGACGTACTCACATTCTAATTGAATACTTTATAGACAGTACTCACATTGCTAATTGTAATACTTATAGCGTATACACTATTACTCTTGGCTACTCAGATCTCTACATACTGTATTAACACATACTCGTAAATTGCAAACTTTTACTCTGCCATGATACTTTATACACGACTCACATTCTCATTGTATTACTTTATAGACGTACTCACATTCTAATTGTAATACTTATACACACACATACTCACATTCTAATGTAAACTTTATAATCATCTGTATACATACGTCTCCATTCTAATTGTAAAACTTTATACACGACTCACATTCTCATTGTATTACTTTATAGCTACTCACATGCTAATTGTAATACTTTATACACGTACTCGCATTTAATGTAATTACTTTATACACGGACTTCACATTCTCATTGAATTACTATAGACTATTACTCACTTCTAATTGTATTACTTTATACACGGACTCACATTCTCATTGTATTACTGTTATACACGTACTCCATTCTAATTGTAATACTATACACGGACTCACATTCTCCATTGTATTACTTTATAGACGTACTCCACATTCTAATTGTAATTACTTTATACACGACTCACATTCTAATTGTAATACTTTATACACGTACTCGCATTCTAAATTGTAATACTTTACACACACGACTCACATTCTCATGTATTACTTTTATAGACGTACTCGCCATTCTAATTGTTAATACTTTATACACGGACTCACATTCTCATTTATTACTTTATAGACGTACTCACATTCTAATTGTTAAACTTTATACACGACTCACATTGCTATGTATACTTTATAGACGTTACTCAGCATTCTTAATTGTAATACATTTATACACGGACCTCACATTCTCATTGTATTACTTTCATACACTTACTCACATTTCATGTAATTACTTATACACGGACTCACATTTCTCATTGTATTACTTTATAGACTACTCATTTCTAATTAAACTTTTACACAACTCACATTCTAATTTTAATACTTTATACACGTACTCACATTCTCATTGTATTACTTTAGTACACGACTCACATTCTAATTGTAATACTTTACACTACTCGCATTCTAATTGTAATACTTCTAGACAGGACTCACATTCTCAATTTATACTTTATAGCGTATCACATCTAATATTGTAATACTTTATACACATGACTCACTTCTCATTACATACTTACTTTTATACACGTACTCACATTCTAATTGCAACTTTAAACGTACTCGCTCTAATTAACTTATACACGGACTCACATTCTCTTGTTTACTTTAAACGTCTCCATTCATTAGGTAATACGTTATACACGTACTCACATTCTCATTGTATACTTTATAACACACACATACTCACATTCTAATTTAATATACTTTATACATACCAATTCTAATTGTACAAACTTTATACACGTACTCGCATCTAATTGTAATACTTTATACACGGACTCACATTCTCATTGTATTACTATTACTACACGTACCACTTCTAATTGTAATACTTTTATACATCACTCACATTGCTATCATTGTAATATTTATAGACGTACTCACATTCTAATTGTACATACTTTATCACACATACTCAACATTAATTAGTATTACTTATACACGTACTCACTTTCTATTGCTACAAACTATACACTACGTCACATTCTAATGTAATACGTTATACACGTATCACATTCTCATTGTATTTACTTATAGACGTACTCCTTAATTGTATACTTATACACTACTCACGTCATTGTTATTATCACATGGCACTAATTAATATCTTTATACACGATCACTTTATTTACAGATTTACAGTTATATTTAACTTTATACGACGGACTCACATTCTATGTTATTTATACAAACTACTACATTCTATTGATATACTTTATACACGTACTCACATTCTAATTGTAATACTTTATACACGGCACGATCTCTACTAGACGTACTCTCATTGTACTTAAACCACTCTTAAATTATATACTTTATACACGTTTACTCACATTCTAATTGTCAAACTTATACACTCTCCATTCTAATGTAATACTTTATACCGATCACATTCTCATTGTTATTACTTTATACGTACTCACTATCTAATTGTAATACTTTATACCTATCGCGAATAAATAAACTCACATTCTCATTTATTACTTGCTAGACGTACTCACATTCTAATTTATACTTTGCTAACTGACTCACTTCTATTGATACTTTAGTAGACTACTCACATTCTAATTGATAATACTTCATACGACGACTCCACATTCTAATGTATCATACTTTATACACTACTCACATTCAAATTGATACTTATAAGTACTCACATTGTAATGTACATACTTTATACACATACTCATTTTCTAGATGCACAAACTTTAACACATAACCACCTTCTAATTGTAATCTTATAACGGACTTACATTTCTCATTGTATGTACTTTATACACGTACTCACATTCTAATTGTAATACTTTATACACGTACTCGCATTCTATTGTAAAACTTATACACGGACTCACATTCTCATGTATTACTTATAGACTACTCACATTCTAATTGTTAATGACTTTATACACACATACTCAATTTAATTTAGAGATTACTTTATGACAGACTTCACATTCTCATGTAATACTTTATACCGGACTCAGCATTCTCATTGTATTACTTCATACACGTACTCACATTCTAATTGTAATACTTTGTAGATCTACCACAGTCTAATTGTAATACTTTTATACACACATACTCAAATTCTAATTTAAAATACTTTATCCGTACTCGCATTCTAATGTAATACTTATACAACAGACTCACATCTCATTGATTACTTTCTACACG
>CM068958.1:45664414-45711288 GCA_035128595.1 Eptatretus atami | reverse complement strand
GGTACATCTTATGACCCAGTGCTTTGGAAATTGTGATTGTCGCTAGGGACGCTTTGGTTCCCTAGCAACAACCGAAAAACCTTCAAAATCGGTACCGTTCACGCAAAATCAATTCCTGGGAAAGCCATTATCCCACGTAGGGCTATGAAATTGGCACGAATGATCTACCGGTGATGCTCTATCAAATATATTCCGGTTTTTGTGATATATGGAATATTTTACCGGCAGCACCACCTACAATAGGTATGCGTGAAAATTGGCGAAAATGAAGGCCCCTAGCGACCAGGTGAGTGCATGATACGAATGAACTTTGCAGGTTCACGGTACTCAATGAGTACTACAACTTTGCCTCAGGACATATTGACCGATTTCGCTTAGGTCAGGGGTCAAAGGTCAATTAGTGCAAAAATCGATAATATGCGAGAGCTGGAGGTGCCTTCGCGCCAAATGCTACTCCTCCTAGGGTTATGGTCGGATGGTCATGAAAATTCACACTAATCGTCTGGAATACATTGTGCACAAACATCGAGCCGGATTTTCGATTAGATCTTTGTTCACCCACGCACCCCCTCGAACTTTGGGGATTTCCGATTTCAACCGCATTTTCGGTACTTTTCATTCAAATGGATACCGAGTAGTTATCAGTAGATGGAACTGGATGAGATTTGATATGCATAATCTTAAGGTGATTCCGTACGCCCTATATTATGACATCCATTTTGCTCCGTATATCTTATAGTTTCCATGCTCGGTGACCCATCGCCGCCTACCGGCTTGTTTGTCTGTTTGTCTGTCTGTCTCTCTCTGCAGAGCCTCAAAGACACCCTATTCCGCACAGTAGGACATTACAAAGAGGTTATACGTACAAGTCCTTAACCATAATCCCTAATTAATTATGGCCACACACCATCCCCTGGAAGGTGCACAAACAGGACAATCCTTAAGCTGACATGTCCATACTTATTACATTAGCATGAACGAGCTACTTGTACACGTATACATTTCTATCTGTTCTAAGCTGGTGTCTAACATCCTCCCCACCCCTTTTCCCAAAAGTAACCGATGTTTTTTGTCATGTTGGGAAATAACATTGCATTTCAAAATAAATAAACACACACCTTTTAAAGCATTAAGTTGGTATGCAAGCCAAAATGGAACTCAATCTACATTTGACTGAATGGTTAATTCTCAGAAAGCAAAGAAAGTTCTTGAATCTGTGTAATATTGTGTGTGAGTGGTGCATTATGTAATAAATCCTTGCTTTTTTCACATCTACTGCAGCAGTTTTGGAGAAGCAAATGCATTGGGTGGATTGACATAACACCTTCCCAGTGGTAAGCGGGGCAGGGATTTTAAATTTTGCCAGGGGCACAATCACACAAAGGCCTACTTCTATCATAACTATCATGGGATATCTAATGTGGATCAGCTAATTTCAACAAATGGGTCCCTGGTCTGACATTGCATCCTCTGGACGATGTACTCATTAACGTAACGTGCTGCTATCGAAGCATCAGTGACAGTTTGTAGTCAGACCAGGAATCAAACCCAGCATGAATAGCTCAAAAGTGAATATACCACCTCTAAATTATCCTGTCAGCACTAATGCAATGGGTTGTTCTTTTCATATGTGGATATAGAGTACACAGCCTGGTGTTGGCTTTATGTTTAGGGTGGCTGGCTTGGGATCATAGGGTCCTGAGTTTGAGCCCTGTTGACTGCTGAATTAATACCAGGTGGGATTGACTCAACCTCTCATCCTTCTGAGGTTGGTGAAGTGAGTACCAGTGCACTGGTAGAGGGGCACAGCATCAGTGGCACAGCTATGCTTTCAATAAATGATAGATACCTACCTGGCAGCCAAGCTGCCATGCACAATAACAGATAGAGTGTGCACTTGACTTGTTTGTGTTTCTTTCAAAACTGTCTGGATATAATTTATCCAATTTAAGGTATTTTCTGGTGAATACATCAGATGACAATGTCCGTTAAGCAATCGTGCTCCGCAGGGTGAAATTTAAACATTTTTTTGGACAAAATGGTGACCAGGGGCCAGAATAGTAAAACACAGGAGTGGACAGTAAACCAACTCCCACTGACTGTCATCTCGACTTTTGCTCATGTAACCCAATGGTCCACAAATGAGCGGTGGTTTATATGCTTTTTAAAATGGCAAGTGACATCATCTACAATTGACAGCAAGAGGGAGACATGCCATTAGAAAAGAGTATTGAAGGTTAACAGGTATCCTGACCAACTATACCCTCGTAATAGATATGAGGAGATTGGAGGAGATAGGAACCATACCCTGTGCAGAGCGTTGATGCTGCTTAAGCAGTCTCCTTGGCTATTGGGCACAATCCTGGACGGGTCGCCACTCCGACACAGTATACCAGCATGCTCATTTTGCCGACCTCGGAAGGATGACAGGCGAAGTTAACCCCACCTGGTATTAATTCAACAGCTTAACGAAATTTGAACTCAGGACCCTCGGATCCAAAGCCCACCACCCTAACCATGAAGCCAACACCAGGCATAATAGGTATGGTGGCACCAACAATAAGTGACAATGTGCATGAATAACGATGGGGATCTCGTGTTCTATTGTTTGTGCCAGGAGTGTTTGTTAAAATGGTAGAGTGTGAGGGTAACAAGGGTGAAGGTGATTGTTCATCTGGTCTACATTCTTAGACAGGGTTTTGACCAAAGTTAGAGACAAGAAGGCTCAGTGTGACAGTGTAGGTGTTTACACAATACCGTACACGTGTGTTGCTGAACACGTAGGAGACAGGAGAAGGATCCTGGGCCAAGGTATTGGGGAGCAGTGAAGGGCCTTTGAATGCAACCACACAGCAGAAGAAATGCCTGCCATCGCCATAAATGTGTTGTCGTGGCCACGTTCCCTTGTGGGAGGATGTTGGTATTTTGGGTGCAACACCTAGCAGTTTCAGAAGGTGGGTTTTAGAGTCTTGGTGCATGGAGGACCCGAGGGTATTTTTCACTTAGGATGGTACATGAGGTTTCATCAACTGTAATATCAGAATCGTGGGTTGTAATGTTCACGTATAGATTCTCTTTTGGGATGTTGTGGTTTGTTTAATTTTCTTTGTTGTTGCATTTCTTTGTGGAACTTTAAGGTATATTTTCAGCTAAAAGTTTGTGTTTCAGGTCGAGTTATAGGTCTTCTACGATATTTTATGCTGATAAAACACCCCCCCCCTACTTCTTTCCTCAACAATCAGCATTTTGATGTTTACCTCACCTGGAACGTCTTTCTGGGGAGCTTATGGGATAGCACGTCGTCCGTCCGTCAGTCTGACGGTCCGTCCACAAATACTTTCAACTTCTTCTCTGAAACTATACATACAATTTCGATGAAACTTCACCACAACCTTCATCACCCGTGATGTACCAAAGATTGTTCATGGCATTAAAAACAAATTCTAGGGGTATTTAATTCCTTCTCCATTACATATTTTGTGGGTCATCCATGCCTACCAATGGTTCCCTGGTTATCTTATCCAGCCTCTACGAGGTGAGCACCCAGGGGTATTGCTACTATGTTTTTTGGTTGTTATTGCTGCACATTTGTTATCTCTGGCATGGAAGGTGTAGAAGGTTATATTTTCACCCCACCGTCCTCTGTTTGTCTGACTGTGTGCAGAATATCTCAAAAAGTTGTGATCGGATTATGAATAAACTTGGTGGATGTTTTGGGTAGGTGGCAAGAACAAGCATATTTGTTCAGGTCCAGATCAAGATCCGGCGTATCAGTGGGATACAAAATGTAAACTGTTCAGCCTGGCAAAGTTTACGCGCTCTTCCGAGTGCATTCTCGTATTATCGTGTATAAGAGGACATTGTCTCAATATCCAATGCATTAAGGTGTTTGATCTTCAGTTTAGCATTAATTTACAAACAATTCTTACTGTACTAAACATTAAGGATCGAACGTTGCTTCCAAAATTCAAAATATATTCTCTTTGCTCTTACACGACCCAGGTTAGAGGAACATGCTCATTGGTAATCCAATTTAAGCCTTCCCTTGCTTCTGTTTTTGGAGGAATGTGAACCATTTTGCTCACTCTTGAGAAGCAGGCTGCGACGTTTGAGTGATTGCCAAAATGTCTTGTGCTTTATTAAGTTTGGATGACTAATGGGAAACCCTTCGTTGGAGTAAAAGTGGGTTAACACCACCGAAACATCAGCTTCCCTTGTGTCCCACGTGGTTAGCACACCTCGATACAAGTCTGTTCTTCCGGTTTTACCTGTCTACCATGTACTGAGGGCAGCCAGAGAACCTACCATGCAAAACGGCAGGGAATCTTGTAAAACTACCAAGATTGCAGTTAAAGTGGATCTTGAGAAAGACAATCTCTGTCCTCTGCTCGTCTCTCTCCCCCCCCCCCTTCCCCACCAGGTCGTTGGGTGTGGTGTCATGTCATCTACTTGTGTTGAGTGGTGCAGCCTGCTCATGGTTTGTCCCCCATTGTCTCCTTCCCCCTTTTCCATCTCACCTTTGTGCCATTTTTGTCACTCCCACATCTCATGTTATCAACGTCTACCCCCTTCCCCCTCTCCTATGACTGACAGAGTGAGAGAGGGGCCCTTACGATTCGATCAAGCCCGTCTAGTGTGTTTTTACTGCTCTGACAGGGCTGTGTAAGCCTGATTCGCTTATCGAGTGCTTTACATTTTATTAATTTATTTCTATTCTCCTTAATTTGTGTCTTTTCCATCTGGTCTAGGCTGAAAGGTGATACATAGCCGTTATGGAGAATGTTCAATCACGCTCTAAAGCATTTGAGAACCTAACACGGAGGAAGCAAACGTTTCTGTGTGTTCCACCAGAAGGGGTTCTTACAAAGAACAGTATCCTTGCTGTAGGAACCATTATAGGTGATGGAAACGTTCATGCCACAACATGGATGAACCAGAAGTCCGTTGTTTTTGGATCAGATGAAATGGTCTAACCATAAAAGGTGGTCACTTCATAACGGTATCCCTTATGGATGATACACCCTCGATTAAAACAATTATTTCAAACGTGCCACCATTCATAACAAATGATACGATTATGCCTGTTCTGTCTCGATACGGAACCATTGTTTCCCGAATCTCGATGATTCCCCTTGAGTGCTGTAACGAGCACAAGAAGCACGTTATGAATTTCAGGAGACAGTTATACATGGTCCTCCCAGATTATGCGGATGATACGGGTTTAAATATCTCCTTTAAAGTATCCCAAAACGATCGTGAATATTACATGTATGCATCGTCAGCTACCTTAACATGCTTCCTTTGTGGGGCCTTTAAGGACAACTGTTAAAAGGTTTTCTTGCAAAACCTCTTGTACGAAGTGTGCGAATCAGAACCACCGATACAGAATGTAAAAAAGGAAAACACTCTGACCATGTCTTTCTGAACGCAGAGAGGTGTGCCTTGATGATGTTGATAGTGCTCATAGATGGTAAGCTCCAATAGCAAACCATGAATGAAGAACCTGAGTGGTACACAAAAAATAGAGCACCAGTAACAACTAAACCTGGACAGTGTAGTAAAGAAGGTTGTTTGGATAAGATACTGTGTTAGGGCCTGTCACACCTTGACGTTTTAGCCAGCTATGGTAAGGTCTCAAAATGTATGTAAAACGCTGGCGTACGCTAACTTTGATGTTTTTTAAAAGTTTTGGGCGTATAATAACGTTGATTGCATAAGTATAACGTACACAGAACGTTTTAATCACATATAGATAACTTATACCAACGAATGCTGAGCGTGTTGTCGGCGTTCACAACCTATGCCCAACGATAGTCTAACTTATGCATAGCGCGCAGCGTATGCCGAAGATCACGTGGCGTAGGCTATTCATAGGCTGCGGCTCGACGATTCAAATCATAACCGCACTAGACATCAAGTGTGAAGCTGCTGTCACACCTTGACGTTTAGCCAGCGTATGCCGACGTATGAAAAATTTGCCGAACCAAGCTGGCAACACGTCGAATACGTTATGGGTAAGTTTTGTATACGTTAAGAGCACGCTGGCATACGCGTTGTAGTATGCTGGCATACGTCGTAGTACGTGGCATATCGCGAGAATTTTCAGCATGTTGAAAATTTCTCGACGTACTCGGCATATGACACACATTCCGCATACGCTGCATAAGTTGTAGGCACGTTACGCGATCGTTGACACACCGTTACTTGTACGTTACTCATAAGTCGAAACACGTCAAGTAATGGTTAGCGTCAGTGTTCCAGACTCCTGTTTTTTTTTGTTTTTTTTCTTCAGTATGACGGTGATGTTGACACTTCGATTTATAGTGCAGTTATGATTAAATCGTTGAGCGCAGCCATTATTATATATATAATAACCGCACTAGAATCGAAGTGTTACAGTCACGTCATACGGAAGAAAAAAATAAAAAAAAGGAGTCTGGAACACTGACGACGAAACCAATTACCGTTGACGTGTTTTGACTTATGAGTAACGTACAAGTAACGTATGTCGACGTGTGTCAACGATCAGGTAACGTGCCTACAACACGTTACTCATAGGTTAGAAATAAGTTTCGGGTACGCTAAACATTACCTCACGTGTTTTCGACTTATGAGTACTTACAAGTAACTGTGTCGAGCGTGTGTCACAGATCGCGTAACATGCCTACAACTTATGGCCAGCAGTATGCGGAACGTGTGAGTCATACGCTGGCATACGTCGAAAAATTTCAAGCATGGAAAATTTGTCTAACACCTCGGCGTACTACGACGTATGCCAGCGTACAAAGACGTATGCCAGCGTACTACGAAAAAAAAGCCAGCGTACTACGACGTATGCCAGCGTGCTCTTAACGTATACAAACTTACCCATAACGTATCGACGTGTGCCAAGCGATTTAGCCAAATTTTGCATACGTCAGGCATACGCTGGCTAAATCGTCAAGGTGTGACAGGGCCTTTACAGAAGTGTACGAGTGTCCCTCTGACATTGCCTCACAAGTCAAAGGGAATAAAGCTATGCCAGTAAATGATATCAATGAGCCTCAAAATGTAAAACAAGTACGACCGATCCTTAAGGATCTGAAAACGAAGCTTCCAGTGAAACTAAGACTGTTACCATTACAGAGCCTGACAATGAAGTCCTGCTGGTTCTTCCTTCAAGAACTGAGCAGACTGGATACCAAATCAATAGCTCTAATTTACAAATGGATAGAGTAAATCCGGCTTTGCAGTGATCTGGAACCAAAGTTATAACCCCGGATATAGAAAATAGGTATCAGTGTGCTAGTGAGTGTGTACCAAAAACCTCCCCAAAAAAATCTCTGGAGGTGCATCCAGATAAAATCGTGAGAGCCGTGAGTGATGCCCAAGACCCTGGTGGGACATTATCCGACCTGGGACAAGGTGCAAATGACTAAGCTGTCACAATCATCGACAGATCATTCACAGATATCCCCTCAACTCATTGTCTCATTCCTTAATGAAATGTATAGACATCGCAACATAGTTATTAAAGATAATTTTTCTGCTTTGGTATCATTCATTTGCACCGCTAAATTCATAATTAAGGCACCTGAGGATTTTGATCTGACGACGTCACATTATCACAGGTAAAGAAAATTTGTCACACGAGCAGGTATGGAGTGTTCTCAGCCACAGGCCGAATTCATCAATAGAGAATGAAAGCTATTACTCTCGCAACCTTAAATATGAATGGTGGTGGTGCGCGTCAACTCTGCCAAGTTCAAGTCCAAAACCTGATCTGGCATAAAAAGGTACAGTGCTTTCAGAAAGTATTCACACCCCTTGACTCTTTCACATTTTGTTGTGTTACAGCCTGAATTTAAAAAGGGTTAAATTAAATTTTTTGTCACTGAATTACACAAAAGAAACCCATAAAGGCAAAGTGGAAACATGTTTTTTAATTTTTTTACAAATCTATTAAAAATGAAAAGCTGAAATGTCTTGCATCAATAAGTATTCAACCTCCTGAGTCAATACTTTGTAAAAGTGCCTATGACAGTGATTACAGCTTCGAGTCTTCTTGGGTATGTCTGTATCAGCTTTGCACATCTAGATTTGGGGATTTATCCCATTCTTCCTTGCAGATTTTCTCAAGCTCTGTCAAGATGGATGGGGAGTGTCGGTGAAACAGCAATCTTCAAGGCATTCCACAGATTCTCAATGGGATTCAAGTCTGGGCTTGGCCTGGACCACTCAAGGACTTTCACGTTCTTGTTATGAAGCCATTCCGGTGTTGCTTTGGCTGTATGCTTGGGGTCATTGCCCTGTTGGAACATAAATCTTCACCGCAGTCCAAGGTCTTTTGCACTCTGAAGCAGGTTTTCCTCAATAATTTGCCTGTATTTGGCTCCATTCATTGTTCACTCTATCCTTACAAGTCTCCAGTTTCTGCCACTGAAAAGCATCCGCATAGCATAATGCTGCACTACCATGCTTCAAGGTACGGATGCTGTTAGATGGGTGAAGAGCTGTGCTTCATTTCTACCAGATGTAGTGCTTTACATTCAGGCCAAATAGTTCAATTTTCATCTCAGCGAGACCACAGAATATTTTGACTCATGCTCTCAGAATCTTTCACCTGCCTTTTTGCAAACTCCAGGCGTGCTGTCATGTACCTTTTTCTCAGGAGGGTTGTTCTGTCTGGCAACTCTCCGATAAAGCCTAGATTTATGAAATGCTGCAGAGATTGCTGTCCTTCCAGCAGGATTTCCACATCTCAGCCAAAGAACTCTGTAGTTCTATCAGAGTGGTCATTGGATTCTTGGTCACCTCCCTGAACAAAGTCCTTCTTGCCGAGTTGCTTAGCGTGGTCAGACAGCCAGTTCTAGGAAGAGTTGGGTATTTCCATATTCTTTCCATTCCTAATGATGGAGCTCACTGTGCTCTTGGGAACTTTCAAACACTCTAGAAATTGTTTTATACTCTTCCCACAGATCTGTGCCTCCTCACAATTCTATATCAGAGTTCTACAGACAGTTCCTTGGATTTCATGATAGAGTTTCTGCTCTGACATCCACCAGCAACTGTGGGACCTTATGTAGAAAGATGTGTTTCTTTCTAAATCATGGCCAATAAATTGAGTTGGCCACAGGTGGACTCCAATCATGTTGTAGAGACATCTCAAGGATTATCCAAGGAAATTGGATGCACCTGAGCTCAATTTGGAGTGTCATAGTAAAGGGGGTTGATACTTATTGAACACAAGACATTTCAGCTTTTCATTTTTAATTAATTCTGTAAGAATTTCTAAACACATGTTTTCACTTTGTCATGTGGGGTATTTTGGGGTAGATCGGTGACGAGAAATTTAAATTAAATCCATTTTTAATTCAGGCTGTAACATAAAATGTGACAAAAGTCGAGGGGTGTGAATACTTTCTGAATTCACTGTAGATGTGTTTTTGATCCAGGAAACTCATATCACACCCAATGTAGAACACGACTGGTGTCAACTTTTTAAAGGGCTATTTCAGCAATTGGTCAGATTCGTTTGCTGGAGTCAGCTTTTTGATAAAACCAGGTCTGGTAGGCAAGTCATGCCACTTTCAGGAGGTAATAAAAGGCCGGTTTATCTCTCTTAAATTAGTAAATCATAACTTCCATTGCACCCAGATTAATGGATCTGCACGAGTGATAGTATAGAGTGAATGTCTTTCTTCACCTCTTCGATTCATCACTTAAAGGCACGTCAATTTCGGAGGCGATTTTAATTGCACTTTTGAGCCATCGATAGACAGAAATTCTGTTGAACCCCATTCCGAGCCCCATGTAGACCTATCCAACTTTTTCATCGTTGTGGGTTTACTCGATGCTTGGCGATTGTATTGCCTAATGTATCCAATATAACCTGGTGTCGATGCGACAACAGGTCGGGTATCCTTAGCAAGACTCGACTGCTGGTACATCAACTGACCGTTTAGAAAGCTGCGGTCTCTTCTAGTCTTTTCCCTTCTTTATTTTTAAGACCATCACATGGTACCTCTGGACCTATCCTTCCGTCAGGGCAGGAACATTGACTATAAATTTAATGTTAAACTTCGAGAAGATAGCTTATTTAAAGAAGCTTTTTGAGTCTTCTGCACTGTATTGAGCTCTAAAAAATCTTCTTTCTCCTCAAATTCTTTCATCCACAGCCATATACAAAGCTTTCGTTCGCAGCCTGATGGAATACTGCTCTCTACTCTGGGCTGGTGCCCCGCGCCTCTCACCTTTCTCGGCTTCACGCTGTGGAAACCAAGGCAATTTAGGATCATTGGTATCTCCCGAATGAGGCTGAGTCTTTTGGTCTCTCACTCTCTAACCAAGGAAGGTCGGTGGTATTTCTGTCTTCTACAGTCTCCTCTCCGGCCTCACCCCCCCCCCTGCTCTCTCTGCAATATGTCCCCCTATATCTCCGCTGGTGGCTCAAGGTCCTCCAGCAACCCCCCTTCTGGTAAAACTACCAAAATCAAGAATCACTGCTCACCTTCACTCTTTCATTCCTCTTTTTCCCCACCTTTGGAACAAACTCCCACACTCTCTTCATACCATCTATTCCCCCAGGTCTTCAAAACAGCTATCACCACCATCTCGTATCGTCCTCATCCAAACCATGATCTTTACGACCCCTGCTAATCAACCCCAACCCCACCTCCTTCAAATTCCCTGGTTTCCTTCTGAAAGTCCCTGTAGTGTCCATCTTGTATACCCCATGTACCCACCCCATCGCTCTCCCTTCCACAGATCTCCTAATGTCTCTGTTCCACACTTTTTGTGCTTCCCCCTCCCACCCCTCTTGTCTTCTGCTCCCCTTGTTGTGTGTTCTGTGTGGTAGCTCTTATACGATCCTCAACAATATATACAAAAAAAAATTACTTTATGGTGGGACAACCTGAAAACTCACATTTGGGTATTTGGTCAACAATTTAATCATGTACTACAAATGATAAACCTCTGTCTTTTTGCTGATGACTCCCACCTCTGCCGTACCATCTGTCAGCCCTCAGATTGGCAAGCAGCAGCTTCTTCACTCTCTGCAGATCTGGGTAAAATCACAAAGTGATCCAACATGTGGAACATGGCTTTCAATCCTGACAAATCTCACACTCTCACAAATATTTCTCCGAAAGGACTGCCTGGAAAAACCCCTGATCTACTTTCTCAACAATCCTCTTGAAGTCCTTTCATTCAAGCTTCTGGGTCTCACTATCTGCCATGATCTTTCCTGGGAAAGCCACATTTCCAACCTGGCCTTCAAAGCCAGTTCAGACTGGGCGTCTTCCATTGATCAAAGTCCATCCTCGGCCTACCTGAGCTCCTGACCACATACAAAGCTTTTCTTCCACAGCCTGATGGAGTACTGCTCTCCGCTGTGGGTTGGTGCTCCCACCTTTCACCTTTCTCCGCTTCACGCTGTGGAAACCAAGGCATTTAGGATCATTGGTATCTCCCGCAATGAGGCTGAGTCTTTGGGTCTCTCACTCTCTCACTGCAGGCAGGTTGGTGGTATTTTTGTCTTCTACCATCTCCTCTCCGGTTCTGCCGCCCCCCCCCACCCTCCAGCTCTACCTGAGATATGTCCCCCTCTATTTCCGCAGGGTGTTCAAGGTCCACCAGCAACCCATTCTGGTAAAACTAACAAAATTAAGAATCACTGCTCACCTTCACCCTTTCATTCGTCTGTTTTTTTTTCCCCACCTTTGGAACAAACTCTCACACTCTCTTCAATCCACTCTTCCTCCGATCTTCAAAACAGTTGTCACCACACATCTCTTATCTTCCCCCATCCAAACCTAATCTTTTCTACCCCATTGATCCACCCAAACCCACTCCTCAAATTCCCTGCTTCCTTCCTGAAAGTCCCTGTCGTGTAAGGACCTGAAAGTCCCTGTAGTGTCCATCTTGTTTACCCCGTGTACCCCGCCCAATCCCTCTCCCTTCCACAGATCTATTCATGTCTCTGTTCCCAACTGTGTTTTTTTCCTTCCCTCTCCCACCCTCTTGTCTCCTGCTCCCTTGTGTATGTTCTGTTTGTTAGCTCTCATACGAGCCTCGACAGTGTAACACACAAACACAAACAACAAACACACTCACAATGGCTTGTTTAGAATCGGAAGTTTTACATTTAGAAAGCAAACTGGAAAATTGTTTGTGAAAGAAACAACCAGTTGCTAACCGAAAGGAAGGCCCAGTTAAGGGATTTGATCCATGAAAAGGCAGCTGGTGCACTAATTAGATGAAGAATACACAACATCATATATTGGATTCCTCCAAACAAGTCTTTCTTTCGTTTCGAAACTGTAAACAAACCATCAAGACACATTTTCTGTTTTAGAGCAAAAACAAAACATTCTTACTAATCCAGGTGATGTAAGATTAAATACAATTCATTTTTTTTTCTGTACTCTTCATAAACAAAACTGTTTCTCATGAAATGATGAACTACTTAACCTCTCTCTCTCACACTTCCCTTCCCAAACTGAGGCTCAACATCTGGAGCTGGATGTACCAATCACCCTTCCTGAGCACACCTGTACACTTGCTAAGATGGACTCTGGGAAGGCTCCAGGTGTCGATGGCTTTCCTGCTGAATTTTTTTTCAATGTTTTGGGACCTTTTGGGCCCAGAGCTGCTCAACGTTCTGGACACATCCCTTCTGTGCAGAGAAATGCCACTCAGTTTCAGAAGGGCAGGAGTGTGCCTGCAGTAAACGACTGGAGATCTCCGATGTTTGACGAATCGGCGACCAATTTCTTTCCTGTGAAATGGACTACAAATTTTTCCAAGGTACTATGGAATGAAATTATATATTTATATATTGTTACGATTTAGAATTCGATTGCACACAACATACAGGTTCCTTTAGTCAGCTATGTCGATAAGTGCTTGTTCCCTAGATAGCTCACCTTCATTGTTTAAATGTTCAGAAATCGATTAGATGCGCTGCGGATCGATTTAATAGTTAGGGAACGAACAATGGAGACATCGCTCCCCCTTTTCTGCGAAGAGGAAGAACCACCCTGCCGTCCCGTGACTCAGATGTCAACAACTCCCTCCCACCCGTGGCTGAGCGGGGATGGAGCACGAGGGCATGAGTCATGAGTCACGCCGGGAGCGGGGGAAGGGCGGGAGAAGGATAAGAGGAGATCTTTTCTTTTGTTCGGGGCAGAGTTGGGAAGGGAGTTGAGGGGAGTCGTTCAGCAGACCGTCGGGTCCTGCTTGGCTTGCCTTGGGGTTGAGGCCTTCAGAAGCTTTTTGCTTCGGCTGGCTCAGTGAGCTTCGGCTGAGGCCTGGCTCGGGAGGAGGCTTTTTGGAGGCTCTTTGCTTTGATGGTTCCGTGAGCTTCGGCTTCTGCTTGGCTCGGAGAGCTTTTTTTTTCAAGCTGCCCTGTTTGGAAGGAAGTTAAGCCGGTCGCTCGGCTCGAGCTGCGAGTGGGGCTTCTTCTTCTTGGTTTGTGGAGCTCTTTGTTCTCCATTTTGGTTCCCGGCTTGGTGCACTCATCGACCTCTTCGTGGAGGTGGTTCCTCGGGGAAGTGACGCATCGACGGGAAGGATCGGCGCCTCGTCTCACCAGCACGTGTTGAGAAGCGCAGGAGATTCGCGGGAGCTCGGAAGGATCGCAGCTCATGGCGATTGGATCCAGCTCGCTCTCGCTGGAGCCCGGGTCCGAACAACTTGAAGACCACATGTGGTGGAGAGGTTCGAGATAGGTTCTGGGTTTCAGCTCACCTGTCCTCCGAGCTGGAGCTCGTTATTAAAGGCCTCTGCCACCATTTCTTGGGTGTGTGTGTGTGTGCGTACGTGTGTCCGTGGGCCCGTCTAATAAGTAGGAACTGCTGTTAAGTGCAAGTGACTGTACATAATAAGAGACGGTTGTAGTTCTTTTGTCGTGCTTTTGTTGCTTGTATAATTGCATACGTGTTTTGCCTTGTTTAATTGCATACGTGCTTTATATAATAAATGTCCTTGTGTGAATGTAAAGCTGTTCGTTGCGTCCATTCCCTCATTGAACTGCCCCATCTTGCACTCGGAATATAGTTGGTTTTTAAATAGCCGGTAAAGTGATCGGGTCCAACCGGACTGCGCGATAATACCCTGCTCGGTTATCCCAAAAGGAAGCGAGCTGTTAAGCGACTCGTTTCCAAGCGGTCCCGTTGAGGTACAATCTCTCGGTAACCTACCTGCGCGAATAATTAGGTAAATCGAAAAATTGGCGATCGGACCCTGTAGCGCGCGGGTAGAGTGCGGACAAGGTTGTGGTGTGGTTAAAAACACACCGTGGCTGGTTTCCGGCGTTGATCCGGAAAGCCGCGACTAGATTGTCCGTTCGGTGGCGAAGCGACCGCTATTGTTAGACGCGGTCGTTCGCACGCCGACGGGAAATCTACAACAATATATACATATTATATATATATATATATATATATATATATATATCTATTATATATATATATATATATATATATATATAATCGCGGGTTGAGAGGCATAATGTTGTAACTGCATTTTTGGCGAGGTTGAATGGAATGGCTCTCATGTCTAACAAAACACCATTTCGCGGGTTGTGAGACATAATGTTGTAACTGAAAATTTCCCATTTCCTGCAAATCGCTAATGAAAGATAGAATTGTGTTGTTAGACATGAGAGCCATTCCATTCAACCTCGCCAAAAATGCAGTTACAACATTATGCCTCTCAACCCACGATATCCACTTCCCTCACACACCCAATCAGAAACTGCTTCATAGCACTCCATTAAAATTGTTAAACACGATCTCCCTTTCGTAAATTTGTGTTGACTGCATTTAATTAGTTTGAAATTATTTATATGGTTCACTCTCCATGCTTTCATCAACATCTCCTACATCTTCCCAACAACTGATGCCAAGCCAAACAGGTCTATAGTTCCCCAATTCTTCTCTAGAACCGTTCTTAAATGGTGGCGTTACCTTTGCTACTCTCCATTCCTATGGTACCTGTCCAGACGACAATGAGCTGTGAAAGGTATCTGCTATCACCACACTTATATCTGCTCCGCCACCTCCCTCAATACTCTGGGATGCATTTATCTGGCCCTGGAGCTTTATCATCCCTTAATTTTGAGCTCACCTGGAACATAGTTCCAGGTGAGCTTATGGGATGTCGCTTCGTCGGCCCGTCAGTCTTCTTCTCTGAAACTACACATGCGATTTTGATGAAACTTTCCCACAACGTTCATCACCGTGTATGTACCAAAGTTTGTTCATAGCATTAAAAAAAACTCAAGCTAAAAGGGGGTCCATGGAAGTTTCCCCAAAAATTAGGTATTTGCTTTCTTCTCAGAAACGATACATACAATTCTGATGAAACTTCACTGCAACCTTCATCACCCATGATGTACCAAAGTTTGTTCATGACATGAAAAATTATTGGGATCTAAAGGTGTCTACAGGGGGGGTTGCCCCCAAAATATTAATTTGCTTTCTTCTCAGAAACTACACACACAATTTGGATGACACTTGACCACAACCTTCATCACCCATGATGTACCAAAGATTGTTCACACCATCAAAAAAAATCAGGGTCTAAGTGGGTACATGGGAGGGGGGGGGGGGTTGCCCTGAAAAAGAGGTATTTGCTTTCTTCTAGAAACTACACACACAATTCGGATGAAACTTGACCACAACTTTTATTCTCCCAATGCACCAAAGTTTGTTCAGCATTGAAGAAAAAAAACAATCCATACGTATTTCTTTTCTTCTCTGTTACATATTTTGTGGGTCATCCATGCCTACCAGTGGTTCCCTGGTTATCTTATCTAGCTAATTCCAGGTGAGCGCCTTGGGGCATTGTCCCTATGTTTCTCGCTGTTGTGCTTACTAGTTGTGGTCGCTTGTCACCAGATGTTCTCCCACCTCCTACTCCTTCAACACATTGGGAACCTCATCTGCTCTGCCTTTCCACTGTTCCTGGAATCAATATATCCCGAGCAAATTAAAATTACCCACAATCGATACTCTTCCTTTATCATATGTCTTTCTGAATTCTTCATGTGTCCATCATTGCTCTCTTCCCTCACACCAGGAGCCATGCAAAAACATCCTTCAATTATATTACTATTCTTGAAATCTCTCATCTCTATTGACACAGAATCTTCCGTAGAAATTCCATCCTCAATGTCATGCCTTTCTCTCGATACAACACTGTCTTCCACCAAGATTGCCACACCTCCATTTTTCTCTTTCCTATCCACCTATAAACCCCGTAGCCTTTACTTCTGTCCTCCAGTTGGATTGCTCAAGAAACCATGCCTCACTTACAGCAACTGTCATACCCTCGCCATCCATTCTAGTTCCAGCTCTTCCATCTTTCCATTGAAGCTCCTAGTATTCGTATAAAACACCTTAAACTTTTCCATTCCATTTACCATCCCCTGCTGCCCCTACCCTCCAACCACATCAAAAGCTTATAAATCTACAAAAGTCCCAATTTCTTTCTCAAAAACCATTGCAAATCTCACCACACCCTTCTATTGAGCATCCTGTCACCTGTCTGCATACACTCACTATGACCATGCAGGGAACCCTACACATTCACAAGCCTAAACTCCTCCCCCACCCCATACTCTCTGATTTGTCTCTCCATTGTCATTCTTCGAGGAGCTCCCAATGTGAGATCCACTCCCTCCATGCCTGTCTAGCCTTACGCCAATGCACTCACACCTCTACGACACCAGTCAGAACCATACTCTCCACAAATGCTACATCCATCTGCATGGCTGACCCCATACCAAATGGCTGCTCACCTCAGGAGCACTCATGGCCACTATGAAGATGCTCAGACCCATCAGTAGAGAACATTTCACATTCGTCTTCAATTGAATGCTTGAAGGTCCAGGAATAAGAGCCTGGACCAAAAACTCCATGGCCACGCAGCACAATCCAGCTGTCAGAATCGCCACCCCAGGCGATTCTTGGAGAAGACACCATGCTCTGATCCACTGTCAGGTCAGGCACAAAGGGAATCTCCATGGAAGCACCAGTTGCACACAGGTCTGACTGCCAGGGAATGTGCTGCCAACCTTCCCTCTCGAGCCTGACAGTTGCAAGCTGACGTGGCGGCTCCAACTCTGTGATGGGTCTCAGCGCAAGTACTATATTATCCCTTGGAGGCTGTTTGGCTGCTGCCTTGTTTGTTTCTCTGGATCCCTTCTTGACTTTTGCAGCCTTTATGGCATTGAGCAGATCTGACTCATCTTCCACCAAATGGTCAAAACTGTTCATGATGGCACAGCCAAATCCCTCTTGAATTTTTCCCAGCATGATGCCTTGCTCAAGTATAGGATGGTGCTGTGATGCTGTGCATTCAACTAGCACCATGCTTGTACAGTGCAATGGAAGATGAGCAGCCACCATCCCCAAGGCACTCGCTATTCATTGTCTTGTTAAGATTGTTATTGAGACAAACCTCGTCCTCCATTTCTGCTTTTAAATCTCACCCTTATCCTAGACCTCCACTCAAGGCTCTCTTCTTTTTATTCACTCATCTTTCTCTTGTTTTATTCCTACATGATGGCAAGTCATAGATATAGCTTTGTGTGTTGTGTGCATATTGCTCCCTGTCATCATACAGACCAACTTTATGGTGTACCTGGGGATGCAGCTTTAATTCCAGCACCAGAAAGCTATTCCGGGATCGTGGGTTGACAGCCAACAAAACTGTGCTTGTTGTTGCTGAGAAAGTGGTTGAAAATAGACTGCACCATGGATATTCCCCACTTGCGGTAGGATTTTCAATGTGCAGGCTCTGTAGGGGTGCTCAGCCTGAGCTTACAGGCGGTATTCTGGAACTCTGTCTGATGCAATCTGCAGTTGGACCTGGGCAGTGTGTGGTGTGTGTAACACAGCTGTGACACTGTTTCTACAAGTAAAGCTATTTGTTTATATTGTGAGCAAACAGATATTTTGCAACACTATACTTATGCAGATGCATAAGCAGCATTGTTACTGGATATTAATATTCAATTTGTTTGACTTGAATTACCTTCATATCAATAAATGATTTCGCTACCTGCCTTATCTTACTTGCCCAATTCAATGTCAGAATTTATTCTACCCCCATCCACATCACAACAACACATGAGGGATGATATATTTTACCCTGGATTTTGGAGAAAAGACTGAAGTCGTTGAAACCACAAAACTACTCATCAGCATTCCCAAGTCCTACTGCATGGCTCACAGTATACAACTAGAAGGACACTCGGTTTAGAGGCATCTCCGACACGTAATGCCTGATCCAGGAGAACTATGGGCCCAACACATTTTTGAAATATCATGCTATACAGTACAATATCGTTTTTGGCCCTATCCCTCAATGGTGAAGAATCACTTAAAAATTCTAGTATCCAGATCCAGATCTTCACCAAAATTGAATCAATTTTTGTGGTCACACACCCAAACTGTCACCAAGTTTCATCCGAATCTGTGCTCAACTTTTTGAGATATCATGCTATATATCCTTTTTGGCCCTATCTCTCAATGGTGAAGAATCACTTAAAAAATTAAGATCCAGATCTTCCCAAATTAATCAGTTTGCCTCATTAAACACCGAACCTTCCACAAAATTTCATCGGATCGTCCAAACTTTTTGAGATATCTG
The DNA here is from genome assembly GCA_035128595.1 of Eptatretus atami. Classification (NCBI taxonomy): domain Eukaryota; kingdom Metazoa; phylum Chordata; class Myxini; order Myxiniformes; family Myxinidae; genus Eptatretus; species Eptatretus atami. Next base: position 45,692,646 of record CM068958.1, on the reverse strand, counting down.
TACACAGACACACAAACAGACAAAACAGACAAACAGACAGACAGACAGAGACGGCGATGGGTCGCGAGCATGGAAACTATAAGATATAGAGCAAAATGGATGTCATATAGCGGATAGGGAATCACCTTAACCCTGAGATGCATAAGTGGGTCAAAAATGACCCAGTTTGGCTGTTTTCTTGCATATCTTTTTGACTCATGCATCAAGGGTAAGATTATGCATATCAAATCTCATCCAGTTCCATCTACTGATAACTACTCGGTATCCATTTGAATGAAAAGTACCGAAAATGTGGTTTGAAATCGAAATCCCAAAGTTCGAGGGGTGCTGTGGGTGAACAAAGATCAAATGAAAATCCGGCTCGATCGTTTGTGCACAATTATTCCAGACGATTAGTGTGAATTTTCATGACCATCCGACCATAACCCTAGGAGGAGTAGCATTTGGCGCGAAGGCACCTCCAGCTCTCGCATATTATCGATTTTTGCACTAATTGACTTTGACCCCTGACCTAAGCGAAATCGGTCAATATGTCCTGAGGCAAAGTTGTAGTACTCATTGAGTACCATGAACCTGCAAAGTTTCATTTGTATCGATGCACTCACCTGGTCGCTCGGGGGCCTTCAATTTTTCGCCCATACCCTAATTGTAGGGGCGCTGCGGTAAAGTATTCCATAATCACAAAAATCGGAATATATTTGATAGAGCATCACCTGTAGATCATTCGTGCCAAATTTCATAACCCTACGTGGATAATGGCTTTCGGAATTGATTTTGCGTGAACGGTACCGATTTTGAAGGTTTTTCGGTTGTTGCTAGGGAACCAGAGCTCCCTAGCAACCATCACAATTTCCAAAGCACAGGTCATAAGATGTACCTACCACCCGAGTTTGGTCAAAATCCGCGTTTACTCCAATTATGCTATGACAAACGAACAAACATCCAAACAACATCCAAACAAGCAGTCATAGACTGGTACTTACGAAATCGTCAACTTGACCTCTGCTGTCTAATAAAAGCTGTCTCTAGAGAAGGTAGCGAGCAAACCAGAAGTTTCTACGATGATTCTGTACCAAACCATCAAAAATGAATGTTTGACCTCACTGTGACTTGACCTTTGACCGATTTTGACCAAAATCTAATCAGCCTAGCCATCACCCTCCTGAATCACGTGGTGTAATTTGACATTGGTAGCTTCTTCCGTTCTCGAGTTATAACTTTTTTTTTGGATGTTTGACCTCACGTTTGACCGATTTTGACCAAAATCTAATCAGCCTAGCCATCACCCTCCTGAATACGTGGTTGAATTTGCATTTGGTAGCTTCTTCCGTTCTCGAGTTATCGTGCCTACAAAAAACACACACACACACACAAACACACAAACAGAGGACAGAAGTCACCATATACTTACGAAATCTTTAATTTCGTAAGTACCAAACAGACAGAATTACTGACAATAAGGGTCACCTATTTCAGCGACCCAACAGAAAGGGGTGAAAACATAACCTCCTTCACCTTCGGTGGTGGAGGTAACAAACAGGGATGAATGCTGCAGACCAGAGAGCAGGATACAGGTATGTCACTAAGCTACTCCCAAACACCTACTGTTATAAAAGACAATGAGAACTTCAGACACAAAGTGGTCCATTTAAATTTTCAGTGCAAATGGGAAAAAATAAAATTTTAAAAAAGAATCGATATAATCGGATAAAAGTGAGGGTTGGTGTGTTGAAGAGGAGGAGGGATAAAAATAAAACATTATGAAGAGAGAGTAAGAATGGGATTGGGTAATCTACAAGAATAATTTTCAGTGTTGCCAGAGGGAAAGGTAGTGGGGGATCAGAAGTCAAAGTGTGATTTTACATCCTATGGCCATGGAGGTGCAGAAGCAAACTGGCTTAACATTTCCTGGTAGAAAATGGTAAAAAAACAATTTTTTTTAGATCCTAACTTTGTTTGGAGTATATGTATATATATATATATATATATATATATATATATATATATATATATATATATATATATATATATATATATATATATATATATATATATATATATATATATATATATATATATATATACATATATATATATATACATATACTCCAAACAAAGTTATGGATTATGTCTGATTAATTATTTGCAATAAGGGAATGGGAAATGGGAACGGGTCGAAAGATTAAGTGGGATTTCTTTGATGGGCTTCAGGCATTAATGCAAAATACACAAAAATACGGCATACAAACACAACCTCAATTGCTCCAGAAATAAAATAAAAAATAATGCAGGTTATTCCTGTCTCGGTTTGCTTGGCCATTTCAACAGGCAATTCACCAGTTGCTGCGTTGTTCGAAAACCACCGACGTTCTAAAACCACCAGCATGCAAATTTACTGGTGGACGTTGTGACCTCTCATCCAATACTCACCTGGTGGTGTGTTGGTGGGTTGGAGGTCCGTGTGAGTACTGGCGTCAGGAGTGGGATTTGGATCCTGGTCCAAATCCTCCAACAATTACACTGGTGTTGAGTGTAATTCGGACCAGGGGGGAAAACACGAGCCCCCCTCCAATCCAAATTGAGAAACAAATTTGATTTTAAATGAATTCCAAATTTAAATTGAGAGAATTTATTTATTTGAAAAATCACTATGGAGAAAGATTTGCATTCCCCAATGGAGGAGAGGCAATGTGGGGCTGACACCACCATGTCGCCAGGAGAGATATACACAGAAGGCCCAGTTCATGGCATAGTAGAGTTGCCTCCCCCACCCAATAACCCAGAGCCCCCTACTTGCCCAATGTCAAGTGGCAGCAGGCCTTTGTCACCTGCGACCATGGATATGGACCTCTTGTTGGCCATGTTCCGGGACCTGAAGGCGGACATGAGAGCCAGCCAAACTGAACTGGCAGGGTTGATTTCAACGGATTAACTGGGTGGTTTGCCATTGCATTCTTAGCATTGTTTGTCCATACTCTATGCTTTTTCAAATGCTGAGCATCAAGCAAGGAATCAGCACAGAATTTTTTTTTCTTTTTAAAAGTCTTTGAACCACTGACCTCACAGACTCAAAGCCTTGGCTATAACCATTATGCCATATGTATGTATGTATGTATGTATGTATGTATGTATGTATGTACATACATATATACATACACACAAATTCAAACTGAGTTCTCCAATCTTTAATTGAACAACCATTAGCTCAATGTATCGGTCAACAACACAAAACAAAATGCACCTCCGCTGACCTTTCTCAAGAGTGAAGATTGACCTTTATTCTAAACTCCCGCTATCAACCAGAAAGAGGTGATGGGCCAAGCGAGGCAACCAATCACAGCCACATCCTAGAAACTCATGACTTTCAATCATGAGCATATGGAATAAAACAACTTGACAGAAAATGCTGCATAGTGGAGGGGTTTGTGTGTAGGCAGGTGGGGGGTGCCCTGCAAGTATCTGAAGACAATTCAAGTCGAGATATAAATATATATATATATATATATATATATATATATATATATATATATCTATATATACATATATATCAATTTGAAATGTTTTCAGATATTTTCAGGGCTTTGTTTCAGTCTTGATGACACTGTCTGCTTTATTAAGACCTCTCTGTGCTAATGGCTTTTGCATTCCTCTCACATGAGAACGTTACTGCTTTGATGTGTAAGCGTGAGCACATGACCAAAGATGGAAATCAGGTTGATCGTGCAATTTGATGTGATCTCTCAGGTATTATAAAGTTGGACGGAGCAGCACAATTGCACACTTCCTGCAATAAACTGGAAAAAAAAAATCAAAGATCTAACAGACTTAATAATGTGAATGATGGTGTGTCCACATGAAGTATTTTCGATGAAGACCCTGAAGCTTAAACATTACTGTTCAGGTGTGAGCCTTTACTCAAGCAGAAAAACAATACTAATCAGCACCGTCATCCAATTTGTAAAACTTTTTATACCACGGCAATGAAACAATTGGTGTAAATACTGTAATGGAAAACCAGGTTGATCCTTTGTTCCACAATTTTTTTAAAAATGCTTGAACACTGGATTGCTATGCCGTAGCATAGCTACAACTAGCATAGCTACCCATTTATGGGTGTTAGCCATAACACATTGCGATGCAATTCTCAAAAGAATGGACTAACACCATGTTAGGCTCAATAATATATATATATATCCAAGGTTCAGTCAAACATAAAGGTGCAGAGGTCGCACACTTGATTTGGAGTTTGGATTCCCGACCGGACCATTGAGTGGTGTGGGTTCTATGGTGTTACATCACAAAGTTTGACATCCCTCGGATGGACCTTAAGCTGAGTGTCCTCTCTGCTGGCATTACCTGGTGTACATTAAAGACCCCACAGCGTCTCATGAAGAGTGGGTGAATTATCTCTGCACCGTGAACAAATTCAAAATTCTTTCCCCAAATCACTTTCAGTCGAACGTCAGCAGGCTTGGCTGGATGGATAATGAAAGAGTTGGATCAAAAATGTTCCCCAGCCAACCCCACAAGTTGGTGGGAATAATTGAGGCCGATAAAGAACTCGTAGAAACATATTGAAGGATCATTTGAGAGTGAAATGACCAAATATGAAGGCATTACAAACAACATGAATTTATATTATTGTGGTTATTGTGATTATTAATTATTATTATTATTATTATTATTATTGAGTGATACAAAGCTAAAATAGATCGTGCTCGGAAACACAAAGCAAGAGTGGAAAAGGCCCTTCCCATGTCGTTTTTCTCAAGATTTCATGGGATAAGGTGTTCTATGAACCCTCTAGTTATTATTATGGAGTGATTCAGTTACTGAGAGGGTGAAGTCTTGTTGCCTTGCCCTTGTAAGTGTGGGTTCAATTCACATGGCTGCTCAGCTGGGCAGGCAATGACAAACAATCCATGGGGAAGCATTTCATGCTCTAAAAGTGTTTTGGCACAACCAGCACTCCATGGCAACGCATGGTACGCGCAGTTTGGATGGGATTCATTATTTATTCCTTTAATCTAATGGTGGTAGGCACATGTGTGACAGCTGTAACTATAAACCAAGTGCCCACTCCATTAGAACATGAACCAATTTGGTTTGACCATAGCTTTAAGGCAATAAGGCAGTTGTCCACAACTCACAGAGTGCATGGCATCTTACAGAGGAAGTCAACACACAAAGCTAAATTATTTTGAAGGTTAAGTGGAAATAGTTCCACATTCATCGTTTTAATGCGATTTTCACCAAATTTCAAGTCTGCATCGAAGAACTTAAACCTCAAGTGACTACAGCACAAAATATACTCAAGTGGGAGCTCCATCAGAGTGTTGGACGTGAGCTTTAGATCATTGATGTCATTGTAATGAATCAAATGGTGATGTGATTGTGAAGTCAGAGTTGAGAAGTGTGCTTTAGTTTGCAATTCAAATTCCCATGTGTGATTGTACATTGAAATATGGAAGTCGGGTTAAGTGGTGAGATCATAAGTTGTGTTTATTTTGGTGCAAGTGTTTGTTGGGCTGAGTGCGACATGCGAGAACATACCCCTAAGCACAGTGAGTCGAGCTGAGGCGGAGGCTTCACCCAAGCTGTTTTGAGCACCACAATTAAACCGGCCATCATCGCGCGGAGCTCGGAGCGGCTGAATGCGAAGAACCGAACCAGAACCATCAGGAAAAGGGATGATCTAGAAAAAGAATTGAATAATGGGGACACATTTAATAAATTAAGCAAGATTGGGGAGGGGAATTTTTTTTTTTTTAAAAGACAACAAAGAGAAGGAATGAGAAGAGTTGGAATTGGAGTAACTCCTCAAACAACCCTAACTCTAACTCATTACCTTGAAGCGCTGGGAGTTAACTTTTTTCCCTCTCTTTGTCCAAGTTATGTGAGGCTGTGGCTCGCCACTGGCACGACAAACAAACAAGGTGACACCACCCATAACACCTGTTTGGTCATTTGGCTCTTGGATTATCCTTGGAGGTGCTGGAGGAACAAACAAGATTCAATGTCAGTTAAAAACAAAAAACTGAGATAGAGATTAAGAGCTGGTGGAACATAGCAGAGATCGAAAGAGAAATGGAGATGAGCAAGGGGGGGGAAATTGAGATAACATTGAGAAAGTGAGCAATATAGTGAAAGAGGAATTATAACCTCCTGGGATATTTGAGGCATGCCTGGGCCTGACTACCAATCTCGTCACTAAGGGGAATTGGAGTCAATTAGCACTCTCCCTCTCTCCTCCCTCTACCCCCTCCACTCTCTCTCTCTCTCTCACTGTCATTGATAACTGGTGTATATCTCACCGTCTCCCTGAGCTGGTTGCAAAGAGAACAAGGCCCACATCCAAGCAACCGCAGCCAACCAGTTGATAAATGGCGTCATCTTCTTAATTCCATTAATTTTCCCCTCACTTTTTTCACCCATTGACCACTCCCAACTCCTACAGCAAGTCCTATCTTCCTCACTTCCTCATTAAATCCCAAGGCAAGATGGCTCCGGGATTCTGTTCAGATCAGTCCTGCAAAGAAGGGGTTGTGTGGGGAGAAAAACACCAATGATTAAAATTAAAATGTCCTGCAGCACAATGAGGATAACAAAATGACAAACTTTGAGATCATAAATATCAATAAGCATGAAGCAGAAATCTTGAAATTGAAGATACGCAAACTCATGGGAATACAAAGTGTTTCAGTTTGATAAAGGGTGAACTCTCGAAGAATGAAACTTTCCAATTGTAGACATCTACGATCTTAACAAATGTTTCCTTTGAAAACAAAATGTCAAACAACTTCCAGCTTATTCTGTTGCCATGCAACATCGAATGCACAATGCCTGCTTATGACGAACTTTAAAAAAATTTAAATTTCTAACTAAGGGTTAACGTGTAATGTTGGAGGTATGGGTTAACGTGCAATGTTGGAGGTACGGGTTAACCTGCAATGTTGGAGGTGCGGGTTAACGTGCAATGTTGGAGGTTCGGGTTAACGTGTAATGTTGGAGGTACGGGTTAACGTGCAATGTTGGAGGTACGGGTTAACGTGCAATGTTGGAGGTACGGGTTAACGTGCAATGTTGGAGGTACGGGTTAACGTGCAATGTTGGAGGTACGGGTTAACGTGCAATGTTGGAGGTACGGGTTAACATGCAATGTTGGAGGTGCGGGTTAACGTGCAATGTTGGAGGTTCGGGTTAACGTGCAATGTTGGAGGGTTAATTGGGTTAAAAGAGTAGACTGAAGTTCATTCTCCGTTAAGTGTATGTATTGAGTGTGGGCTTGCACCCACTGTGGCTCAAATGGACTGTTCTTTAGCCTGCAATCTTGGTCCGTCCTTTCCTCGTAGCAGAATGTTCCAGTAAATAAAATCATGCTTGCCTCTGAGCTGTGTAATGAAGTTTTGATAAAAGTCAGAGTCAAATCCAACCACATTTGTGGTTCCGGTGCCGTGTCGGCAGGGGACGCTGCATTATTTTTCGGCACACTATCCTTCCGAGAGAATGAGAAGCACCCCCTCCTTCCCCCACTCCATCTTGTCTTCAATCCTATAGACACAAAAGTTCTCAAGGGATCATTTGTGATAGGAGCCCGTTTGGCCATAAACCCAACCAATCAAGAAATGGTTTTAAGTGCAAGTCACATACATGGTATCCAAAATAGAGTCAGGGGCTTCACAACATCACTTAAGAGTTAGTATACTCGTCTTTGAGCCTCTTATATGGGTTTGATTCCCTGGCCAACTGTAAAAGCTGCCATCCTGGTGCATTTCTGGCAGGATGTCATATCAATGAGTACCTTCAATGGGGATGTTAACCCAACTGCCCAGTTTACTACCGTTCACCTGTGGACGTTAAAGCCGCTACAGTACCTTTCAAAAGAAAAGGAGGTAGTTGGATACCAATGGTCTTGCCAAATTCTTAAAGTCTACTGTGGTTAAGGGCTGTTGTGGTAGCACCTTGTGATTGAGTAGCAACCTGTCTGGCAGTATATTGTCAGCTATAGAAACGTTAGAGACAGGGTTATGTGTGACATCATGTTCCATATAGGGGTATGGGAATAACAACAACAACAATTATAAACATTACAGAATCTTCATCCACACAACTTCAGAAAGCAGTTAAAGGTGCCCTGGCCTGATCTTGTGAATACTAACGGTTTTGTGGCTTGACCTTAACACTACGGCGAGTAGTTATCCTACAAGCTAACATTCCCTTGTCCTGATTACGTGTTCTACGATATGTTGCGATGTCCGACAGTACGACGATTTGTGTGACTTTTTGAAATCTGTCACCTCCCAACATGCACCGAATGCAGTAAATCGGTCTCTCATTTTAGACTCGGCATTCTGTTTGATGATGGATGTTTATTACACAGAATTTTAGAAAAGCAAGTAAACCTGAGAGACCTTTGATGGGCATCTTCCATAGCTTAGCTACTTCCTGAAGGGGATGGCCAAGTCAAACAAACTCCCTTTTTACGATGCTCCTTGTGAAGTCCACTGTGCCACAAGCAAATGATATTCCACTACAGTTTTGCTTTCTTCAATATTTTTGCACTTACATAGTCAAGTGGTCATCGTGTGGTCCATCGCAAGACCAGAATAACAGCAAATTTTCTAAAGGAAAGAAAAAAATTGGATTGCGTAATTTTTTTTGGTCCGTGATTGTGGTGTACAGGTGCGCAAGCAAGATTTAAAATATACTAGGTCAATGGGACAGAATACGTTTATTGAATAGTTTTGGATATGGCACAGTCACGATGGGCCGAATGACCTCTTCTTCTAGAGAATCTCTTATCCTAACAGTTCGACCCACGAGCTTATCTCATCAGGTTAATGAGATTTGATGGTCAATTGAAACGTATTTTGCAATTTTTATTTATACCTAAGATCTTGTTCACTTTAATCACACCTAAACGGCTAAATAGTGTCAGAAAATAAATGTACGAAAAGGGATTAAATATTGACCATTTTTTGGTTTCACATCAAAGTGGCAATCAGTTGTGAGGGTTTATATACATATCTGACAAAGCTGTGCCCACCAAAAGAAAAACAACCCCCATGGTCTGTCGTGAAAATATCAGCTTTGCCCAAGCTCACCAGGTTGTTACTTGTTGGATTAACAGGCAAAGACTCTTGGATGAGCGCATCCTACACCTGAGGTTTGAATCCATTCTCGAGGGATAAAGCTCACAGTCTATTCCTGGCAAGTAAGGAAGCCACAGCAACGCCAGGATATTCATTTCACTTATGTAATATGCACCTTACAGTGTCATTATCTCATTGTTTTCCGCTGGTTAAGGCATCCAAACCGGAGTCACGAGGACCTCGGTCTGTAATCCCAGTGGAACGTTTTGTCCACTGCCACAATATAGGGACTTGATTAATGGTGACGTCGAATTGTTATTGGAGCACAAAATGATTTAATTTACCCGTTGCCTTGATTATCGTCTGCTTTAAACAATAACACATATATTTATTAATGTGAGTATTCATTTTAATCATACTGGGGTTTTAAACGGCAAAAGTATTTCATCATCCCTGGGTTTAGGGTGGAAGGAGGACTCCAAATACGGGACTTTTCAAAATGACGCAATCCGCCCCAGAATGCTCAGTGCACATGTGCATAAACCTCAAGAAACAGCGATCTCCGGGTCATGTGAACTGCTACCCTGTGTGTGCAACAGGGGTTATTACCTATAATGGCTCGCAAAGATTGTTTAAAAAGCCAAAAATACTTGGCAAAGTACCCGAGAGAAAGTTGCACGACAAAAGAGTTGGAGCGAGAGACCATATCTGGTTTGGGTGCTTCTGAATACCAATGGGCAGGTCATATTTAGGGCTTGTGAATGCACAGGGTAAGTTTAAAACCAACTTTGGAAATTATGATATTTACTATCTATTATGTTTGAAGGGGAGGGGGGAGGGGAGTTGTGAGGGCTGTTATGCATATACTGTTTGTTTGGTTCCGGCACCACAAGAGAAATTGTATTTGAATCTTGCATCTATTGCTAAAAGGAGAAGTGTGTGTGTGTGTGTGTGTGTGTGTGTGTGTGTGTGTGTGTCACAACTCGCTTGTATTAACAGGAAATTGTAGGAACTCGAAACCTCACATCCACGGATATTTCTCGGATTTCTATATATTTTTATAAGTCCGATTTGCATCCAGGAACACAAAAATTATGATAAACCATTGTGAAGGCGCTCCTTTGTTTAAAAGTCGAGAATTATGTTTAAAAGACTATTTGAATTACAGATTTTGCGCGAGTGATTGCAGATTAAAAGTACCCGCACTAGCAGAAGCGAATCACTGAAAAACACACACAGCGCATGCATGAAAGGCCACGTTAGCATTCACACGTCATTTTGAAAGTCCCGTATTCTCTATGTAAATGTGAATTGTATAGTGCTTCTCCTAGTGGGAGTTGGTATTACATGCCATCCCATCCAAAATTCTGCAGGAATTTAACCCATCCTAAAGGATGGGTTCTTGGCCAGTTCTAGATAATGTAATTATGCAAGTTGTCAAATGCATATAGATGAGATCTGGCTAATGAGATTTCAGTCATTCATTAAAACATAGCAAGGAGTCCTTTATTGACCAGGCTGGCTCAAATCCATCTCCAATGCCATTATTGTGCAACTCAGTGAAGATTGACCCAGATAGCCACAAGAAGGATAAGAGTGGCAGCAGATCCTTCAGGTGATACTATGAGCTAACATTACCCATAAGGATCAGCAGTGAAATATAATTGGCCAAAATTATCAGACTGAGAGTTGGTAATATTCCTTACTGTGGACTAGCTATTGACACCAAGTCTTCTTTTGGGAGCGTAGTGCTTGATAAATTTCGAAATGCATCTGCACCAACAAAAAGGGATGGCTTTTGCTTTGCTGTGCTTGAGGGGCATTTTGACTTCTTTTGGAGATTTGGAGGAGGCATCATTTTACATTTACAACAATAACAGTAATAACTAGAATGGCACTTGGTAGAGTGCATATCTCTGCCAGGCTGAAGAGTTTACATTTTGTATCCCACTGATAGGCAGGATCTGCATCCGGACATGAACCACAATCTAACCGGCTTTTTCCTGTCACCTACACAACTCATCCACCAGGTTTTGGGCATAATCGGTCCACAGCTTTTTCAAAATATCATGCTATACTGTACTGTCGGACCCCACTATTTGTGGATTCGCTATTCGCGGACCCCGCATATTCGCAGTTTGTAAAATGTGACTTGCTTCGTCGACATTCATGGCACTGTGCTTCACATATTCAGAGTTTTTTTCTTCTTTTTCACTGGCATATTCAGGGTTTCTTTTTTCTTCACATTTTTGTGGTTTTTCATGGGCGTATTCACAGGGTTTTTTTTTTGCATTTTTGTGGGCGTATTTGCGGGCTTTTTGCATTTTTGTGGCATATCCACGGGGGCTTTTTGCATTTTTGTAGGCATATTCACGGGGTTTTTTTTTCATTTTTTGTGGACGTATTTGTGGGGGTTTTTTTGCGAGTTTTTTTTTTTGCATTTTTTGCGGGCATATTTATGGTTTTTTTGTTGTTTTTTTTGCATTTTGTGGACGTATTGTTGGGGGTTTTTTCGTATTTTTGTGGGCGTATCCACGGGGGTTTTTTTCTTTTGCATTTTTGGAGGCATATTCATGGGGTTTTTTTTCATTTTTGTGGATGTATTTGTGTTTTTTTTGCATTTTGTGGTATATTCGTGAGGTTTTTTTTTTTTTTTGCATTTTGTGGGTATATTCGTGAGGTTTTTTTTTTTTTGCATTTTTGCGGGCATATAAATTTTTTTTTGCATATCTGTGGGTGTATTTGTGGGGTTTTTTCATATTTTTTGTGGGCATATCCATGGTTTTTTTTTTTGCATTTTTGGAGGCATATTCACATTTTTTTTTTCCATTTTTGTGGGTATATTCACGGATTTTTTCACATTTTTGTTGGTGTATCCACAGGGTTTATCTTTTGCTGTTTTGTCAGCGTATTCACTGGGGGGGGTGCATTTTTGCAGGCATATTCGCGGGGTTTTTTTTGCATTTTTGAAGGCGTGTTTGCTGGTTTTTTCGCATTTTTGTGGGCGTATCATGGGGTGGGGGGGTGGGGGGTTTGAATTTTTGTAGGCATATTCACAGGTTTCTTCACATTTTTGTAGGCATATTCACAAGTTTTTTCACATTTTTGTAGGTGTATTTGTGGGTTTTCCGCATTTTGTGGACGTATTCACGGGGTTTTTCTGTTGTACTTTTTGCGGGAATATTCACGGAGTTTTTTTTCGCATTTTTGCTGGTGTATTCACGTTTTTTTTTTTTTTTTTGCATTTTTGCGGGCATATTTGCGGTTTTTTAAAATCATTTTTGTGGGCGTATTTGTGGGTTTTTTGCGCATTTTTATGGGCTATTCGCAGATCTTTTTCGCATTTTTGCAGGAATATTCGCAGTTTTTTTGCGTTGTTTTGTTGGTGTTTTTGTGGTTTTCACGGGATTTTTGATTTTCCCTCATGAATCACGAAACGCCAGGAACCTATCCCCCTTTTTTCCATTGGAAGAATGCTCCGACATTCATGGATTCAACATTTGTGGCATTTTTAGGAACATATCCCTTGCGAACAATGGGGTCCAACAGTATATCATATAAGCTGAATAGTCAAACATGCAACAAACAAACTTACAGGTTCTATCACTGCCCTTTCTCTCTTTGGAACTCATCTTATGTTCTTCTTTTCTTTAAGTGTTTTACTTTAATTATGACCATCATCTCCTTTCCTACTCCACACAGTGGTGGATACCAAAACATAATAATAAAAATGCAAATCTCTAGGTCCCAATAACTTTGTTTCAAATGTATCAACCACTCATAACCACAACTTTGATCCTAACCGCAAAGGTACCTTTTCACTTCCCTCTTACAGCAACTGCATAATACAAATCATGATTCTATGTAATAACCACGAATTTTGCTTTTACCCATATTTCTAATGTGACATTCATTTTGATTACAATCAAAACTATCAGTAAAACCATAACCTTGATCTCAGCACTAACTGATCACTAACTCTAACTACAGAGTTAATACAATACCTTACCCCAAGCAGTGTTCAAGTATATGATTCAATTTAAATAAAATAATAATTTAAAAGGTTGTATTAAAAAAAATCCGAAGGTTTAATGCTATTGATGTCTAATACACCACCTTATTTAACATGTCCAAGTACTGCTAAAAGGGAAGGTTTTGAAACTGTCAAAAAAGCGATTTGTGCGATACAGTGTTGTGTCTTATATACATCACCTTATTTAACACATTACATGAGATATTTGTGCCTGTTATTTGTGTCCTTTCTGAAGTCTTTCAAAACAGTAAGTTTCCTGTTTGGAATGATTTTCAATTTGTTTGACTGCCAGATGCTGATCTTTTGTTTAAATGCTGAAAATTAGTTTTAAAAGACTGTGAAATACAGATTTTGTGCTGGTGATGGTAGATTGAAAGTCCTTGGCAAGCCAAAGAGAGTCGCTGAAAACCACACACAGTGCATGCATGAAAGGCCTCTTCGGTATTTATGTATCATTTTGAACGTCCCGTATTCTCTATATAAAGGTGTATCGTATAGCGCTGCTCCCGGTGGGGGTGGTTATTGGGGGTGGTGGGTGGGAGGGGGTGGCAGACAAAGTAAAAATAAATGATCTCACTCCTCTCTGCACATGCATGATTGGGACAAATTCAGAGCCAAAGTACTGCTAAACTACAGGTTCGTTTTCTGATCCATGTTCCGATTTGTGTTCAAAATATAACATTGAATTTAAATTAAGTTGATCCTCGATCATAAACTGACGTTTGTTGATGGATGGATGGACGGACAGAAGTGATCCATTTTGGTACCATTCTTAACCCTGCTTTGTGCTTCACATGCATGAGGTAATTCCAGCCCCATTATTACACTGTATTAATTAAGGTAATCATTATCCATGATCTTAGTCTGAAGGGCATCTGTAACCCAAATCCTAACCTCAATCCTAAACCTACTACAAACATGATCTTAACCATAACCCCCTCCCCTCTCCCATCCCCCACCCCCCAATGCAACCCTGCCACCTTCAAATCACTGTGACCCATCCTTAACAACTACAACCACAATAACAACAGTTTTCCGAGAATTTTATCCATTGCATCAGTTTTCTGCAAACCCAAACATTCCAGATCTTTCTTGACATTTGCAATCCATGGCTTTCTTCCTTCGACGATGATTTTCACATCCCAAGTTTTGTTACCAAATTTCCTTTCTTCTCTGTTTAACTTTTTTCATATTTTGAAACATCTTTCATTCCTTTTTCAGTTTCAGCATTCAATACCAAGTTATCTGCACAGGGAAAAATGTGGGAATCACAACTATGGGAATCATAACCTTTCAATCACAATAACTCTCATGGGAATCACAACCTTTCAATCTTAGTCAATTCTTCCATCATTATTATAAACAGTGGAGGACTTAAAACTGATCTCTGGTGTAATCCTACATTCAGAGCAAACACCAAAATGGATCCCTAGTTAGTCTTTACCATAGTTCTTGATTCTGTTTATACATTGCCATGACTACTTTTACCATTTATTCAGGCACGAATTGCCTTCTGAGAGCCCATTCAATAACTGCTCTTGGTACTCGATCATAGGTTTTCTCAAGTCAACAAAAACACGATAGTTTCCATTTCTTTGCCAAATACTTCTCTTGGCATTGCCTCAAAATAAAAATCACTTCTGTTATTGTTCTTCCTGACATAAAACCAAACTTGTTGTTGTCTATATTTACAGCTCTTCTTTGTCTTCTTTCAACCACATTTTCAAAAACTTTCAAAACTTGTTAAATTAGTTTAACTCCTCTGCAAGATGAACATAATAAAGGGTCCACCTTCATCTTGAACAAATTATGATATTTTCTCAATCTTCAAGGATTACTCATCCTTCCCAGACCTCTCGACACAACTTCATCATCCACTCGATTCCCACGTCTCCAGCCATCTAGATCATTTCAACCAAGTACGGTACGCAGTCTGACCCTTTCCTTAATCATCTAATAGCCGATTCAACATTGCCTCAATACATCTCATATTCTGAACCATCAACTTCATTACAATTCAGCTCATTCTCCCATTTTCAAAGTAAACTTTCCATTCCTTGTTAGTTTCACCAAGTAGAGATTTCCGTTTCTGTTTTACAAACAACTAACTTCCACCATTGCTCTTCTGTCCTTTACCATCTGCCTGGCTATTTTGAAATTTTTACTCTTGCCCTCTTATGTGCTTATTTCTTTTTATTTTTGATTTCTATGATTTCTTTCTGGTTTTTTTTTCAAAATTCTCTTTAGTCATTCGAATTCTTGCTGTTTCTTCTCTTTTACTCTCTATTCCTCTTTTTCTTGAACTATCTCTCCCAGGAGAAGTCAATTGTTGCAGAATTTTTCTGTAAGGCTCACTTGGCTGTGCCTGGGTAGGTTTGAGGGTAGTGGAGTCACGGTTCTGTGTCGGAGTGACGACCTGTCCAGGATTGTACCCAATAGCCAAGGAGACTGCTTAGGCAACACCAATGCTCTGCACAGAGTATGGTCCTAATGGATGGATGGATGGATGGATGGATGGATGGATGGAGTAGCGGCTGAAACCGGAATCATATCCAGGTTCCAACTGATGACTCCATCTTTGCTCTTCATTTCTTCACATTCCTTCTTGATCTTCAGTTTCATTAAGCCTTTTCCCTATTATTCATATACTTTTTTCTTTGCAATCACTATTTCCTTCCGGAAACATTTATAATCTTCTTTATCTTGAGAATCTTCACTCTTTTGGCAATTTTCATAAGGTTTGTTGTTTTTTTTGTCTGTTTGAGCATTTCTTGAACTCCAATATTCCACCACCATGTTTCTCGTTCTTTTTGAAACCTGCCAGTAGTTATTTCATAAATATTGCTGGCTCACTTAATCCAAGCATTTTTTTTAATTAGAGTCCGCCTCCTTTAGATGTTACAAACTTAAATCTCGTTTTTCAGCTTCCAAACTCTCAGCATCTTTCAGCATCTCTCAGCTTCCAAACTCTTGTGTGTAGAATTTTCTTGAGCCCTTGGGGGTTTTTTTCATTTGGTGTATAAAAATCTCCAACTACCTACCAATCGATGTTTAGTCAAACATTCTTCAGCAGCTATTACTGTCACATCGCTAACACCTTGTAAAACTTCATCGCACAAATAGAGAATCAATCTGGCTCTTTGCAACTCTGTTTGTAAAAGTCATGAGCTGTTATTTCCTTTTTTTTAAAGGAGGTATTGTTAACTATTAATGCCATCCATCCTTGCCTCACCCTGAATCATCAACCTAACCACAATTGTAACTAGTTAGGAAGGTAACTTCAAATCCTGGTTTTGGTTTATCAGTTAAGTTAGCTGGCTTGAGAACTTTGGGTTTTGAGTTTGAGCCCCTGTTAACTGTTGAAATAACACCAGGTGGGTTGACTCAACCTGTCATCCTACCGAGGTTGGCAAATAAATGAGTACCAGGTTACTGGTAACAGGGACACTGCATCAACAGCACAGTCACGCTTCCAGAAAATGATGCAACCAGCAGTCACAGGCTGCACACTAATCGCCGACGAAGGTAACCTCAATAAACAAAGTCTCTAAACTCTCATCAACACCATAACCTTACACAAAACACCAACTGTAGCTCGAACATGCCTGGTGTTGGCTTAATGGTTAGGGTGGTGGGCTTGAGAACCTAGGCTCCTGAGTTCAAATTCCAGTTTTCTGTTGAATTAATACCAGGTGGGGTTGACTCTGCCTGTCATCCTTCTGTGGTTGGCAAAATGAGTGCCAGCTTGCTGGTATCCTGTGTCGGAGTGGTGACCTGTCCAGGATTGTGCCCAATAGCCAAGGAGACTGCTTTGGAGGCACCAATGCTCTGCACAGAGTACGGCCCTGATGGATGGATGTAGCTCTAACCACCAACTAAACCATAACCATCATTGGAACCTCAAATGCCTCCAACTATAATTAACATCCCTAACTTAACTAACACCCTAACTCAATTAGGATTAATCCCACAAAATAACAGCAATAAGGAAGAACTAATAGCAGCAATCATCTATCTATAATTCCAGCAATCTGTGTGTGTGTCTGTCTGTCTGTCTGTCTGTCTGTCTGCGACCGCCGTTTCTCGACAACCGCCGGTCCGATCTGATTGAAACTTGCCAGAAATATTGCCGGGGCCCCGCAGATGTGCCTTTTCGAGGTTTGATGTCAATCGGACGAGCGGTTCCCAAGTTACGGCCATTTATTGCTTTTTTCAGTGTTGAAAGGTGTATATATGGCAGCTGAAGTGTCGTTCCACCATATAACCTTATCATGCCATTTTTTCTCAGAATAATGATAACAGCATATTAATAATAATAATAATAGCACAATAATTGGCAGCACACAATAATTGAATAAAAAGAATAACGTGATACAATGACCAATGTCTGTCAACCAATAACGACCTATATATTGTCTGTCAATCAGACAGGACACGGTGCTATGACGTCACGAATGACGTCACAATTAATGTTTATTTATTTATTATTTATTTAATTTTTTTGCACGATTGACGGTCCGATCTGATTGAAACTTGCCAGGAATATTGCTGGGGACCCGCGGATGTGCCTTTTCAAGGTTTGATATTAATCGGATAAGCAGTTCCCAAGTTACGGCCATTTATCTGTCGACCAATACAAGACACGGTGCTATGACGTCACGAATGATGTCACAATTAATGTTTATTTATTCTTTTTTTTGTTTTTGCACGATTGACGGTCCGATCTGATTGAAACTTGCCAGGAATATTGCTGGGGACCCGCGGATGTGCCTTTTCGAGGTTTGATATTAATCGGACGAGCGGTTCCCAAGTTACGGCCATTTATCTGTCGACCAATATCTGCAGAAGAGGGGGACGGGAGAGGGAGGATGAGAGTAGGGGCGAGAGAGAGGGGCGAGAGAGAGGGGCGAGAGAGGAGGGGGGAAGAGGAAGGTGAGACTAGGGGAGAGAGGGGCAAGAGAGGGGGAGAAAGAGGGGTTGGGAGTGGGGATGAGAGAGAGCGAGAGAGGGGACGGGAGAGGGGGGGTGGGAGTAGGGGCGACAGAGAGGGGCGAGAGAGAGGGCGAGAGAGAGGGGCGAGAGAGAGGGGCGAGAGAGGAGGGGGAGAGAGGAGGGGAGAGAGGAGGGGCGAGACTAGGGGTGAGAGAGGGGGGAGAGAGAGGAGGGGTGAGAGAGGGGGAGAGAGGGGGAGAGAGAGGGAGAGAGAGGGGGCATCACAATTCAAGAGAGGGGGCGAGAGAGGGGGGTGAGAGTGGGGGCGAGAGAAGGGGCGAGAGAGGAGGGGGGGCGAGAGGGAGGGGCGTCACAATTCTTCTTCATTTGATATGATGTCACAATTGACGCTGGGGACCTGAGTATGTTTCCCAGGTGTTTCCCAAGTTATGGCCATTTATGATACGGTTGGTCCGATCTAATTGAAATATGCCCCAATCCAGTCGTCGTTTACGCACCTATGGGCCCGCCCCTACGGGCCCGTACTAGTGTATATTAACTATTACAACTCTGTTGTGTAACATGTTTTTTGTGGAGATATCTTCAACGATTATGTCAAAGCATTAAGCCTATAGGTCTCACATGGCAGAGAGCTCGGTAGACTCTGATTTTTACCACATCACTTTCGGTCAAGCTCATTCTGCCCTCTCAGTGATCCGACACTCCCCAGCTCCGAAAGGGCGCATGTTCTTCCAGTCATCCCCTCCTGGTTAATCCCCCACGATCCAGGATTACTGCACACCTCAACTGTTTTCTTTCCTCTTTTCTCCAATTTGTGGAACTGCCATCTGGAGACTGTTTAATCGCATTCTTCCCTTCAGGGTTCCAAGCAAGAAGAGCACCACCATCTCATGCCATCCTCCATCCCTACCAGCGATCCCTTCCTTTCCCACTTACCCTACCTAATCTAACCCTCCGACTTGAAGATACCAATTTCCTCCCATTCTCTCCCACTCATTAAGTTTCTTGCTTGATCTCTCCAACTGTGTCCTACTGCCAGTTAATTGCCAGTTTACCCTCTGGCTCCTCACTCTTCCGTGAGCCTAGGTTTTGCATACAATAAAACCCTGGATGGACAGGTGCTGGGCAGAGAGGGGAGAGAGAGAGAGAGAGCAGGAAGAGTATAGTGAAGAGTGCCGGCAATACCTGCAAGATCACAAAAATTCCTTGAGTGAGTAAGCTTGAAACCCTGAAACTCAGCTTCCTGACTTAAGATCCCAATGATGCAGAGGGCATGAGATTCTAGAGCCTCAAAGGGGACAAGATGGGAAATAGCAATGCCAGTCCGAATTGAGGAGCCATATTTTGCCACATTATAGGGATGAAGTATTTCTACTCCATTTAAAGACAAAGATGGCAGATGAAGAACTTGGTCCTGTGAAGTATGCTGAGGTGGCAGCCAACTTGGAGATACGTTTTCTCCAAGACAGTTACATGTGATCATGAGGCTCAGGTGCTCCAGAGGCTGTAGCTCTCCCAGAGACTGACGACGGCAATAAAAGAGGGGTGTGGAATGATACTGCCCAGAGTAGTCATCTACAAAGTGATACAATGTACCTCACAGTGACAGACATATCATTGATGTATATGAAGAACAGGATTAGTCCCAATGCACTACCTTAAAATACACAGCCATTTAGAGGTACAGCATGAGCGGAGTATTCTGGCCCAAGACACCCGCTGCTTGAGAGCGCACAGGAAATCTGATCGCCAGTCGAGGAAGGGAATCTCAATTCCATTATCTGACAGTTTGCAAATCAGGGAACGGTGCCAGACATAATCAAATGTATGGAAGATGTCCAGTGAGATAGTGCTGGCTTCTTGTTTGAGATTACGAGCATCCATTTATTGTTGACACAGAAGAAAGGAACATGTCCAAGGTGGAAAGGCCTGCACGGAAGCCAAACTGGTAGTTGGAGATCAGGAAGTTTGAGAAAGGATGGGTCTAGAGGTCTTCTGCAATTACCTAATAGTTTATGATGATGGGGAGAGATGAATGGTCTGTAGAAAGCGAGTCCATTTTGGTACCATTCTTATAAATTAGGGTAACATTTGCAACTTTATAGAATACAGCTCTCATGGGAAGAAAAAAAAAATGGAAAAAAGCAGAGAAGCAAGAGTCGGCAAGGAAGATGAAGAGTCTTTGAACGTTAGGCACCAATGCCGTCAGGACCATTCGTAGCAGCCGAGTCAAGAGAGGCTCGGAATTTCTTCACCTTAGAAGGAAGGCATTTTACACGTCTTTGTATGCTATCTTGACTCTAATCCTAACAAATCTATTTTCACCTTTGCAATATCACACAAGACTTCTCAATTGTGAACCAAAGTCCCCCCCCCCCCTGCCCCCACCCCAATCGATCCTTACTTGATGTACAGATCCTTTCAGCAGCACTTTGAACCTCCTGTAAAAGTTGTGCAGAATAGATATGAGAGGGGCATTGAAAACACATCGGAACAGTACGACGCACACGCAGCGACTCGAAGAAGCACAAGGTAACTTTCATTTTCCAACATACAAGCATATGTATGATTTCAAGAAAAATTCCATCACCAATCACATCTCTGTATATATTGAAAAGGGAAAGTTAAAACGTTGGCGTTTCTCCGACTAACGTGAGGGTTTCGTTCCGACGACTGCTTGAAATCCCCTCGCTCACACCTGCCCGGAGTGGATTATTTGTTGCAGGTATTGCAAGAGGACTGCGTGCCCTTCGTTCAATCTGTCAGAAGTCAAAGCCTGCAAAATTAGTTTTATCCATCATTTTATTGTTTTTTTTTCCAACTTGTAAGACAACCTTATGCTTGAAACATCGTTGCATTCTTTCCTCGAGTCTTTATAAGCAATTAATGACACACGTTGCGAAAGAACGTAACATACGTTGACGTTAAACGCAATGCTCGATACGTAATGAACGACAAGAGAATTCCTCATTATTATAATTTCGTTCATTTACGAAACAACTCGTTTTACAGTGACATCAGTAATATTTGTTTTAAAGAAATAATTTTTTTTTTAAAAAATAAATAAATAAACAACATCAGGGATTGTGACGATTGCACTGTGCGGAGTAAAATCGAAACCGTCATTAACATAATTACATTTTCACTCGAATTGGCACAACCCTGGCCGACTGCTGAGTACCATGATGTCAACCACAAGCGATCCACCAGGAAAACAAAATGCAATCACGTGGTTAACCACAACCACATCTATGGAGCCAGGACACCTGCATTGACTGGGGAATCAGGAGAGATTCGCAAAGACATGATATGACAGCGCACAGGTGAGATGCTACAAAAACAATTCCATTCGCTCGAAGAACTTTCTGGTGTTCAAAAGTACAAAACTTTTAACCAATCACGAATGATGACAAGCACAAAAAAATTTTTTTTAAAAATAAGCCAAAGTGCAGAGAGAGTAAAGAAGGTGTGAACAATTACAATCACCGAGAGTGGATAAATAAAAAAGATCGAGAGTTCATAAAGGAAATAAAGAAAGTGAGAAAAGATGTAAGGTCTCACCTGCTCCGCAGGCTCTCTCTCCACACATCTTTCCCTGGGAGAGCATGAGAAAGCGAGCGACGCGAAAAGAGAGAGGGGGTGAGAGGATGGAGGGGCACAGGGAGTGTGCATTTGTACTCTTGAGTCACTCGAAACGCTCTCCGCTGCTCGGAAACATTTCTCTCATCTCCCTCGATCTATTTCCTCGTAAACCCCACTCTCTCGTCCTTTACGTGTCGTTTTTGTCTCGGCAAAAATCTCGTCCCACTCCCACAGCTCACGCTCTGCCGACAAGCTTCCCCGGTAACCAGCTTTCCTCAGCGCACCCCGCCCACCACATCCAATTTGCTTCGAAACCACGCCCAGCCGTCCTCAGTTTTGCTCTGAAGCCACGCCCACGTACCGATTTTGTTACAGACACGCCCACAAAACCTTCGGAACTCCACCAACTCCCAACGGCCCGCCCATACGTCCCACGGCTCCACCCTCCGTGTGTTGTGGCCACGCCCATCGCGCTTAATTTGGAAAACCGGGATAAGGGAACAGAGTGGAGGAGATTATTTTTTACACCAGCTGCGATTGTAGCAACATGCGAAAAGTGCGGAGGATTCAGGCAGCGCAAGAAAAATTTAAATCAAAAACAATGCATTTTCAGATGGGATTATTTAATATAGATCCAAATAAATAAATAAATAAATAAATGAGAAAGGGGTGACATTAAACACGTCATGAAATATACACGAGAAACAAAAGGGAGAACAAGTACAGCAGAATCTGAATGAGGGGAGAGGGACAACTGGGAGGTTAGAAGGGGGATGTTTGTTGATGGTGCTTTCGGTATAATAAATAACATTGTGTCAGCACGAGGCCGCAATGCACTTCATTTTCTCAATTGAATGTAATTATACAGTGTTACTCTAGTGTGTGTGTGTGTGTGTGTGTGTGTGTGTGTGTGTGTGTGTGTGTGTGTGTATAAACCCAAGATGCCCAGATTGCTTTCCTTAAGGAAGAGGCAGCACTTGTATTTGGTAGTGAGGATTTGGCCAAGCGCTGCACCTTGCCTTGGACCTTTACAGGCCACATCATGTACGGAGTGGCATGTCGTGGAGGTGTTGGAAGAATTATCATTGAGCAAAGATTGAGATAACAAATAACTATCGACAAATTGTTCAATTTGGCTTTATGCAATGTTGGCCAAAGCTTCGGTGGAGGCTATATTCACACGATGGCCAACTACAGGATAAATACTTGGAGGGGAGTAAAAGGTTGCATCATGATTTGGAAGATAGATCTGGAGAAAACTTTTGATAGGACCCTCGGGGAGTTGCGTATTGACGTCTGAGAAAGAAAAGAATTACAGAGAGACTAGCTAATAGGAGTTATTATGGCAATGTTTGAATGGGCCACAACAGTGGTAAGAACTAATTATGGCGAGGCAGATCGATCGAGACATGAATTTGCTATCAAAGTCTGTACGTACCAAGGATATAAGTCCTCTCCGACTTATAACAGTCATCGATGTGCTTGGTGAGACAGCATGGGGGTGTAGTAACAACACCTTGGGTGTTGTTGTTTGCAGTTAACCTTGTAATTATTGCAAAATCCAGAAAGGAATTACTGCTGGAGTCAAGTTTACCAGGTGGCAAGATAAATTGGAGAATGGTCTTTTAAGAGTTATAAATGGGATCAACAACGTTTATCGAGGAATGCTAACCACTGTGGGAAGCAAGAAGCTGACAATTTGGGCGTTAACCCTTTGTGAGACCTCTTATTGCTCCAAAGACCAAAACGTCAGCTTCTCCTTGTTTCCCACGGCGGTTATCACATCGCAAACAAAGTTTCAATTATTCCAGAAATTGTTGGGCCTGTCTGCCGAAGCAGATTGACAAAAGTATTTACAATCAAGACTCATTTTTCATTCGGTGTAAGAGTTAACCATGAAAAGACATGATATTATGGTGACAATATAGTTATGTCAGGGACACAAGTTAAGGGTCAGGGATAATATCAGATATAACTAGAAGGCCACTCGGCAGAGCGCATACCTCCGCCACGTAATGCCTGATCCACGAGAACATATCGGGCCCAATACATTTTTGAAATATCATGCTATACAGTACTACGTCGTTTGTGGTTCTATCTTTCAATGGTCAAAAATCACTTTAAAATGTAAACAATTATTGTATCCAGATCCGAATTCGGATCTTCACCAAATTCCAATCAATTCGTCCTTGCCGCACATCCAACATGTCCACCAAATTTCATCCGGATCGGTCCACAATTTTTTTTGAGATATCCTGTACAGAGACAGATAGACAGACAAACAAACAGACAGAGAGGGGTAAAAACATAACTTTCTTCACATTCGGTGGTGGAGGTAACTAGAAGGAAACTAGAGCCTATACCTTCGCCTGGATCCGGATTTTGATCTTCTCCAAAATCGAATAAATTAGTCCTTGTCACATACCAAACGTGTCCACCAAGTTTCGTCCGAAACCGTCCACAACTTCTTGAGATATCCCACACACACAAACAAACAGACAGACCAACATTGGTGAAAACATAACCTCCATCCACATTCGGTGGGCGGACGTAACTAGAAGGACACTCAGTAGAGCACACACCTCCACCAGGCTGATTAGTTTACGTTTTGTATCCCACTGAGAGGCTGGATCTGAATTCAGACCTGAACTAAAATTTAATCGACTTGTTCTTGTCACCAAACCAACTCATCCACCAAGTTTCGGCCGAATCCGTCCATAACTTTTTGAAATATCGTGCTATATATCGTTTTAACATGATCATTCAATGTTGAAGAACCACTTTTTTTAAAATTTCGGATTCGGATATTCACCAAAATTGAATCAATTCTTCCTTGTGACAAACCCAACTTGCCCACCAAGTTTCGTTTGAATCCATCCACAACTTTTTGAGATATCCTGTTCACAAACAAACAAACAAGCAGTCATAGACTGGTACTTACGAAATCGTCAACTTGACCTCTGACCTTGTCTAATAAAAGCTGTCTCTAGAGAAGGTAGCGACGCAAACCAGAAGTTTCTACGATGATTCTGTACCAAACCATCAAAAATCGAATGTTTGACCTCACTGTGACCTTGACTTTTGACCGATTTTGACCAAAATCTAATCAGCACTAGCCATCACCCTCCTGAATCACGTGGTGTAATTTGACATTGGTAGCTTCTTCCGTTCTCGAGTTATCGTGGCTACAAACAAACAAACACACACACACAAACAAACACACAAACAGATGACGGAAGTCATCAATATACTTACGAAATCTTTAGATTTCGTAAGTAACAAACAAGAAGACGTCGTGCAGAGCACAATACTTGTGAAATCCAAAAAACAAATTTGACCTCAAAAAGAATTGCTGGTTGAATTCAACGACCAAATATGGAACTCTTCAAATTTAAAGTCAGATGAAAAATGACAATTTTAGAAATTCGGCCTATGTTGACCCTTTGGCCTATGTGGACCTCAAAAAGAATTGGTGGTTGAATTGAACGACCAAATATGGAACTCTTCAAATTTAAAGTCAGATGAAAAATGACAATTTTAGAAATTCGGCCTATGTTGACCCTTTGGCCTATGTGGACCTCAAAAAGAATTGGTGGTTGAATTCAATGACCTGAGATGCAAATCCTGTTCAAATTTCTTGCCAATCGAATGAAAATTGAGGATTTTAGAAATTTGACAGATTTGTTGACCTTTGGCCGATGTTGACCTTTTGACCTCAAAAACAATAGGCTTCTTCTTATGACGAGCTCTACCATGTGGTAAAGTTTCGTGAAGATCGGTTTAAAGTTGTGACCAATCGGTGATAGACGAACAAACAGACAAACAGACAGGGGTAAAAACATAACCTCCGTCCACCTTCGGTGGCGGATGTAATGAAAGAGAAGACAATAGAATGATTTTTACCAAGTGGATAAATGTAATTTTGTTCATTCTTAGAAATGAAGGCGTTGAGTTCGAGATAATAAATTAGAATGAAGGTGACAAGGAAGAAATTGATGGAAGTGGCTTGAGTTGTCTGCGATTGGTAAATGTGAGTAAATTTAAAAGGAAAGGTGTATAAAACAGTTATCAGACAAGTGTTAATCTATGGATTAGAAACATTGGCATGAAGGAAGAGAGAGGAGAGGCTGCAAGAAAGAACAGAACTGAAAAGGTGAGATTGTGTTCTGACATCTGGGATATCACCTCGGGAGCACTAAAGAAATTAAAACATCAGTAACAGACTAGGAGTCAAGACATTGTTTTTTTTTTATACTTCCACTTATTGTGGTGGCATGATTTCATGCTTTCAAACTGACTATGATCAATGGTGCATCACCACTGCTACCAAGTATGGGGACACCACTGAAGCAATGCCCCTATATAACCAGTACACTGGTAGTCATCTCACGGACCTCAGAAGGATGACAGGCTGAAGAGTCAACCCCACCTGGTATTAATTCAGCAGCTGATGGGGCTTTAACTCAGAACCCGAAGATCCCAACCCTGAACACCTTAATCATGAAGCCAACACCAGGCTTGTCACGATCATACAGGAGAAAAATCTGCGAAGCAAGGGTGAGGAGGTTTGAAAATCTGTTGAGAATGGAATGTAGGAACCTCGTAAAGGAAGTTGTGAAAATGCCAGTGCAGTGAAGGCATACCGACCATGCGGGAACGACATGGAGAGTTGCAGTGGAAAGAGGTACATGATGTTATATGTTAGTGTGCATGGCGCACACAAGCCGAGCACCTGGGAAGCCCGAAAACTGTGCGCTGTGGAGACAAAGGATCTTAGTGTTGTGGGATTGAGGACGAAAAGCAAAGATGATGATCTCATGAAGACTAGTCCAACCATGTGATCTGCGACTGGTGAGGTCAAGCACCAACTATATATTTACCTCTGCTACCGAAGGTGGACAAAGGTTGTGTTTTCGCCCCCGTTTGGCTTGTCTGCCTGTCTGCCTGTCTGTTTGTGAGCGTGATGTCTCAAATGGTTAAGGTTCAGATGCAGATCCGACCTCTCAGTGGGATACAAAATAGAAACTGTTCATCAACCTGGCAGAGGTATGCGCTCTACCGAGTGCCCTTCTAGTTAAATAGAACAGGGCTGAGCCAGTTGCTGGAATTTCAGGGTGACTATCTTTTCATTGAAATAATTGCCTTGTTCTTCAGTTATGCAAAAGAGCTTCCGACATGTGAGTGCTGTTAATGAGTGTTGGTTAAGCTGTCTATTATACAGAGATGATCCATGCTGAAGTGGTAGCAGGAATTGGGTTGCTCTTAACAGCCAAAGAAGGCCATTCACATGAAACGTATGCGAACAACTTCATCAATTTGTATATAGTGTGGAAGCCACTGCCCAGACAGCAAACCACTCTGGGATACACGAGCAACCAGTGCAACATTGTGTCAAGGAGCCTGTAAAAAGACCAGCCACTTGCGAACAATGTCCAGGCAGGATTTTTTTTAATTTAGCAAGGGTGCTGCCAATAACTCAACTACTCTTCACGAAGGACTTGTGGGATATTTAACAAACACAAAATAATGCTAGAAGACCGGACACCTAGTTTAACAGAGGGGGCAACACACATCGATGACTCACCCTGCCTGCAATACACCAGGATGACAGTTTATATCTGGGTCGGGATTTGAAATTGAAGGAAAATATCTCAGAGGGGAGTATGCACACCTGCAGGCCATCCAGCCAGCCGAGACCATAAGTAATAATAAGTAGCACATTAAACGAGAAGGGCACTCAGTAGAGCGCATACCTCCGCCACGTAATGCCTAATCCACGAGAACATATCTGGCCCAATACATTTTTGAAATATCATGCTATATATTCGTTTTTGGCCCTATCTCTCAATGGTGAAGAATCACTTTAAAAATTAAATAATTCTCGTATCCCGATTCGGATTCAGATCTTCATCAAAATTTGAATCAGTTCGTCCTTGCCACACACACACCCACACACACACACACACACACACAACGTATCTGCCAAGTTTTATCCGAATCCGTCCACAACTTTTTGAGATATCGTGTTATATGTTAGTTTAGCCCTATATCTCAATGGTGAAGAATCACTTTAAAAATTATCAGATCCGGATCCGGATTCGGATCTTCACCAAAATTTAATCAGTTCGTCCTTGTCACACACCCAACCTGTCCACAAAATTTCATCAAATCCGTCCACAACTTTTTGAGATATCTTGCACACAGACAAACAGACAAACAGACAGCCGGTAGGCGACGAGGGATCCGCTCGGATCGAAGTGCTGGATACGATGCTTTTCATTCTGACCGATCCACCGACGAAGATTCATTGCCAAGACGTATTGGTTCACATACAATTGTTCCTCTGCCTGGCAAGATTTTTCCTATTGCGTATTTTGCCAACTGGCACTCATCAGAGTGGAGATGGAGGAAAGTGTAAATGACAAACAGACGGAAAACCCGATAAACTTCTCTCAATGATCTTGTTTGACCACCTCCTGAGCCACACATTATTTTTCATAAACCACGCCCACTTTTTCATAAGCCACGCCCACTTTCCTTAAGCCACGCCCGCTTTCCTACGCCACTCCCAC
>CM068958.1:45634498-45652900 GCA_035128595.1 Eptatretus atami | reverse complement strand
CGGGACCCCCACTCTTTGATGATAGGACGCCCACACCCCCACTCTTGTCCCTCTCTTTGATGATAACCACAGAATAACCTTCCTGGGTCAGATTGCAGTAGTGCATGTTGGGGTGGTGCTGAGGTGTCGTCCACCTTGGGTTAACCTGAGGCAATCCCTTCGGGTGGGTACCTGGAATGTCCTATCTCAAAGAAATGAATGATCACCTGTCTCTATATCATCTGAGCTCAAGCATTTGACATCGGTATTGCAGCATTCCCTGATGTTCTGAGACTGGATAGTGGTGAGATCATGTGGGTGGTTACTCCTACTATTGTCAGGTCACTCTGATGGTTACCATGCCAAGGAGTTGCTGAGCTGTGTCCAATAAGCTGACTCCAATGATAATTGAGGTAACACCGGTCAATGAGCATATTATGAGACGAAGGTTCATCACTCCTTGGGTGTCGTTTCCCTGGTCTCTGTGTATGCTATGACTGAGGCGAGTGATCGCACCGTGAAGGATGCATTCTATGCCACACTCGAGTGTTTTTGATCAGTGCCCCTGGCGAGATACTCTTTAGTCTTGGGGGATTTCAATGCATCGACTGGAACTGATAGGGATGGTTAGAGACATGCGTTGGCCCCATGGGTCAGGAACTGTGAACCAGAATAGCACTAAGTTCCTTGACTTTGCAAGAAGTCATGGATTTAGGGTGGCGGTTCATGGTTTCAGCACCCAGAAGCTCATCACTGGACTTGTATTCCAACGCTGACGGTGTGGCAAAGGAATTCACCAAGTACTCGTTGATGGTTGCCTGATGATGATCCAGAACTGCAGAGTCGACAGGAGTGCTCAGTTCCTCAATACTGACCACAGGCTTGTGGTAACAACTCTGAAGTTGCAGCGTAAAACTGGGAGAATGGTACCATCCTAGCCTCGGCTGGATGTTGGCAAGCTCAAGGATGAGAGGGTCGCTGATGAGTTTGCAAACAGGTTGAGGGGGATTTGAGGGTGTGAGTGCTCTGGGAAATCCTGAAGAGTTGTGGAGTGCCTTGGAACACGCCATAGGATGAAGAAGAATTTTGTTTTTCAAGGGTCACTCGATACCATTGACCAGGGACGCAGGCCAGGCTGAAAGGCAGAGCTGAGCTGTTCAGGGAGCTGAGGAGTAAAACTGTACGTGTGCTGAGGGTGGAGAAAGAGGCAAATGTGCGAGGAATCTGTAAGGGTGTAGAGCATCACATGTGGTCAAGTGATTCTCGTCCTGCTTGCAGGGGAATTCATGCATTGCGTTCCTCCAAGCCCATCGCTCGGTGTACTGCAGTTGGAGAGGAGGGTGATGGGCTCTTGGCAGAGGAGTCCGAAGTGAAGGCCTGCTGGGCGGGTTACTTTGAGCGGCTGCACCAGGCTGATCCACCAGCTGTTGAATTGGATGTCTGCGGTGTTCCTATCCTTATTCTGACCCTCCAATCAACTGTGATCCACCTTTGTTTGTGGAAAAACAGGCTGTGGTGAAATAGTTGAAATGGGGTAAAGCTCCTGGGATCTGTGGCATAAATGCTGAACTTCTCAAGGCTGGTGGAAATGCTGTATTCATGACGTTGCTTGCAGTTCTCTGCTCTGCCTGGAACACAGGTGTCATCCCAACTGACTGGAAAAGGGACCTTGTTGTCCCTCTCTGGAAAGGGAAGGGTGATCGCCTGGACTGCAACAACTACCAAGGGGTGACACTGTTCTCAGGCTTGTGGTTGCAACCTTACCTGACATGCAAAGTACTAGGCAAGGACTTTGTTCGAATAATTCTTGATGGGGTTCGCCACAATCTGCTTGAGCTACAGCGCACAGAGCAGTCAGGCTTTACCCCCAAAGACGTCAACGATTGACAATATCCTTGCCCTTCGGGTCCTCACCGAATGTGGATGAGAGTTTTCACAGGGGCTGCTGACAGCCTACGTTGATCTCTGCAAAGCGTTCGATTCAATGAATCATGATTCCCTCTGGAGGATTCTTGGTCTTTGTGGGGTGCCACCAAAACTGACCGGTCTGATGTCTGAACTATACTCTGGTACTGAGAGTGCTGTGAAATATGCTGATACCATCTCCGATATATTTCCAGTTGTTA
Organism: Eptatretus atami; assembly: GCA_035128595.1. NCBI lineage: Eukaryota > Metazoa > Chordata > Myxini > Myxiniformes > Myxinidae > Eptatretus > Eptatretus atami. The sequence goes on along the minus strand of CM068958.1, from coordinate 45,650,795 downwards.
CTGGAGTTCATCAGGGGTGTGCACTAGCCCCCACACTTTTCAGCACTTGTATGGACTGGATTCTGGGGAGGATGTTGGAGAGCTCAAGCTGCGGTGCTTCATTTGGGAATATCAAGATCTCTGACCTTGATTTCGCAGATGATGCAGTCATCTTTGCGGAGACTCTAGATATCCTTTTTGGGGCCCTAGAGGTGCTGAATGAGGAGTCAGAGAAACTGGGATTTTGGGTTTCCTGGGTCAAAACGAAGATCCAGTTTTTCAATGACATATTGGATGCTGCTTTCTTGTCTCTACATGTTTGTGGTGAGGATGTTGAGGTCACGGAGAGATTCACTTAGCTTGGCAGTGATATTCATGTCTCTGCTGGCTGTGAGCCAGAGGTCAACAGATGTCTGGGTCGAGCCTGGGGAGTCATGGATTCACTGGATCATGGGGTGTGGCGCTGCCGGTACCTGTGCAGGAGGCCAAAAGTTCAAGAGTTCAGGTCCTTGGTGCTTCCAGTCTTGCTCTGTGGATGTGAGACTTGGATTCTGACCAGGGATCTGAGATGGAGACTTAATTCCTTTGGAACCAAGTCTCTTTGGAGAATCCTTGGCAATTGCTGGTCGGACTTTTGTGTCCAACGAGCGATTGCTGAGAGTCTCGAATGAGATTTGTTACCTGCATAGTCCGTGACCTTTAGCTGCAGCTCTATGGACATGTGGCTCGTTTTCCTGATGCTGATCCTGCTCACCAGATTCTCTCAGCAAGGGAGCTTCATGAGTGCAGGAAGCCAATGGGCCAATCACATGCCTCATGGTTGCAACAGGTTATGCAGCATCTCAATGAGATGGGGATAGGCTAGGCATCTGCCTGAGGGATGGCCAGGCAGAGGCCCGTGGAGTACCGGCGGAAGTGGACACAGCGACACGCTGCTCCGGCACAATCTTCCATACCTGACCTGACCTGACTTGGTATTTAGTGACTAACTCACTGACCTGACTAACCCTAACAAGCTTGGTTTGTCTCATAGAGCTTTGTTTGGTGTTGGGTTTCTGAACAGACATGTTCAAAGATCGAGGTTTACTCAACTATAAGAACTTCCTTGGAACTACCCAAGGGCAGCGATGGCTGTTCAAAGGAAAACAGCACTGGTCATGTTCTGGAGATGTCACTTTCTCAGAAAAAAGGTATGAAACACTACAACAAAATGTTGATGAAATAAGACACTTCATGGATGTTGATACTTTATTTTTAGCTCACCTGGAACGTAGATCCGGAGAGCTTATGGGATGGCGTGTTGTCCGTCCATCCTTCCGTCTGTCCACCAATATTTGCAATTTCTTCTCTGAAACTACACATATGATTTCAATGTAACTTTACCACAATGTTCCTCACTGTGAATGTACCAAAGTGTGTTCATGGCATTAAAAAATCTTGCCCTAAGGTGGTCTACAGGGGGTTGCACCCCAAAGTAGCTGTTTGCTTTCTTCTCAGAAACCACAAATGCAATTCTGCTTAAACTTGACCATAACCTCCTTCTCCCGTGATATACCAAAGTTTGTTCATGCCATTAAAAGCATTGGGGTCGAAGGGGAGTACAGGGGGGGGGTTGCCCCCCAAAATATGTATTTGCTTTCTTCTCCAAAACCACACACACAATTCGATGAAACTTGACGACAACCTTCATCACCTGTGATGTACCAAGGTAGGTTCCCGGAATTAAAAAATAATCCATTGGTATTCGTTTTTTTCTTGGTTACATATATTGTGGGTCATCCATGCCTGCAAGTGATTCCCTGGTTATCTTATCCAGATGCTCCCAGGTGAGTGCCCAGAGGTATTGCCCCGATGTTTTGAATGTTCACTGGGCTGATAGGATAGATCATAGGTAGCACTTGAGCTTCACAACCTTTAACCTGTCACCTCTGGGTTTCATTACTGATCGCACGATGTTTTTTTAGTGTACGAAGTCGAGGCTCATGGAAGAGCGAGCGCAAAGAACAGAGCAGAATATAACACAACAAGGAGAACATAGTGAAAATGATGGAAATACACCGACAGCATGGTGGAGAGACACAACAGAGCGACACTTGAACGAAGAATAGGCATGGCGAGGAATGGGATCACAGGGAGTGGGAAGAGGACACATGGGGTGAAGAAGCTGGATACAAGCTCAAGCACAGCAAAACTGGGGATGAAACAGAGGTCGAACAAAAACAACAAAAAGGGGGAAGGTAGAGGGGGGAAACATCTGGAAAACCTGGATATAAAAACCTGGAAAGGATGGGGTGGGCTTGTGGAGGATAGAAAAGATTACGAGTAGAGATGGGAGATAACCTGAGGTGGTGGTAAGTAGCCATCTTGAAACGCTGGAGGGAAGAGTGAGATTGAACAGGATTGAACAGACTGAGGAAGTTGGTTCTGCAGGCGAGAGCCGAGAGAAAAGAGGAACAAATGAGTGGATGTGAGCATGAAGCTTGGACGATAAACTGTCATCCCGGTTCTTCGCAAGCACAGTGTTGAATCAATGGTTATGTCCTATTTTGAAGACGACTTTAAGCTGGTTGTACTGTCTGATAGCTTTCAATGCTGCACATTAAATATCTCGCAGTCCCTTTCAAAAATAAAAAGATGGCCATTGGATTCTGCTACCCTGGCTAATTTCTAATTCCCTACCCATATCTACTTGGAGCACTGCATCCATCAATAGCTGTGAATCCTCAAATAACTCAGAGGCAGCCAGGTGCTGCGTACACAAGAAATGTCAACAAATGGCTGGTAAAGAGAGTACACTAGGTACCTCATATCTTGCAAACAAAATGCTTTGTATGTTCCAACTCTCTGTCGACAAAATATTTTGTTCATTTTTTGGTCTTCCTCGAGAGGAGTTTCCCTCTCAAAAATCTTTCTTGGATTTTTTTTATTAATCAAACTCGGTGGCATAAATAGTTAGAGCCAGGCAGACTCCAGCCAAGTCTGGGAAGTCAGGGGATTGAATCCAACCCCAGCCCAGTCAATACCAAAGACTTTTAACAAGGTACGTGTAGCTTCCTTGCTTTATGGTCAGCATTTAAAAAACGGATACAGCATGGACAAACAACAATAGGTTGGCAACCATTGTACAGGTTTGATGGGCATAATGACCTCCTCCTGTGTTAAAGATCCTCATCCTCACATGGGTGAATTAATAAATCCTCACCAAGAAAACAAAGTTGATCAAAAATAACTTTAGTTTATTGGTGAGCTTTTGGTATCTGTAGACACCTTCTCTCATGACTTCCTGACTTCCTCCACTCTCGTAGGCAGCATGTAGCTCTCAATGGGATCCTCTCGCCTGCGCCTCTCCCTACGCAGTGCCTTGAGCCTAGTCCTCATCCACATCTTCATGATTGATATTTCCGATTCTCTGGAAAACCCTCCTCAAAATTGGCCTTCACAGGTAGCTGCCAACTGGGCATCTTCTATCATAACTTCTTCCAGAATGTCAAATTTGGGAATCTTGAGAGGCCTAGTTTGCTGAGGTTGTCTGCTCATGACAATCAAATCCTCTTAACATTATTTTATGGTGTTAACCCCCTCTGCGTCAGTATCCTCACCCACATCTCCTACAATCTTGCATCCTTCCAACCCCACCCTTCAATGTGTCAATCTCTTCAGCATCCCTCCACTTCATGTCCCCTCTTTCTGTTATGCATCACCCATCACCCCACCCTCTCAAAGTTCCCCAACAGATCCACTCCATACTTCCTCCTCACCCCACACACTCGAAGCTTCCGCCTCCCTGGACCCCCCCAAAGCTCCGCCTCATCCATACCTCAGACCCTCCCCCTTGTCCTGCCCCTCTCGGCTTCACCCTCGTCCCATCCCCTCTCAGTTTCCTGTCATCCTGCCCCCTATCGGCTTCCGCCCTTACCCACCCCTTTCAGCTCCCCCCTCGCTCCTCCCTTCTCAGCTTCCCCCCCCCATTCCACTTTCTCTTCCCCACCCCAATCCTGCCACTTGAACAATGCCTCCTCCCCACTTTACTATATAATAATATAGACTCAGATTCCAACCTGACAGAGCGCTCGATCCAGGCCACTGCCATAACCAGACGTCATTTGTTTGACAGAATTTCCACCCACAGGACATCCATGACTCCTTAGTGTCTCTCTCTGCCTATTGTCTCCTCTGATTTGATAGGCCCAAACCCTGCCCTTTCTTAACAATCCTCTTGAGGAAGTTTAGTCACTTAATTCCTGGGTATCACATCAGCCATTATCTTTCTTGGAAAGACAACATTTCAAAGTTGGCCTCCAAGCTAATCGGTGATTTGGCATCCTCAGTCAAACAAAGTCCTTCCTTGGCACACCTGAACTCCTATTCACCTTGAAGGGCTTCATCCACAGCTTGATGGAGTACTGCTCTTCCCTCTGCACTGTGCTTCCACCTAACACCTTTCTCAGCTTGACGCCATGGAAATCAAGGCCTTCAATATCATTGGAATATCCGCGTTGAAGCTGAGTCCGGGTCTATCACTTTCCCATCACAAAACAGGTCAGTGGTCTCTCTCTTCTCCTGCCTCCTTTCTGGTTTGTACCCCTGCTCTTTGGGTGCCCCAATCACATCATTACTCACCTCCACTCATATGTTCCTCTCCCCCCCCCCCCCCCACCCCCCTGTGGAATAAACTTTCACCTTCTCTGCAATCTCATCCTTCACTCCAGATCTTCAAAACAGCTGTTCACCACAATCTAAAGTCATCGCCCATCCAAAACTATGATTTCCACCCCCAACCACCATTAACCCCCGCCCAAATCCCCAAGCCCACCAACTTCTGAATTTCAAGTTTTTCCTTCCTGAGAGTTTGTTTCGGTATTCATTTTGTTCAACCCATGCATCCTCTGCTGCCCCTCTTTCCTTGCCACATCCATTATTTGTCCAAGTCTCCCTCCATTTTGTCCATCAACCCTGCTGTTGTCCCCACCTTCTTTCTGCTCTTCCTTTTGCTCTGTTGCATTCTGATGCTTTCAATGTTCTATTTCTTCCAAGAGCCTTGACTTTGTGTGAAAAGATGACTCTTTGACCCTGTTATTCTCACATCACAAACAGGATGGTGGCCTCTATTTTCTACCACCTCCTTTCTGGTCTTGGACCCTCTACCCTCTCCATACTTTGCCTGTTTCCCCACACCCACCAGATTTATCCAGGGTGCATGTATTCTGCCAGTAACCCACTGCAGACGAAACACCCAAAATCCAGGTCCACTGTTCACCTCCACTCATTTGCCACTCTTTTCTGAAGCATGTGAAACCAACATCCTCAGTCTGTTCAATCTCATTCTTTCCCACAGAGTTCCAAAATGGTTGTTTACCTCCTTCTCCGGTCATCTCCCATCCAGAGAAAGAATCTTTTCTACCCTCACTGCCACCCCCAAACCCACCCATTACTTTCCAAGTTATTGTTTTCTCCCCTCTTCCCCATCCTCCTTATCATATTTTATTCCATCGCTGTTTCATCTCCGGTTTTCTAATACTCAAGTAACTGAAGTACTGCAAAGTACTACAGTTTAAATATTATGGTATTACAGTGGTGCATTTTGTAGTTGTACGAGAGTAACTCTAAAGTACTAAAGTCAGAACTATAGTTGTAATGCAGTACAATACTGTACGCCACTGGTTATACACTGATGTCTGGCGTTAGCTTAATGGTTCGGGTGGTGGGCTTGGGTTCATAGGATCCTGAGTTCTAAATCCCACTTGGTTGTTGAATTAATACCAGGTGGGGTTGACTCTGCCTATCATCCTTCTCAGGTTGGCAAAATGAGTGCCAGCATGCTGGTACCCTGTGTTGGAGTGGGGACCTGTCCAAGATTGTGCCCAATAGCCAAGGAGACTGCTTAGGCAACACTCTTCACAGAGTATGGTCCTGATGGATGGATGGATGGTTCTACACTGGTAAATTGGAAAACTTCAGTTGGGCTTCTTTTCTACTACAGTATACTCGATGTAAAAGGAAACACACTTCACTATAATGCAACTACAGATCACTGCAGTACCACTGTACTTTTACTTTAGTTTTACTTGACGAGCCGTGAACCCGTTGGATTCCCGTTGTGACAGCGGTTGATGAAAAAAATCATTTCAAGAAAAAAAAGATAGCTCCACCGAACTATACCTCTGAGGTTATTTGCATTGATCAAATACTCCCGAAGAGTACTTGACTGAATCGGGAATTGATTTTTTAATAATTTTTTCGTTGCCCGATTTGAACGAAACTTGATACTGCACACCGCAGGAGAATGGTGAGTAAGATGGCCCTAAAGTTTTTGTGCTATCGTGTACCGTTTTGGCTGTATTTCGGGAACATACATACAGGATGAGAATTTTAGTAATATACGAGACGACCCGTGAACCCGTTGAGTTCCCTTGTGACAGCGGTTGATAAAAAAAATCATTTCAAAAAAAAATAAAAAAAATAGCTCCAGCGAACTATACCGCTGAGGTTGTTTGCTTTGATCAAATAATCCCGGAGTACTTCACTGAATCGGGAATTAATTTTTTAATAATTTTTTTCATTGCCCGATTTGCACGAAACTTGATATTGCGCATCAATGTGAAAAAGAAAACGGAGAAAAGAAAGTCGAAGAAATTAATATGGAATAGGCAAAGCCAAGAAGCGAACGTAGAATTCTTTTTACATTCGATGCTGCAATTTCCGGTTACTTCGGCCTGGATTCGATATCAGCGATACATAATGTAAATCACGAAAAAAAATTATTTTTGATGATGCGGAGAATATCTTATTAAAATCAGGAGGAATATAACACCATGTCTGATATTTGGGTCTTTCATGTCTCTGACGATGCTAATCTCCAGGGACGCATCATTCCTCATGACAAAAACGGAAGCAAAGGGTCATAGCCGACTGACACGGATTCCAATTGCCAGGGTATTGTGTTGTTGTGTTGTGTTGTTGTGTTGTTTCCTATTCTCTCATGTGCACGCGTTGAGTATGAAGCTCACTACGTTTGCGATTATGCGTAATCTCTAAACACAATTTATTTATTAAGAACATGGAAGTATTAGATCAAAATGGCGATGTTTATTTTATGCTTAAAAATAAATCGTTCTTTGTCTATACGAAATGTTTGAGATTTTAAAATAAATCATTTCAAGAAAAAAAAAAAGATAGCTCCAGTGAACTTACCGCTGAGGTTGTTTGCATTGATCAAATCTCCCGAAGAGTACTTGACTGAATCAGGAATTGATTTTAAATAATTTTTTCGTTGCCCATTTGAACAAACTTTGATACTGCACACCGCAGGTCGAATGTGAGTAAGGTGGGTCGAAAATTTTTGCGCTATCGTGTACGTTTTGGCTGTATTTCGGAACATATAACATACATACATACATACATACTACATACATAATAAGGATGAGAGTTTGTAATATAGGATAGATAGAGAATAGATGAACAGGAAGTATTGATCAAAATGGCGGTTTATTTTATGCTAAAAATAAATCGTTCTTTGTCTATACTAATGTTTGAGATTTTAAATATAATATTCAAGAAAAAAAAAGAATGGATCAGCGAATTATACCGCTGAGGTTTTGCATTGATCAAATTCTCCCGAAGAGTACTTGACTGAATGGAATTGATTTTTAATAATTTTTTCGTTGCCCGATTTAACAATTTGATACTGCACTCGCAGCGAATGGTGAGTAAGGTGGGTCGAAAATTTTTGCCCTATCTTGTACGTTTGGCTGTATTTCAGGGACATACATAATACAACATACATACATAATATATACAAGATGAGAGTTTAATATATAGATAGGAACATGGAATATTCATCAAAATGGGTTTATTTATAACTTAAAAATAAATTGTTCTTTGTCTCTACTAAATGTTTGAGATTTTAAAATAAATCATTCAAGAAAATAAAAAAGGTATCTCCAGCGAACTATACGCTGAGGTGTTTGCATTGATCAAATTCTCCCGAAGAGTATTGATGAATCGGGAAGTGTTTTTAAATAATTTTTTCGTTGCCGTTTTAACAATCTGATACTGCACCCGAGGTGAATGGTGAGTAAGGGGCCTGAAATTTTGTGCTATCGTGTCTGTTTTGGTGTATTTCGGGAATATATCAAACATACATATGTACAAGATGAGAGTTTTAAATATAAATAGATAGATAGATAATTAGTCCTAATATAGGAACTTCAATGCTGGAGGAGGCCATCCGCACCTCAATCCTGCACTGTTATTATGATTGTTTGTCTGTCTTACAACTTTACTCTCTCCTTTTAAATGCTGAGCATTAAGCAAGGAATGGCACATACATTTAAAAAATATTTGGTATGACTCGCCAGGTTTGAACATTGACCTCCCAGACTCAGAATGGATGCTCTTTACCATACACCACCAAGTGAAGCAGAAAAACTGCAGTGGTATGTAGTTGACTACTGTACCACTATGATAATGTAGTAGAGTGTTATTTCACCTCACTAGATTATCACTGCAATACTATCACCTCACTGCAGTATTTCTTTACCACCTAGTACAGCCCCCTCCCTTCCCCCCTCCATCCCAGCACACCACAGTTCACAACCACTTTTCAACTCATTCTATCCAGCGGTTTAGCGGTGCAAACAAGTCAAACACAAACAAACAAACAAGCCACAGCCAAATTATATACACTGCAGTGTGATACTATAGTTAATGTATTCTTGCGGCAGTCAACTGTTTTACTAGAGTACACACAAAATTGTACACCACAGCATTACTACGAGGAAGCGAAGTTGACTTCATCGGATCATGCAAAAGGTCTTCTCCTTTGTTAAAAAGAAAAGGACAGACATGATTCTCCCTCAATCCGCAACACCATGTAATTAAAACCTGATTGTAAAATGCAGTCCCAAATAGTCTTCTTTTGTATGCAGCACAAGTCTGCGGGGTAGCAACATTGGCTGAGGGCTGTGCTGCTGATGCAATGCCCTCTGTAGGTTCGGGCAGGAATTTTGAATTTGGCCAGGGTGACGGCGATAGCTTGCATACTTGTTAACACCATGGGATCTTTAATGTCCACCAACCAATGCCCACAGATGGGACACCCAGTTTAACATCCATCCGATGGATGGCACACACATTGATCAATCACCCTGCCTGTGAAAGGCCAGGATGACAGTTTATAGCTGAGTCTGGATTCTAACCCAGGCTAGGGAGCTTAGAGTGTGTGTACCTCCATGCCAACCTCTCTACTCCGAGTCCCAAATCAAAAAGGATATGATGTGTAAATTACGACAGAGTGCTCCTTTCAAGGTTAACGTATTAATGACAAATTGTTTCGTCAGGCCAAGGATCAAAGGTGTGCAAGCTTGAGGTTTGTGGTGATGCTGTCAATGGATTGAGTGCAGCTGAGTGAGTATAAGGTTAGACCAGTTGTGTGGTGAGTACAATGCTCAGGTGTGATATATAAGGGGTGGGAACTTTTGTTTTAGTATTATTATTATTTATTGTTAATCCATCCATCGATTGGATTTATACTCTTTGCAGAGCGTTGGTGCGACCTAAGCAGTCTCCTTGTCTATTGGACACAATCCTGGACGGGTCGCCACTCCGACACAGGATACCAGCATGCTGGCACTCATTTTGCCGACCTCGAAGGATGACAGGCAGAGTCAACCCACCTGGTATATTGTTAATGAGAAAACATGAATTGGCATAACAATCGCCAACTCTTTGCAAAAGATCCCCACACCGGGGGACTTTAATGTATCAATGCTAGAAGATGGGTCCCCGGCTTATGCATGATAGTAACAATAATAATAATAATAATAACAATAATAACAATAATAATAAATAGAAAGCATCTCAAAATGCAAAATGCAAAATGCAAAAGCATCCCGTCCGCATCCACTTTGTACTCGAACTAAACTTGATGAAAACGACAGTTTAAAAAAAATTGTACATTTTATTAATTCGTATTCTCCGCAATCTCATAATACAGGTTTGTTGAAGATTTGATGACGAAGCTCAATTGCTTAAAAATGTTATGGCCTGCACATACACAGTGAATCTCAATGGTAAACAAGGATTTCGATTAAAACATTTATGCCTGGTCCAGCATTAGACAGATGACGTCATCCTGACAACCCTTTATTCCCCATTTGGGAGTAGAATGAGATGTGCCAAGTTTCAAACTTTTTTTCCGATTCGCGGTTTCAGAGATGTAATTTATATATTTTTTGCGTTTAACCCAAGATGGCTGTCATACCACGTGACCTATGACGTCACAATTATCATTAAAATATTCTCCACGAGGGCTCGCTCCTACTCTGAAAATTTTGCGTCAATCAGACAAGTGGTTGCTGAGAGAAAAAAAAATGTTAAAAAAATAATTGAGCAAAAAAGACCAAAAAAAGGGTCGAAGAATAACAATAACAATGAAAATTATGTTCTCTATATTCTCATAATAAAGGTTTGTTGAAAATTTGATGACAAAAGCTCAAATAGTTTAAAAAAAACAACAACAAAGCTACGGCCCGGACAGACACACACACAGACAGGCACACAGAAGTGACTGAAAAACCCCATCTTCCGCTGCACGGGGGATGGGCTAACTAGTAATAGGCATCCACAACCATCCTTCATCATGTTGTGTAACATCTGCCCAGGCCCTCACTTTTTTTTACTTCCACCCTCACTTTTTCACCTTTATTTGCTTTTAAAATTGGTTTTATCCACAACCGCTTGAGCGATTGACAGGAAACTTTCAACATGGGAGCAGCTAATTTTTATTTGACAAAGTTACATGATGATTGGATGGAAAATGCGGCCGGCATTCCAAAACATCAGTTTTCTGCAGGCATGAGTTGCAGGGTGTTTCACATATCAGGAATAGACAGCCTCGACCTCGCTTGCTTCGCTCAGCCTCTGCCGAAAAATAATAAAAAATTAAAAAATAATAATGGTTGCCCGTCATCGCTGAAGATGGATGTTCACACATGAGGTGCGAACACCTGGGTGGTTGAATTTGGTTGGAACTGGAGGAGTTGCTGCTAGCACAGCAACTAGACTGAGATAGTAAGTAGTGCAACCTGTGGTCAAGGAATATCCGAGAAAAGCAGACCATTTGCTACCCTCAGTTGGGGGCAGGAATTTAAAAATTGGCCAGGGTGCTAGGTAGCAGATGCTAGCTGGCACCTTGACCAATTTCTAGCAGATGGGTGCCCAGAAAACGTCCATCTGAGGGAAGATGCCCTGTATGTGAAGCACTTGGTTTATAGTTTGGTCACGATTTTAGATTCCGGTGAAAGTTCATTGTCACATTTTTAGTATACAAAGTTAAGCCTTGTGGAAAAACTAGAACAAAGAACAGAAAGAGCAGCACAGTTTGGATACAATGGAAAGCAGAGATACATACAAACAGCAGGGTAGAGGGACAGGACAAATGGACACTTGGAGGAAGAATGAGAGAGTAAGGAGAGTAGGATGAGAACACAGGGGTGAACAAGTTGGACACACGTTCAAACACAGCGAAAAGGAGGCTGAAAAGAACAGAAAAGAAAACCCGGGTGGAAGCACCAATGGATCAAAAGTTTAAAGGCAGATGTCGTGAGAGGGGACAATTCACAATAACGTGGGAAGTAAGGGGTGGACTTGGGGGAAGGTTAATGGGGGTAGAAAAATTCACGATTATGGATGATCTGAGGAGGTGAACAGAATAACCATCTTGATTCCCTGGAGGGAAGAACGAGATTAAACAGTCTGAGATCGAGCTGGTTCCATAGGTGAGAGGAAAGAGGAACAAATGGGTGGGGATGAGTACTGAGCCTGGATTTTGGGACATTCACCTGGAGTGCAGCCAGCAGGTGAGTGACTGCTACCACTGAACTATCCCGACAAATCTTTAATATAATTGACTGAGCTTCTCTGGCCTTTCCACCTCATTCACGTTTTCAAATTTGATCTCTACCGGCCATTATTCCTCTTGTTACAGTTTCTGCTTCCTCAATGTTATGTTCATTTTCCTATAGGAGGGGCAATGATATTATAAAGAAATTCGAAACAACTGACCTCTTAATTTTGGCCCAATCGAAGAATACAGTCACGATATTGAATGGAATGTCAGATAATTGTTTCAAGTTGAATATTTTCAAAGCTTAGAACATGAGAAACAACACATTGGTGAGAAAGGAAAATGGAAATGTGAAGATGGGCAAAGGTACAATGATAAAGCAAACAATTGAAATTGGTCAAAGGAACCATGATGGGAAGGAAGGAGATGACGGAGAGGATGTGTTTGGAGAAAGAGGGAGTGATGGAGACCGAAAGGCATGGAAAGAGAAAGTGAAGGAACTGCTCGAGGCAATTTATGTAAGTCTCGAGTGCATGTCAGATTCACAAAAACAAGGTATTCTCTAATTAAAAGTACATTGTTTAGCAATCTCTCTTCCTCTCCAACCTCCCCTCCATCCAAACCCTCATCGGCTGCACCTCGCTCTTCCTCTACTTCTCCATCACGCTGCCTTTGCTTTCGTCTTGCTGATGAATCCTGAAGTGAGAAACATGTCACTCGATGAGTGATGTTTAAAATACTGAGTCGCACACACTTCCTCTTGTGCTTGTTGGCTTTGTTAATCCATGGAAGAATATTTCAGGAATTGTTAATCAATTTTCAACTCGAACGGTACTCGGTAGAGTATGTACCTCCACAAGGTTGATCAGTTTACCTTTTGTATCCCACTGATAGGCTGGATCTGGATTCCGATCTTCACCAAAATCTCATCAATTGGTCCTTGTCACACTCCCAATCTGTCCACCAAGTTTCGTTCGAATCTGTCTACAACTTTTTGAGGTATTGTGCTCGCAGACAAGCAATCAGACAAACAGCGGGTGAAAACATGGCCTCCGTCCACCTAAGGTGGCGGAACCGGCGTCGGTAATAAGTTTATCGCACAAGCGATTCAAATTGTCATTCATTCGTCAATCTAATCTGAAGACATTGATGAAAGGTTTGCTTCTTATTCTTCCTCGTCTTCTTTCATATGCAGCACTTGGCTGTGAGCAGCAACATTGGGCTGAGTGTGCAGCTGTGCTTCCGATACAAAACCCCCTGTAAGTTGCGGCAGGAATTTTGGAATCTGTTCAGGGTGCCAGGTGATAGCTCACCTACTCTCATGAAGGACACCATGGGATCTTTATCATCCACCAACTGATGCTGGGAGATGGGACTCACAGTTTGAGGTCCATCCGAGGGATGGCACACACATTGTTGTCTCGCCCTGCCTGCTGGCCAGAGATTCAAACCCAGGCTGGGTGGCTCAGAGGAGAGTGTGCGTACCTCAAAACCATCCTGCCAGCTGAGTGGTTGGATTATTGAGAGATTTATTTTTGGATGAAGAATGCTTTGTTTTTCCATACTCTGTACAAAGGTAAATCACATTTGTGGGGACATTTCTAGTAAGCTAAAGCTTGTGACGAAATGCCTTAAACAACAAACTATCAACTACCAGACAAGAACTATAGGCAAATGACCATGAGAAAGACTATGAGTAGAAGCAAACACAAGAATGGACAAAATACTGAAACACAAGACTTGTTTCAACATGACATCAGGGGAATATTTGATGCTATAGATCGACATATTGGGAATTGGAAAGTTTTGGAGAAGATTTGAATTTGTTCACAGGGAGCTTTAAATGCTCCATCAATTGTGCTACAAGACGAGGAACATAAAATCTATTGTATTCATGGAGTATGACGTGCTAGTGTAAGGTAAGAGTGTGGTGTGTGTGTGTGTGTGTGTGTGTGTGTGTGTGTGTGTGTGTGTGTGGTGTGTGTGTGTGTGTGTGTTGTCAGTATTAAGGTGAAGTCAGAATAAAAAGCACAGCGAAGAAGTTATGGAAAAACTTATACATAATAACCCTGTGTGCAAAATTATTAATAGTCCAGAGAAAAAGGAACAACTTCCACCTGCTGGTATTCAACACATTATTTTCCTTACTTCGTGTTTGGTTAGGGCCCTGTCACACCTTGACGTTTTAGCCAGCATATGCAATGTATCAAAAGTATGTAAAACGCTGGCGTACGCTGAAGTATTGATGTTTTTTTCCAGTTTGGGCGTATTCATAACGAGTTGGACGTATGCATAACATATTAGTAAGGTACACAGAACGTTTCGATAACATATAGATAACTTATACCAACGAATGCTTAGCGTGTTGTCGGCGTTCACAACCTATGCCAATGATATATAGTCTAACTTATGCATAGCGCGGGCAGCGTATCGCCGACTCACGTGCCGTAGGCTATTAATAGGCTGCGCTCGACGATTCAAATCATAACCGCACCAGACATCGAAGTGTCAAGCCGCTGTCACACCCTTGACGTTTTAGCCACGTATGTCGACATATGAAAAATTTGGCGAATACGCTGGCACATGTCGAATACGTAATGGGTAAGTTTTGTATCGTTAAGAGCACGCTGGCATACGTCGTAGTACGCCGAGTACGTCGACAAATTTTCAGCATGTTGAAAATTTTCGACGTATTCAGCGTATGACGCACACGTTCCGCGTATGCTGGCATAAGTTGTAGGCACGTTATGCGATCGTTGACACACGTCGACATACGTACTTGTAAGTTACTCATAAGTCGAACGTTGAGGTAATGTTTAGCATACCCGAAAATTCATTTTTAACCTATGAGTAACGTGCTTTGAACCTATGTGTAACGTATCTCCAACGCACATTGACGTATATGATTGGCGTCTTCTGGACGACCACAGAACTTACTGAACGTGTTTCTAACTTCAGCTACCGTGTAATGGCGTATTGGCAGCGTTTAGGGGAATTGGTATATAAAAATGGGCTTCACAGGAGGAACCCGTCAGTGTTCACAGACTCCATGTTTTTTTTTGTTGTTTTGTTTTTTCTTCGGCATGACGGTGATGTTGACACTTCAATTTCTAGTGCGGTTATGATTTAAATCGTTGAGCGGCAGCCTATTAATATATTATATTATAACCGCACTAGAAATCGAAGTGTCAACATCACCGTCATGCCGAGAAAAAAAAAAAAACCATGGATCTGGAACACTGACGCTAAACATTCTCGACGTGTTCGACTATGAGTAACTTACAAGTAACGTGTGTCGACGTGTTGTCAACGATCGCGTAACGTGCCTACAACACGTTACTCATAGGTTGAAATAAGTTTCGGGTACGCTAAACATTAAGCCGCTGTCACACCTTGACGTTTTAGCCAGCGTATGCGATTTATGAAAAATTGTCTAAAACGCTGGCTCACGTCGAATACGTTATGGGTAAATTTTGTATACGTTAGAGCATGCTGAAAAACACTGCCATATGTCGTAGTACGCTGGCTTTAAACGTTGTACTTTTGGGTTGTCCTCAATTTTTGCATGCTTGAAATTTACGACGTATGCCGGCGTATGACTCACACGTTCCGCTACGCTGGCCATAAGTTGTAGGCACGTTATGCGATCGTTGACACACGTTGACACACGTTACTTGTAAGTTACTCATAAGTCGAAACACGTCGAGGTAATGTTTAGCGTACCCGAAACTTATTTCTAACCTATGAGTAACGTTTGTAAGCACGCTACACGAACGTTGTTCACACTTCGCAACACGTTACTTGAAAGTTCCTCATACGTCGAAACACATCAAAGTAATGTTTAGGGTACCCGTGACTTATTTATAACCTATGAGTAACGTGCTTGGAAATTATTTGTAAAGCATGTCCTACGCAAAATACGTATGTAGACGTATTTGACGTCTTCAGGACGACCACAGAACTTACTGAACGCGTTTCTAACTTACAGATACGTATAATGGCGTATTGGCAGCGATTAGGGAATTGGTATATAAAAAGGGGCTTCGCAGGAGGAACCCGTCTTGTTTTTTAGACTTCGTGGTGAGTACATGTTCATGTCATTCCGAGAGATGGAGATACGGCAAGGCTGAGACGACAATACCTACCTGTCCTCCAACATCAACATGACCTCATCGATTGACTCTGCACCAGTTGCGTGCCAATAGAGCCGGGAGAAGAAGACGTGAACGGAGGAGAAGGAACTGGGTCAGACCATGGATCGGGAGGCGACGCCATTACGGCATATATGACCAGCTCAGGTGGAACTCCGGAACGAGGACCATGCATCCTTCAACTTCCTGCGATGCCCCAGCGATGTTCGACGAGCTGCTAGCCAGAGTGGTCAAGGATACCAAGCAGTACACCTTCTACAGGGATCCGCTTGAGCCTGGCATGAGGCTGGCACTGAGCCTTGCTGCTGCTTTCTTGCTTTCT
>CM068958.1:45615021-45630290 GCA_035128595.1 Eptatretus atami | reverse complement strand
CTCCCCCACTCCTGTGAGTATGGGGACACAACTTAAGATGTTCGCCCAAAGACTTCAGTAAATATTTACATGAATTACAAAGACAATGGATACATCAATAAAGTACACTGGCGGATTTGAACCTGAGATCACAAGACTATCCTTTCCTGCTATGGTGAACTTTTTCAAAATTGACACAGCTTTTGTAAATCCATCATTTGATGGACTTGAGTTAGTAAAGAATATCTGAGTAAAACCGGGGCCTTAGATTTTATGGGCTTTTAGTTTACACTGCATTTACTAATCTGCAAAAGTGTGAGTTCGTTCCACTTTTGTGGTGCTATTCCCCATTAAACGTTTGTGGCAAGTTGGAAGTGTGCAATATGGGTAGATAATTCAAATTTTCAGTGAAAGTCAATTTAATATCACAGTTACATTTAAATATATAAAATAAATGAGGAAATGGAAAAAGTTTTATTTTTGATTTACATATATAACATGGAGCGGGGTTGGGGGTCTACAGCTCGACTGTGGTAAGTTGAATATGGTCTGTTTGTTTCAGGTAGATTACTTTGCCATGTAACAGGGTGTCAGAGCAAGTCGTTTGTTGCACGTGACGCTGAGGAGGCAGTGGATGTAATTCATAGGGTGGACAGATTAATGATGTATGCATAAATACCTCTTGTTTGTAGGTGGGGCGAGGTGAGGACTTCCAATTGCAGAGGCACGTGTCACAGATGTACAACTTGGCCGATCACGATCTCTGGCCAGTGTGTGCCAGCAACGGTGGCGCAGTGTGCTCTGAAGCTGTAAGTGGCGATGTACATTTATTACCTCCGCCACTGAAGGTGAAGGAGTTTGTTTTCACCCCTTTCTGTGCCTGTCTTTGTTACTTGCACAAAGTGTATTGGTAAGTCGATTTTGTTATTGTCTGTTTGTCACCTACAGGTCGCAATTTCCAAACCAATCTTCACAAAACTTCACCACATGGTAGAGTTTGTCATAAGGAAGAAGCTTATTGTTTTTGAGGTCAAAAGGTCAACATAGGCCGAAGGTTAACAACTAAGGTGGTATTTCTAAAATCCTCAATTATAATCCGATTGACTTGAAATTTGAAGAGGATTTATATTTCAGGACACTGAATTCAACGAGGCAATTTTTTTTTTTTTAGGTCAACATAGACCAAAAGGTCAACAACTTCAGTGAGATTTCTAAAATCCTCAATTTTCATCCGATTGACTTGAAATTTTAACAGGATTTATATTTCAGGTCACTGAATTCAACCAACCAATTATTTTTGAGGTCAACATGGAACAAAAGGTCAGCGTAGGCACAAGGTCAACGATGAGGGTGGTATTTCTAAAATCCTTAATTTTCATCTCATTGACTTCAAATTTGAAGAGGATTTGCCAATCAGGTACTCTGTTCAACCACCAATTATTTTTGAGGTCAATATAGGCCAAAAGGTTAACACAGGCCAAATTTCTAAAATTGTCAATTTTCATCCGATTGACTTGAAATTTGAGGAGTCACATATTTGGTCATTGAATTCAACCACCAATTATTTTTTGAGGTCAAATTTGTTTTATGGATTTTGCAAGTATCGTGCTCTGCACGACATCGTCTTCTTGTTTGTCTGTCTGTTTGTGTACAGGATATCTCAAAAAGTGGAGGACGGATCCTGATGAAATTTTGTGGACAGGTTGGGTGTGTGAAAAGGCCGAACTGATTAGATTTTGGTGAAGATCCGGACCCGGATCTGACGACTAGAATCTTTTAAGTGATTCTTCACCATTGAGAGATAGGCCCAAAAATGATATATAGCACGATATCTCAAAAAGTTGCAGACGGATTTGGATGAAACTTGGTGGACATATTGGGTGTGTGACGAGGAATAAATGATTCAATTTTGGTGAAAATCAATGTCCGGATCTGGATACGAGAATTATTTAATTTCAAAAGTGATTCTTCACCATTGAGAGATAGGACCAAAAACGACATAGTACTGTTTAGCATTACATTTCAAAAATGTATTGGGCTCGATATGTTCTCGTGGATCAGGCATTATGTGGCGGAGGTATGCGCTCTACCAAGTGCACTTCAAGTTTTTTATTGGGGCTGCCCCCATGGTGGCACCCCAGAGGAAGACTCTGCCCAGGAGGAAGAAGAGAACTGTTTGCCACCAAGAAGAGAATGAAGAGAGGCTCACGTGGAAGAAGGTCGAGCAAGTGGTCCACGGAGGAGCTTGTGAGGCAGAGATTATTTTCAGTCTCTCTGAAGAAGTTTTTGGATAGACCCAAGTTGGCATCACCCTGCCTTTGGAGAGGGGAAGGAGCCAACTTGCCTTTTGAGAAAGGAAGAAAGAACTCAGCACTTTGAGGAGGAAGAAGAAGTGCTGACCAAGAGACCTTATGTTGGGGAAATGGACAAAGATGACCACGTAGCCTGTTTGAAGATCTATTCATTGCTGGCCCTGCTTGTGGCTGTTTGATTTCATCTTTGAACACCATCGTCACTGCCTCTCGTCTTGCTTCTGGTTTCTAAAGCGGATTGCATTGAGTCCGACGTCCACCCTATGCATCATTGAGACAAAGCGAAGTTCTGCCTGCATTATTGTCTTGTTGTACGAGTGTGATCTCTGGTGCCCAGTGGGTTAGGTTTTACATTTTATTTTTCCTTCTTGTATATAAGTTTGCATGTTCCCATTCTCCTCTTTGTGTTGTTTGACTCACTTGGTTTGTTCTGTTTATTAGTGTCTTGTTGACCCTCCTCCCTGTACTTTTCTTTTCAAATAAACCCTTTAAAAGGTAAGAAAACATGTTTCAGCCATTTGCTTTACGTGTGTGTTTGCCGTCAATTTTGGCTCATTTGGGTGGCTTTGGGGCATGGTAAAGTAGAGTATTTACTGAATGCAGTGCCATGAAAGATCGTTTGGACCATCTCTCAGGATGAAATGTTCTGGTTCTGAGGAATCCTGTGTTAACAGGTACTCAGACGCGACAATATTATCACGTGTGAGTAATATCCACTTACCTCAAAGAAAATTCATGCAGGAAACAGTTTGTGGATTTTTGTACAGTAAACAATAGCAAATTATTGAAGTAATAAACACCAATTGCATCAATGTGAATTAAAAGAAACTAATATAAAAGTTGGAAATGAATGAATGTGTGAAATTTGTTTTAATCAGCTCGTTGCCTTGCCTGAAAGTCGATGATTGTGTTCAGAATGGTGCCAAGGAAGCAACTTTCAGCAGAACAGCGTGTGAAGATCCAAACTCTGTAAGAAGAAGGGTACATTGCAAAAGAAAAAAAATAGCAGAAAAGCTGAAGATCTCCTACAATGCTGCGACATACCCTTTGCAATGCTTGATTGCGTAACTTCATCCAGCACTGTGCGCAGAAGGCCGATTGCATAGCAGACCTCCATTGGAGAGTTGTAGCAAAGAAACCACTGCTCAGACTCCATAATTTGGTGAAAAGACTGGAATTTGCAAGCAAAAACCAAGAATGTGTTACTAAACAATGTAATTGGGTGTTCTGGTATGATGAATCGAAGATTGAAATATTTGGATCGAAGAGACGCCAGTTCCTGCAGCGAAAACATGGACAACGTTACAACACACAATGTTTACAGCCTACTGATAAACAAGGGGGAGGCTCTGTGACTGATTATCTGGGATTGTAGCTCAGCTTTTGGTGTAGGAAAAATTGGTAAAATCAATCGGACACAAGCGAAAGAGAGGTACAAGCAGATACTGCAGCACCATGCAGTTCCTAGTGGAAATCGTTTAAGTGAAAGAGGATTCATTGTCCAACATGTTAAGAATTCAAAACACACTTTGAATAGAGTAAAACGGTATTTGGAGAAGAATGTTACAGCTGAAGTGCTCCAAGTGTTGGAATTATCACCTCAAAGTCTGGACATGAGTCTCATCAAAGTCATATGGGATTACCTGGATTGGAAACAGAAGAACAAGAGGAACCTAACTAACCTTACACTGTGCAATGTACTACAGGATATTTGGCATTGTATTCCTGTAAGAGTGATTCAATAGTATAAAAGAAGCATGGGTAAAGGAGTAGAAGCAAAAACACTGATGACCCAGCACAACACTGAGCAACTGCACACAGCTGCCATGACAGGTCAGGTCAGGTATGGGAGCATGCGCCGGAGAAGAGCGTTGCTGTGTCCACTTTCCACTGCCGGTACTCCAGGGGCCTCCATCTGGCCATCCCCCAAGCAGATGCCTGGCCCATCTCCATCTTCCTGAGATGTCATGACACCACACCTGCAAAACGAATGACGACTATGGTGCGAGAGAGAGAGAGAGAGAGAGAGAGAGAGAGAGAGAGAGAGAGAGAGAGAGAGAGATTGGTAGGAGGAGAGTGAGAGGGAGAGAGAGAACTGTGAAGCCCTGTCATTAAAGGAGGAGGAGATTGGGACCATACTCTGTGCAGAGCGTTGTTGCTGCCTAAGCAGTCTCCTTGGCTATTGGGTACAATCCTGGATGGGTCGCCACTCCGTGTCATTAAAGGTGTCGGGTTATGTCGGATTAATGGGGGTAAAATGATCATGGGTATGGATGGGGGCTGACACGAGATGGTAGTCTACTACTTGTTGAAGCACTGGAAGACTGCATTTGAATAATCTTTGGAAGGTGGTTCTCTAATTGGGAGAAAAGAGGAACAAAGGAGTGGACGTGTTTAATTTTGGAATTTAATGAGGTTTCTGGAGGAATAGGTGCATCCTGCAAAAGCTATGGTGGGTCAGAACTCAAAGGGCAATCAGGGCAAAGGTAATTAGATCGGAGGAGAGTCAGTAAAAACAGAGAGGCCACCATCCTGTCTGAAATGGGAGAACACCAGGTCTTGTGGTTTGGCCTCATCATTTGAGCTGTCAATAATATTTAGAGCTTTAGATTCCACAGAATTCAGGAGAGACAGGTGTGATACTGGGGCACCAGCCCATAGGGGTGAGCAGTACTCTGTTGCATTTTGGAGAAAGGCCTTAGTGGTTGAACTTGTGGATATCCAACATACAAGGTCAGTTTTATTAGTGTATCCCCAGAGGGGCGAGCAATGCTGCATTCAACTACAGACAAAGGACTTATACTTCTAATTTTCCAAGAAAAGACTTGGAATAGAAGAGGATACCCAGTCTGAAGTTGGTTTTTGAGGCAGTCGTTGATACTTAGTTGGCCGAGAAGAGGTTATGGCATCATGGTTCCTTTTTGAACTGTGTAACAAGTACAAAGATCTGTAAGGAGAGAATTTAATAGGGAGGCATACAGGTTGGAGAGGGGATTGGCAGGATGGCCTAGGGATACACACACTCGCCTCTAAGCTATCTAGCCTGGGCTTGAATCCTGACACAGCTATAAACTGTCATCCCCGTGATTCATCAATGTGCGTCCTGTCCCTCGGATCGACATTAAACTGCTGTCCCATCTGCCAGCATTCGTTGGTGGACGTTATAAATCCCGCATTGTCCTTTACAAAGAGTAAGCAAGCTCTCGTCGGCACCATGGCCAAATTCCAAATTCCTGCCGTAACTACTTCATCGAGCATCAGGCCTAGCCAGCAGGTTCGTGAAAGACTTGGACCAAAAACTTCCCCTGACCAACCTCACAATAACCTGGAAATAATTATGGTCATAGACGAAGAAGAAGGATGAGGAGGTTCAAGAGACTGAACCGCTTCTCGTAGCTCACTATGGAAATACATACGAGTTTTTTTTGACGATACTTGTGGAGCAACAGGATGAGACTGAGTTCTTCCAGGATTGGCATAGACATGTTCATTTCTGTAGACTACCATAAAGGGTGGGCAAGAAATATCTGACACATTTATATTTCATGTAGAAATAGCAATTTAATAGGAATTTTTAATATTCATACATCATACAAAACAGCAGTTTCGGGAGAATACATGAGCTTATTATAAGACATAGGTCTTGAAAATGACACCATTTAAGTGACCACCATTTTTATGTACGCATTGACACACACGAATAACTACGTTTTGCATCTTTCCTTCAGGTTTCAAGTGTAATACGTGCTATTTTCTGTTCAATTTGCTTCTGTAAGTCTTGAGTAGTCCACCGTCTTGTCTGGTAGACAATTGATTTGAGGCACCCCCACAAGTAGAAAATGGGCGCTGTTAAATCCGGGCTTCTGGCTGGCCATGGGACATCTCCAAATCGTGAAATTAGATGATCTGGGAAAAGGCTCTTGAGGAGTGACATTGATGCACGAGCAGTATGGGCAGTTTCCCATCTTGTTAGAATCAGGTTTGACCATCAAATTCCATGTTACTTAGTTTTTGGAGCAAGAAAATCACGAATCATTTCTTGTTATATTGCTCAGATGTCACTGTAACAGTTGCTCCATTGGCAGCGGGGGGAAAATACGGCTCAGCGACTCCAGCACAAGAAATTCCACACTGTGACACATCCACTGTGTACGTGTCATTGGTGGAACTGCTCAGGATTTTCTTCCGTCCAAAATTGTGTGTTCTACCTGTTCACATAATCTGTAAGCTCGAAATGAGCTTCATCTGACATGATTAGTCTTTCCAGTAAACCTGTCATCTTCCTCGAACATCTGAAGAAATGTGTTACAAAATTCCATCCTTCTTTGTTTGTCATCTTCACCAAGTTATTGAAGCATTTGAATTTTGTAGGGAAACATCCACTCCTCCATCTTAGTAAATCTTGCAAGAGTCCTTTAAAATCTGAAATGAAAAGACTATAAACATGAACATTTTTTTTTAGAGTTTTGCACAAGTTTAAAATGTGTCAGATATTTATTGCTCACCCAGTATAATCAATTCCAGATCAGCAGAATGTGATGTACCTGACATCTGCCAATCATTGAGATGGGGGTGCTGCTTGACACAATGTAGAGTCATCTGCATAATGGAAGAATGAAGTTTCTAAGCATCAATGAGGTCGTTTACATCGATGTGGAACAAGGCCGGGTCACAGATACTGCCTTGAGGCACTCCAGCCTCACTGGGAGAGGATTATATTGACAGCAATGCATTGACTGCACAAGTGGAAGAAGTCAGAAAGCTTGGTATGAAGGCAGTGTTGTATGTTACTTGAGCTTGACAAGCAGTGAAGGGTGCCACACTATGTCAAATACCTGTGAAATGTCAGGAGAGATTGTCTTGATGACGTGTTGTTTAAGATTTACAGCATTCGCCCATTGTTGAGGGAAGAGCAGCAGCAGCATGTCCAGTGTTGAATGACCAGGACAGGATGCAAACTGATGATCTGAGATCAGGCTGTTTGAAAAGAGGAAAATCTTGACATTGATAGCAATGATGGATTCCATGACTTTGCTTGTAATGGGAAGTAAACTTACTGATGTAAGCTTGAAGCTGGATATGTAAATATGTTGATGTAAGTTAAGTATGTTGAACAGCTAATTTTGGCCAATCGCCAGATTAGTGGAATTGAAATTCGAGAGGAATTGAATGTCAGTGTTGCAAGTGTTGAAAGGAAGAAAAGTTAGTAAAAGATGTGCATCAAAAGGATCTCGCATTTCATCAAACGGCAAGTCAGAGTTCCTGGATTTTTGCCAGATGAAGGAAGGTGATTTGTTAAAGAATATCGAGGCATCTGATGAGATATGGCTCCCTCATTTATCACCTTAGTAAAAGTGAGCCAATAGACAGTGGAGATATTCTTGGCCACCCCATCCAAAAAAAAATTCACGATTCAACCAAATTGGTCATAAAGCTTGCGACAATAACGTATTGGGACCTTAATGGTTTAAATCACAAAGAATTTCACGAACGTAGGCAAATCCTCATTGGTACGACGGTCACTTGTAATGCAAAGAAGTCAACCAAGCGATACATATGGTAGATGAAAGCCAGGTATGTGGACTCAGGACATCACTGAACCGCACATTATTGCTCACTTTCACATTGAAAATGTGGCCAAAGCTACTCCATTAGAGATGGATTTGGAAGATCACTGGTAGACAATGAATAAATCCATGTGAGATATGGAATTTGAATCTCAGATAATCGCATAATAAGGCAGTTACTCAGATCTATCCTTACCAACCTTCCTCGACTTCTTCCCCAATATACTCAAAGCAGGCTGCTATGTTCCCGTCCCTCTTCTCTCTCCTCCTCCTGTTTGTTCATTAACTTGTTGCATCAACTGTCCTATCGCCTTTCGCATCTCTGTCACCTTGCATGGACCTAGATTTTGCAGACAAAACATGCCCAGATACAAATGCCAAACAGAGGCTGACAGAATATTTAAAAGTTTGATAATATTTTACAAGTTGAACATTTTGTTTCGATACTGCCCATTATATTAGCATTCAAAATGACCAAAGCAAACAGGCCAACAAGACCAAGCTGAACAACAAGCTTCGACTTACTCATTTAGATGCCCTAATGAGGTTGTTCACAGGCGGTTTGACACTGAAACAGATGATGTAGGATGCAACATGGCAAATATTCAAGCCGCGAAGCGTCGATCGACGTCGGGGGACATTTTGAATTATAGGTTTTAACAACTAAAGGTTGACAAAGGTACGCTATCCGCCATGGGAAGCAAAGTGAAGCTGATGTTTTGGGCATGAGCCCTTCATCGGAGAAACCTCTTGCTCAAATCGAGGGCTAATGCCCAAAATGCCAGTTTTACTTTTCCCTACTCTAAGCAGACGTGTGCACACGACCAACGAGATATCCCTCAATCCCAAAATAAATTAGTTATGAAACACACTGGGCATGTGATAAAGTTCCAAACAAAACTTACAATGCCAGAAGTCTTGCAAACTCATAAACAACTTCATAATTCAAGAAGATGCTGCTTGTGACACTGGCAAGTAGGCTACACACGACATAAAGTAAACAATCCATAAAGTTTTCACATCACTTGACCAACTTTTTAAGAGCTGTGTTTGAGGGACAAGTAAGTTTTAATTCCGAAGGTGATGAGGCCAGAATTTTCTGAGTGATGGTTCTAAAGTAATGTGACATGGGTCCTGTGTTCAGTCATTCAATCCCTGGAGTTTATGGTGCTGTAAAGCATTGTGTGGGCTTACACATGCTCAGCGTTGCCAAAAGTTTTACCAAAGAATGCTTATTACCATGTTGCCAAAAGTTTGGGTGACCATTTGTACTGGAGGATGAGACAAATGCTATTTATTCAGCAACCATGGTGAACCCGATGACATTTTCCCCAATCTGGTCTCAATAATTGGGCTATGTAGGTTTGGATGAAAATATAACTACCATACATTCCTTTTTAGTCTTCAGCATCAGGAAGACAACTTGAAAACATCCATCGTCAATAGTCCTATTGACGATGGATGTTTTTGAGTTTTGATGTTGCGAATGGCCCCATATCGGATGACTTATTAAAAGAAAAACCAACGACGAGTGTGTGTGTGTGTGTGTTTCATTGTTATCTCCATATGCAGGTTTCAGAAGATGGAACAGAGCCCTCCCAGATCTCAAAGTATCCACCTCCGTGTGAGTGTGTAGATATCTAATGTATAAAGCTTTTTCTAACCACTGACTCACTGACTGATACTAAAGATCGTTACCTTCCGGGTGACGTAGAAAGCTGAAATGTTGCATACCGATGGACATCGAAGCCGGTACACCGGAAAAATCATAGAATCGTCAGACAACATCCATAAATGAAAATATAAACAAGAAAATAATCAATCAGAGATTGCAGACCCTCACCAGGACTTGTGTTGTGTGGTGTTTGTGTCGTTTTGTGTGGCGTATTTTGTGTGGCGTTTTTGTACTGGTGTGTTATGAAATTAATAACAGACATAATTAGAACTACCACTTTATAACTGCTGGCAGTGATGACTGGGTACGAGGACATCCCACTTTGATGCAACCCCGCTTTGAATGGACGCTTCACCCTGACCCATGACGTTTATTATTCTTCAATTGAATTCAGAATGGGATTAAATTCAATTCAATTCAAGTCAAATGGAAGACCAAACTCTTTAGGCACAGTCCTGCATTGGAGTCACCAGAAGGAACCCGAACAGGCAAAAAGCAAAGATGAAGTCATCAGGAGGAACCTGGATAGGACCCACATTTCAGCTGCTACTCCTTGACCCTCAAAACCCATCCAGACAAAGACAGCTAAGTGAGCTTTATTCAAAAAAAAAAAATCAAAAAGAACCCAGATTTTAAAAAAAACCCTAACTACCAGACCATGCGTCCATTCAAGTTGCAATTTAAAATATATATTCCCTATCACTACTAGGTTATAATTTTTAAGTTTCACATCGATTGATGAAGCGGTTCAAGCGAAAAAAATTTTTGAAGCTTTTCCACTTAATCCAATATGGCTGCCAGACTATGTGACTGATCAATTATTTATGAACACCCTGGTATCCGCAAGGTGTGTGGAACATTTGTGTGAAGTTTCTCCTCGATCTGTCCAGCCATTCTGGAGAAGAAGATTTTTTATTGGGGTGAATCCAATCTGGCTGCCAAACCAAGTGACCTATGACATCATATATGTGAACGTTGTGTTTCTCATGGATAGGCGGTCATATGTGTGAAGTTTCACGTCAATCTGTTCAGCCACTTCAGAGAAGATTTTTTGAAGGTTTACAAGAAACAAACAAAAAATAACAATATGGTTGCCGAATCACGTGAATGGTGATGTCATAAAAAAAATTCTGCGGACCAATTTAGCCCGAGATGACCCTCAAAATTTTTAATACTGATCGGATGTAGCGTTCTACATATGCAATTATGACATCATAATGAAGGCACCTACCCCATCATAAAAATCACACTTATTCCCCGTGACGAGCACTTTCCACATGCTAAGTTTCAATTTTTTCCTTGGTGTGGTTTCAGAGATACAGAGATCCGAAGTTTTACCGTTTTCCAACATGGCTGACACACCACGTGACCTATGACGTGATAATTATAATTAAAAATTATGCATGACTGGAAACTCATCTGGTGTAAATTTCATTTCAATAAGATAAGCGGTTGTGGAGAAAAACACGAAAGTTCTGTGCGGACAAACAAACAAACAAACAAACAAGAAAAAGAGCAATTAGAGATTGCAGACCCTTACCAGGACTGGTGTGTTTTTTGTGTTTTTTTTGTTTGTTTAGATTCAATGTACAGGCTCATATAAGAGCTAACACACAGAACGTATAACAAGGGGAGCAGGAGAGAGGAAGGATGGGAGAGGGAAACAAAGAACAGTGCGGAATAGACACATGAGGAGATCTGTGGAAGGGAGCGGGATGGGGCAGGATACACGGGGTAAACAAGATGGACACTACAGGAACTTACAGGAAGGAAAGCAGGGAATTTGAAGGAGGTGGGTTTGGGGTTGGATAAACGGGGGTAGAAAAGATCATGGTTTTGGATGGGGGAAGATCAGAGATGGTGTGTAACAGCTGTTTTCAATGCCTGGAGGGAAGAGTGGAATTGAAGAGAGTGTGGGAGTTTGTTCTAAAGACGGGGAAAAAGAGGAATAAAAGAATGAAGGTAAGCAGTGATTCTTGATTTTGGTAGTTTTACCAGAAATGGGGTTGCTGGCGGACTTGAGCGCCCAGCGGAAATATGGCGGGACAGATAGCAAACAGAGTATGGGGGGGGGGGGCAACGCCAGAGAGGAGACGGTAGAAGACAGAAAGACCACCGACCTGCCTGTGGTGCAGAGAGTGAAAGATCCAAAGACTCAGCTTCATCATGGGAGATATCAATGATCTTAAATGCCTTGGTTTCCACAGCGTGAAGCCGATAAAGGTGAGAGGCAGAAGCACCAGCCCAGAGGGGAGAGCAGTACTCCATCAGGCTGCAGACGAAAGCTTTGTACGTGGCCAGGAGCTCAGGTGTGCCAAGGATGGACTTTACACAATGGAAGATGCCCAGTCGGCAACGGGCTTTGCAGGCCAGCTTGGAAATGTGGCTTTCCCAGGAAAGATCATTTCAGATAGTGAGGCCCAAAAGTTTGAATGAAAGGACGTCTTCAAGAGGATTGTTGAGAAAGTAGCATGGGGGGGGGGGTGGGGTTCAGAAGACCCTTTCGGAGAGGCAGAGCGCGAGTGTTGTATTTGTCAGCATTGAAAGACATGTTCCACCTGTTGGACCAATTTGTGATTTTATCCAGATCTGCAGAGGGTGGAGAGCTGCTGCTTTCTGATCTGAGGGATGACGGATGGTACGGGAGAGGGTGAAGTCATCAGCAAAGAGATAAAGAGGATTTTCCAGAGAGCCGGAGAGATCATTGATGAAAACGACAAAAAGCACTGGGCCCAGAACGCTGCCTTGAGGAACTCCAGCCTGGACAGCAAGAGGGGATGAGGGAATTCCATGAAGGGCCACACATTGACAGCGACAGGAGAGGAAGTCTGCGAGTCATGAGTGGAGATTGCCTTGGATACCATCAGAAGAGAGTTTGGTGAGCAGAGTAGTGTGCCAGACAATATCGAAAGCACACACTATGTCTAGGGAGATGCCTCTGATCTCATGTCTGTCATTGGTATTGAAAAAGTTATTGAACTTTGGCCTATGATGACCTTTTGTCCTTTTAACCTCAAAAATATATCAGATTCTGTCGGACCACCAACTCCACCATGTGGTGAAATTTCGTGAAGATCAGTTTATTATGGCCTGGAGGCGATTATAGGTGAGCGGACAGATAAACAAACGGAAGCAATCAACATACTCGTCAAAATTTTTTTCTTATGTGCTAACAAACGGACCCAAATGCAATGCAATCTCACCATGCAGCATAATGAGATGGATTTAGAGTGAGCGGTGTGCCATAATTCATTGATTCAGTGATTACTTGCGTAAATAAAGTAAATAATAGTCATAAAATAATTGATTTCCCAATCAATTGCCTAATAGCATACCTAAACCACCACTTTCTCATCCGAATCTGTAACGCTTTAAAAATGAAGTAATTCATTGAAAAATGAATAATTAATCGATTAATTGATAAATCAATAAATCAAAAATACTCTTTATAGCCAAATCACTTCTTCACTGTCATGTACGAATCTTACCTTCCGAGCTCAAAAGGTGCCCGAAATATTGCCCAGATGAGAAAGAAAATAAACAAGGAGTTAATAAATCGATCATAATTAATTAATGAATTATTTAATTGATTAATCAAAAAATAAAAAGAGAGAAGATTCGGTTTTTGCGAATTCGCTTAGAGACGCTTAAAACCTCGGTTGTCGAAATCTGGAACAGCATGAATTAATGATACGTTATATAATACAATAATAAGTTCTTTTATCCACAGATCTTCTGAAAAGGTATACACCTATTATCTGCATACCTGCTGGTACTGAATCAACTTTAAAAAAAAATAATGGAATTTTTATAAGAAATCTAGTTTTGTCTGGGATCCATTATCTGCAAACCACAGTGTAAAATCGTAGCCACAATGAATTCAGAATTCAAGCTCCCCTTGGGCTTCTGACTGATTCATGCTTTTATTAAGACAAGGTCAGAGGTCAAGTTGAGATTTCGTAAGTACCAGTCTATGACTGTTGTTTGTTTGTTTGTTTGTTTGTTTGTAGGCACGATAACTCGAGAACGGAAGAAGCTACAATGTCAAATACACGTGATTCGAGAGGGTGATGGCTAGTGCTGATTAGATTTTGGTCAAAATCGGTCAAAGGTCAAGGTCACAGTGAGGTCAAATAATCGATTTTGATGGTTTGGTACAGATAACTCGAGAACGGAAGAAGCTACCAATGTAAATTACACCACGTGATTCAGGAGGGTGATGGCTAGTGCTGATTAGATTTTGGTCAAATCGGTCAACGGTCAAGGTAACGGTGAGGTCAAACATTCGATTTTTGATGGTTTGGTACAGAATCATCGTAGAAACTTCTGGTTTCCGTCGCTACCTTCTCTAGAGACAGCTTTTATTAGACAAGGTCGAGGTCAAGTTGACGATTTCGTAAGTACCAGTCTATGACTGCTTGTTTGTTTGTTTGTTTGTTTGTAGGCACGATAACTCGAGAACGGAAGAAGCTATCAATTCAAATTACACCACGTGATTCAGGAGGGTGATGGCTAGTGCTGATTAGATTTTGGTCAAAATCGGTCAAAGGTCAAGGTCACAGTGAGGTCAAACATAATTCCGTAAATTAACGTGGAGAAATGGAGTATTTTTGCTTCGCTCGACGTTACGAGTTCGTTTTAACTTCGATTTTAATTTTGTCTTCGTTTTTGCGATCGCTTAGGACGCTTAAACTCGGTTGTCGAAATTCTGGTAAAAATCGGATGTTTTGGAGACGTTTTAAGATTGTATAAAAAAAATATTTCACTCGAAGCGTCAAGGTCATCCTGATGCATTGCGCTCGAGCAGACGTCACGGGTCGTCCCATGATGCATTGCGCTCGAGCAGACGCGTGCGTTGATTGACGTTAAGGTTGCATGGAGAAATGGAGATTTTTGCTTCGCTCGACGTTACGAGTTCGTTTTAACTTCGTTTTAATTTTGTCTTCGGTTTTTGCGATCGCTTCGGACGCTTAAAACTCGGTTGTCGAAATTCTGGTAAAAATCGGATGTTTTGGAGACGTTTTAAGATTGTATAAAAAAATATTTTCACTCGAAGGTCAAGGGTCGTCCCATGATGCATTGCGCTCGAGCAGACGTCACGGGTCGTCCCATGATGCAGTGCGCTCGAGCAGACGTCACGGGTCGTCCCATGATGCAGTGCGCTCGAGCAGACATGTTGAGTGACGTTAAGGTTTTGCATGGAGAAATGGAGATTTTTGCTTCGCTCGACGTTACGAGTTCGTTTTAACTTCGATTTTAATTTTGTCTTCGGTTTTTGCGATCGCTTAGGACGCTTAAAACTCGGTTGTCGAAATTCTGGAACAGCGATGAATAACTGATATATATATAATAAATAATAGTCTTTATCAGATTCTTCTGAAAAGTAATAACACCTATTATCTGGCATATCCTGCTGGTACTGAATCACTTTAAAAAAAAAAAAATGGAATTTTTATAAGAAATCTAGTTTTTGTCTGGACTCATTATCTGCAAACCACAGTGTAAAATCGTAGACCACAATGAATTCAGAATTCAAGCTCCCTTGGGCTTCTGACTGATTCATGCTTTTATTAGACAAGGTCAGAGTCAAGTTGATGATTTCGTAAGTACCAGTCTATGACTGCTTGTTTGTTTGTTCGTTTGTTGTCTGGGCGATATCTCAGCCATCCTTTGATCTAGGAAGCTGAAATTTGGGGACAAAAGTGAAGATGTGCTTTGCCAAAACATATGTTTTTA
>CM068958.1:45595754-45614021 GCA_035128595.1 Eptatretus atami | reverse complement strand
AGAGGGGGAGAGGATCAACAGTTAGAGCAAGAAGGCTCAGTGTGACAGTGTAGGTGTTTACACAATACCGTACACGTGTGTTGCTGAACAGTAGGAGACAGGAGAAGGATCTGGGCAAGGTATTGGGAGCAGGGAAGGGCCTTTGAATGCAACCACACAGCAGAAGAAAATGCTGCCATCGCCATAAATGTGTTGTCGTGGCCACGTTCCCTTGTGGGAGGATGTTGGTATTTTGGGTGCAACACCTAGCAGTTTCAGAAGGTGGGTTTAGTAGTCTTGGTGCATGGAGGACCCGAGGGTATTTTTCACTTAGGATGGTACATGAGGTTTCATCAACTGTAATATCAAGAATCGTGGGTTGTAATGTTCACGTATAGATTCTCTTTTGGGATGTTGTGGTTTGTTTAATTTTTCTTTGTTGTTGCATTTCTTTGTGGAACTTTAAGGTAATATTTCAGCTAAAAGTTTGTGTTTCAGGTCGAGTTATAGGTCTTCTACGATATTTTATTGCTGATAAAAACACCCCCCCCCCTACTTCTTTCCTCAACAATCAGCATTTTGATGTTTACCTCACCTGGAACGTCTTTCTGGGGAGCTTATGGAGCACGCTGGGCGTCCGTCCGTCAGTCTGACGGTCCGCCACAAATACTTTCAACTTCTTCTCTGAAACTTACATACAATTCGATGAAACTTCACCACAACCTTCATCACCCGTGATGTACCAAAGATTGTTCATGGATTAAAAACAAATTCTAGGGTATTTAATTCCTTCTCCATTACATATTTTGTGGTCATCCATGCCTACAATGGTTCCCTGGTTATCTTATCCAGCCTCTACGAGGTGAGCACCCAGGGGTATTGCTACTTATGTTTTTTGGTTGTTATTGCTGCAACATTTGTTATCTTTGGCATGGAAGTGTAGAAGGTTATATTTCACTCCCCCCCCCCCCCCCACCCACTCTCTCTGTTTTCTGACTGTGTGCAGAATATCTCAAAAAGTTGTGATCGGATTATGAATAACTTGGTGGATTGTTTTGGGTAGGTGGCAAGAAAAGCAGATTGGTTAGGTCCAGATCAAGATCCGGCGTATCAGTGGGATACAAATGTATGTTCAGGCCTGGCAAAGGTACGCGCTCTTCCGAGTGTCATTCTCGTTATTATCGTGATAAGAGGACATTGTCTCAATACCAATGCATTGGAGTGTTTGATCTTCAGTTTATGCATTCATTTACCAAACAATTCTTACTGTACTATAACATTGAGGATCGAACGTCGCTTCCAAAATCAAAATATAATTCTGTTTGCTCTTACACTGACCCAGGTTAGAGGAGCATGCTCATTGGTAATCCAATTTAAGCCTTCTTGCTTCTTTTTTTGGAGGAATGTGAACCATTTTTGCTTACTCTTGAGAAGGCAGGCTGTGACGTTTGAGTGACTAACCAAATGTCTTGTGCTTTATTAAGTTTGGAGATCGTAATCGGGAAACCCTTCGTTGGAGTAAAAGTGGGTTAACACCCAAAACATCAGCTTCTCCTTGTGTCCCGGTGGTTAGCACACCTCGATCACCATTCGGTTTTTTCCCGTTTTACCTGTCTACCATGTACTGAGGGCAGGCAGAGAACCTACATGCAAAAGGGCAGGGAATCTTTGTACAACTACCAGAGTTGCAGTTAAAGTTGGATCTTGAGAAAGACAATCTCTGTCTCTGTCTCTGTCTCTCCCCCCCCTTCCCCACCAGGTTGTTGGGTGTGGTGTCATGTCGTCTACTTGTGTTTGAGTAGTGCAGCCTCATGCTCGTGTTTTGTCCCCCCATTGTCTCCTTTCCCCTTTTTCCATCTCACCTTTGTGCCATTTTTGTCACTCTCCATCTCATGTTATCAACGTCTACCCCTTCCCCCTCTCCTATGACTGAACAGAGTGAGAGAGGGGCCCTTACGATTCGATCAAGCCCGTCTATGTGTTTTTATTGCTCTGACAGGGCTGTGTAAGCCTGATTCGCTTATCGAGTGCTTTTACATTTTTTAATTTATTTCTATTCTCCTTAATTTGTGTCTTTTCCATCTGTCTAGGCTGAAAGGTGATACATAGCCGTTATGGAGAATGTTCATCAGCGCTCTAAAGCATTTGAGAACCTAACACGGAGGAAGCAACGTTTCTGTGTGTTCCACCAGAAGGGGTTCTTACAAAGACAGTATCCTTGCTGTAGGAAACATTATAGGTGATGGAAACGTTCATGCCACAACATGGATGAACCAGAAGTCGTTGTTTTTGGATCAGATGAAATGGTCTAACCATAAAAGGTGGTCACTTCATAACGGTATCCCTTATGGATGAATAACACCCTCGATTAAAAAATTATTCAAACGTGCCACCATTCATAACAAATGATACGATTATGCCTTTCTGTCTCGATACGGAACCATTGTTTCCCGAATCTCGATGATTCCCCTTGAGTGCTGTAACGAGCACAAGAAGCAACGTTATGAATTTTCAGGAGACAGTATACATGGTCCTCCCAGATTATGCGGATGATACGGGTTTAAATATCTCCTTTAAAGTATCCCAAAACGATCGTGAATATTACATGTATGCTCGTCATCGTACCTTAAAACATGCTTCCTTTGTGGGGCTTTAGGACATGTTAAAAGGTTTTCTTGCAAAACCTCTTGTACGAAGTTCGCGAATCAGGACACACCGAACAGAATGTAAAAGGAAACACTCTGACCATGCTTTCTGAACGCAGAGAGGTGGTGCCTCATGATGATGTTGATAGTGCTCAAAATGTAAGCTCCCATAGCAACCCATGAATGAAGAACCTGAAGTGGTAACCAAAAAATGAAGAGCAGCCAGTAACAACTAACCTGGGACAGTGTAGTAAAGAAGGTTTGTTTGGATACAGATACTTGTCGTTAGGGCCCTGTCACACCTTGACGTTTTAGCCAGCATATGGTAAGGTCTCAAAATGTATGTAAAACGCTGGGCATACGCTAAACTATTGATGTTTTTTTAAAGTTTTGGGCGTATAATAACGTATTAGTAACGTCACAGACGTTTTAATCACATATAGATTAACTAATACCAACGAATGCTGAGCGTGTTGTCGGCGCTCACAACCTATGCCAACGATAGTCTAACTTATGGCATAGCGCGGCGTATCGCCGAAAGCACGTGGCGTAGGCTATTCATAGGCTGGCTCGACGATTCAAATCATACCGCACTAGACATTCAAAGTGTGAAGCTGCTGTCACACGCTTGACGTTTTAGCCAGCGTAGCCGACGTATGAAAATTTGCCGAACCAAGCTGGCACACGTCGAATACGTTATGGGTAAGTTTTGTTATAGTTAAGAGCACGCTGGCATACGTTGTAGTATGCTGGCATACGTCGTAGTACGTTGGCATACGTCGAGAAATTTTCAGCATGTTTGAAAATTTCTCGACGTACTCGGCATATGCACACATTCCGCATACGCTGGCATAATTGTAGGCACGTTACGCGATCGTTGACACACGTTACTTGTACGTTACTCATAAGTCGAAACAACGTCAAGGTAATGGTTAGCGTCAGTGTTCCAGACTCCCTGTTTTTTTTTGTTTTTTTTTTTCTTCAGTATGACGGTGATGTTGACACTTCGATTTATAGTGCAGTTTATGATTTAAATCGTTGAGCGGCAGCCTATTAATTAATTATATTATTTAACCGCACTAGAAATCGAAGTGTTAACATCACCGTCATACGGAAGAAAAAAAATAATAAAAAACAGGAGTCTGGAACACTGACACGAACCATTACCTTGACGTGTTTTTGACTTATGAGTAAACGTACACAAGTAACGTATGTCGACGGTGTCAACGATCATGTAACGTGCCTACAACACGTTACTCATAGGTTAGAAATAAGTTTCGGGTACGCTAACATTACCTCAACGTGTTTCGACTTATGAGTACCTTACAAGTAAGTGTGTCGACGTGTGTCAACGATCGCGTAACATGCCTACAACTTATGGCCAGCGTTATGCGGAACGTGTGAGTCATACGCTGGCATACGTCGAAAAATTTCAAGCATGGAAAATTTGTCTACACCTCGGCGTACTACGACGTATGCAGCGTACAAAGACGTATGCAGCGTACTACGAAAAAAAGCCAGCGTACTACGAGTATGCCAGCGTGCTCTAACGTATAAAACTTACCCATAACGTATTCGACGTGTGCCAGCGTTTTAAGCCAAATTTTGCATACGTCAGGACATACGCTGGCTAAATCGTCAAGGTGTGACAGGGCCTTTACAGAAGTGTACGAGTGTCCCTCTGACATTGCCTCACAAGTCAAAGGAATAAAGCTATGCAGTAAATGATATCAATGAGCCTCAAAATGTAAAACAAGTACGACCGATCCTTAAGGATCTGAAAACGAGGCTTCCAGTGAAACTAAGACTGTTACCATTACAGAGCCTGACAATGAAGTCTGCTGGTTCTTCCTCAAGAACTGAGGAGACTGGATACCAATCAATAGCTCTAATTTTACAAATGGATAGAGTAAATCCGGCTTTGCAGTGATCTGGAACCAAAGTTATAACCCCGGATATAGAAAATAGTATCAAGTGTGCTAGTGAGTGTGTACCAAAACACTCCCAAAAAATCTCTGGAGTGCATCCAGATAAAAATCGTGAGAGCCGTGAGTGATGCCAAGACCCTGGTGGACATTATCCGACCTGGGACAAGGTGCAAATGACTAAGCTGTCACAATCATCGACAGCATCATTCACAGATATCCCCTCAACTCATTGTCTCATTCCTTAATGAAATGTATAGACATCGCAACATAGTTATTAAGATAATTTTTCTGCTTTGGTATCATTCATTTGCACCGCTAATTCATATTAAGGCACCTGAGGATTTTGATCTGACGACGTCACATTATCAACAGGTAAAGAAAATTTGTCACACGAGCAGGTATGGAGTGTTCTCAGCCACAGGCCGAATTCAATCAAGTAGAGAATGAAAAGCTATTACTCTCGCAACCTTAAATATGAATGGTGGTGGTGCGCGTCAACTCTGCCAAGTTCAAGTCCAAAACCTGAATCTGGCATAAAAAGGTACAGTGCTTTCAGAAAGTATTCACACCCCTTGACTCTTTCACATTTTGTTGTGTTACAGCCTGAATTTAAAAAGGGTTAAATTAAATTTTTTGTCACTGATAATCACAAAGAAACCATAAAGGCAAAGTGGAAACATGTTTTTTAATTTTTTACAAATCTATTAAAAATGAAAGCTGAAATGCTTGCATCAATAAGTATTCAACCTCCTGAGTCATACTTTGTAAAAGTGCCTATGACAGTGATTACAGCTTCGAGTCTTCTTGGGTATGTCTGTATCAGCTTTGCACATCTAGATTTGGGGATTTATCCCATTCTTCCTTGCAGATTTTCTCAAGCTCTGTCAAGATGGATGGGGAGTGTCGGTGAACAGCAATCTTCAAGGCATTCCACAGATTCTCAATGGGATTCAAGTCTGGGCTTTGCCGGACCACTCAAGGACTTTCACGTTCTTGTTATGAAGCCATTCCGGTGTTGCTTTGGCTGTATGCTTGGGGTCATTGCCCTGTTGGAAATAAATCTTCACCGCAGTCCAAGGTCTTTTGCACTCTGAAGCAGGTTTTCCTCAATAATTTGCCTGTATTTGGCTCCATTCATTGTTCACTCTATCCTTACAAGTCTCCCAGTTTCTGCCACTGAAAAGCATCCGCATAGCATAATGCTGCCACTACCATGCTTCAGGTACGGATGCTGTTAGATGGGTGAAGAGCTGTGCTTCATTTCTACCGATGTAGTGCTTTACATTCAGGCCAAATAGTTCAATTTTCATCTCAGGAGACCCAAGAATTTGCTCATGCCTCAGCAATCTTTCACCTGCCTTTTGCAACTCCAGGCGTGCTGTCATGTACCTTTTTCTCAGGAGGGTTGTTCTGTCTGGCAACTCTCCGATAAAGCCTAGATTTATGAAATGCTGCAGAGATTGCTGTCCTTCCAGCAGGATTTCCACATCTCAGCCAAAGACTCTGTAGTTCTATCAGAGTGGTCATTGGATTTCTTGGTCACTCCCTGAACAAAGTCCTTCTTGCGAGTTGCTTAGCGTGGTCAGACAGCCAGTTCTAGAAGAGTCTGGGTATTTCGGGTATTTCCATATTCTTTCCATTTCCTAATGATGGAGCTCACTGTGCTCTTGGGAACTTTCAAACACTCTAGAAATTGTTTTATACTCTTCGCCAGATCTGTGCCTCCTCACAATTCTATCTCAGAGTTCTACAGACAGTTCCTTGGATTTCATGATAGAGTTTCTGCTCTGACATGCACCGTCAACTGTGGGACCTTATGTAGAAAGATGTGTTTCTTTCTAAATCATGGCCAATAAATTGAGTTGGCCACAGGTGGACTCCAATCAAGTTGTAGAGACATCTCAAGGATTATCCAAGGAAATCGGATGCACCTGAGCTCAATTTGGAGTGTCATAGTAAAGGGGGTTGAATACTTATTGACACAAGACATTTCAGCTTTTCATTTTTAATTAATTTGTAAGAATTTCTAAACACATGTTTTCACTTTGTCATTGTGGGGTATTTTGGGTAGATCAGTGACAAGAAATTTAAATTAAATCCATTTTTAATTCAGGCTGTAACATAAAATGTGACAAAAGTCGAGGGGTGTGAATACTTTCTGAATTCACTGTAGATGTGTTTTTAATCCAACAAACTCATATCACACCCAATGTAGAACACGACTGGTGTCAACTTTTTAAAGGGCTATTTCAGCAATTGGTCAGATTCGTTTGCTGGAGTCAGCTTTTTGATAAAACCAGGTCTGGTAGGCAAATCATGCCACTTTCAGGAGGTAATAAAAGGCCGGTTTATCTCTCTTAAATTAGTAAATCATAACTTCCATTGCACCCAGATTAATGGATCTGCACCGAGTGATAGTATAGAGTGAATGTCTTTCTTCACCTCTTCGATTCATCACTTAAAGGCAGTCAATTTCGGAGGCGATTTTAATTGCACTTTTGAGCCATCGATAGACAGAAATTCTGTTGAACCCCATTCCGAGCCCCATGTAGACCTATCCCACTTTTTCATCGTTGTGGGTTTACTCGATGCTTGGCGATTGTATTGCCCTAATGTATCCCAATATACCTGGTGTCGATGCGCCAACGGTCGGGTATCCTTAGCAAGACTCGACTGCTGGTACATCAACTGACCGTTTAGAAATGCTGCGGTCTCTTCTAGTCTTTTCCCTTCTTTATTTTAAGACCATCACATGGTACCTCTGGACCTATCCTTCCCTCAGGCAGGAACATTGACTATAAATTTAATGTTAAACTTCGAGAAGATAGCATATTTAAAGAAGCTTTTTGAGTCTTCTGCACTGTATTGAGCTCTAAAAAAAATCTTCTTTCTCCTCAAATTCTTTCATCCACAGCCATATACAAAGTTTCGTTCGCAGCCTGATGGATATACTGCTCTCTACTCTGGGCTGGTGCCCCGCCTCTCACCTTTCTCGGCTTCACGCTGTGGAAACCAAGGCAATTAGGATCATTGGTATCTCCCGCAATGAGGCTGGAGTCTTTTGGTCTCTCACTCTCTAACCAAGGAAGGTCGGTGGTATTTCTGTCTTCTACAGTCTCCTCTCCGGCCTCCCCCCCCCCCTGCTCTCTCTGCATATGTCCCCCTAATAATCTCCGCTGGGTGCTCAAGGTCCTCCAGCAACCCCCTTCTGGTAAAACTACCAAAATCAAAGAATCACTGCTCACCTTCACTCTTTCATTCCTCTTTTTCCCCACCTTTGGAACAAACTCCCACACTCTCTTCAATACCATCATTTCCCCCAGGTCTTCAAAACAGCTAATCACCACCATCTCTGTATCGTCCCTCATCCAAAACCATGATCTTTACGACCCCTGCTAATCAACCCCAACCCCACCTCCTTCAAATTCCCTGGTTTCCTTCCTGAAAGTCCTGTAGTGTCCATCTTGTATACCCCATGTACCACACAGCCCATCGCTTCTCCTTCCACAGATCTCCTAATGTCTCTGTTCCACACTCTTTTGTGCTTCCCCCTCCACCCTCTTGTCTTCTGCTCCCCTTGTTGTGTGTTCTGTGTGGTAGCTCTTATACGATCCTCAACAATATATACAAAAAAAAAATTACTTTATGGTGGACAACCTGAAAAACTCACATTGGGTATTTGGTCAACAATTTAATCATGTACTACAAATGATAAACCTCTGTCTTTTGCTGATGACTCCACCCTCTGCCGTACCATCTGTCAGCCCTCTCAGATTGCAGCAGCAGCTTCTTCACTCTCTGCAGATCATGGTAAAATCACAAGTGATCCAACATGTGGAACATGGCTTTCAATCCTGACAATCTCACACTCTCACAATATTTCTCCGAAAGGACTGCCTGGAAAAACCCCACTGATCTACTTTCTCCACAATCCTCTTGAAGTCCTTTCATTTCAAGCTTCTGGGTCTCACTATTCTGCCATGATCTTTCCTGGGAAAGCCACATTTCCAACCTGCGCTTCAAGCCAGTTCCAAGACTGGGGCTCTCCATTGATCAAAGTCCATCCTCGGCCTACCTGAGCTCCTGACCACATACAAGAGCTTTCTTCCACGCCTGATGGAGTACTGCTACTCCGCTGTGGGTTGGTGCTCCACCTTTCACCTTTCCCGCTTCACGCTGTGGAAACCAAGGCATTTAGGATCATTGTATCTCCCGCCAATGAGGCTGGTCTTTGGGTCTCTCACTCTCTCACTGCAGGCAGGTTGGTGTATTTTTGTCTTCTACCATCTCCTCTCCGGTCTCGCCGCCCCCCCCCCCCACCCTCCCAGCTCTACCTGAGATATGTCCCCCCTCATATTTCCGCAGGGTGTCAAGGTCCCCAGCAACCCATTCTGGTAAAACTAACAAAATTAAGAATCACTGCTCACCTTCACCCTTTCATTCGTCTGTTTTTTTTTTCCCCACCTTTGGAACAAACTCTCACACTCTCTTCAATCCCACTCTTCCCTCCAGATCTTCAAAACAGTTGTTCACCACCATCTCTTATCTTCCCCCATCCAAAACCTCAATCTTTTCTACCCCCATTGATCACCCCAAAACCCACCTCCTTCAAATTCCCTGCTTCCTTCTGAAAGTCCCTGTCGTGTAAGGACCTGAAAGTCCCTGTAGTGTCCATCTTGTTTCCCCGTGTACCCCGCCCATCCCTCTCCCTTCCACAGATCTATTCATGTCTCTGTTCCCAACTGTGTTTTTTTCCTCCCTCTCCCCCTCTTGTCTCCTGCTCCCCTTGTTGTATGGTTCTGTTTGTTAGCTCTCATACGAGCCTCGACAGTGTACACAACAACACAAAACACAAACACACATCACAATGGCTTGTTTAGAAATCGGAAGTTTTACATTTAGAAAGCAAACTGGCAATGTGTGTGTGAAAGAAACAACCAGTTGCTAACCGAAAGGAAGGCCCAGTTAAGGGATTTGATCCATGAAAAGGCAGCTGGTGCACTAATTAGAATGAAGAATACACAACATCATATATTGGATTCCTCCAAACAAGTCTTCTTTCGTTTCGAAACTGTAAACAAACCATCAAGAACATTTTCTGTTTTAGAGCAAAAAAAACATTCTTACTAAATCCAGGTGATGTAAGATTAAATACAATTCCATTTTTTTTTCTGTACTCTTCATAAACAAAACTGTATTCTCATGAAATGAATGAACTACTTAACCTCTTCTCCTCACAGCTCCTTCCCAAACTGAGGCTCAACATCTGGAGCTGGATGTACCAATCACCCTTCCTGAGCACACCTGTACACTTGCTAAGATGGGACTCTGGAAGGCTCCAGGTGTCGATGGCTTTCCTGCTGAATTTTTTTTCAATGTTTTGGGACCTCTTTTGGGCCCAGAGCTGCTCAACGTTCTGGACACATCCCTTCTGTGCAGAGAAATGCCACTCAGTTTCATAAGGGAGGAGTGTCCTGCAGTAAACGACTGGAGATCTCCGATGTTTTACGAATCGGCGACCAATTTCTTTCCTGTGAAATGGACTACAAATTTTCCAAGGTACTATGGAATGAAATTATATATTTATATATTGGTTATGAATTAGAATTCGATTGCACACAACATACAGGTTCCTGTTA
The DNA here is from genome assembly GCA_035128595.1 of Eptatretus atami. Lineage (NCBI taxonomy): Eukaryota > Metazoa > Chordata > Myxini > Myxiniformes > Myxinidae > Eptatretus > Eptatretus atami. The sequence goes on along the minus strand of CM068958.1, from coordinate 45,603,830 downwards.
GTCAGCTATGTCGATAAGTGCTTGTTCCCTAGATAGCTCACCTTCATTGTTTAAATGTTCAGAAATCGATTAGATGTGCTGCGGATCGATTTAATAGTTAGGGATACGAACAATGGAGACATCGCTCCCCTCTTCTGCGAAAGGAAGAACCACCCTGCCGTCCCGTGACTCATGATGTCAACAACTCCCTCCCACCCGTGGCTGAGCGGGGGTGGAGCAGAGGGCCAATGAGTCATGAGTCACGCCAGGAGCGGGGGAAGGGGGAGAAGGATAGAGGAGATCTTTTCTTTTGGTTTCGGGGCAGAGTTGGGGAAAGGGAGTTGAGGGAGTCGTTCAGCAGACCGTCGGGTCTGCTTGGCTTGCCTTAGGTTGAGGCCTTCAGAAGCTTTTGCTTCGGCTGGCTCAGTGAGCTTCGGCTGAGGCCTGGCTCGAGGAGGATTTTGGAGGCTCTTTGCTTTGATGGTTCCGTGAGCTTCGGCTTCTGCTTGGCTCGGGAGAGCTTTTTTTTTTTTCAAGCTGCCCTGTTTGGAAGGAAGTTAAGCCGGTCGCTACAGCTCGAGCTCGAGTGGTGCTTCTTCTCTTGGTTGTGGAGCTCTTTGTTCTTCCATTTGGTTCCCGCTTGGTGCGACTCATCGACCTCTGTCGTGAGGTGGTTCCTCGGGAAGTGACGCATCGACGGAAGATCGGCGCCTCGTCTCACCAGCACGTGTGAGAAGCGCAGGAGGATTCGCGGGAGCTCGGGAAGGATCGCAGCTCACGCGGATTGGATTCCAGCTCGCTCTCGCGGAGCCCGGGTCCGAACAACTTGAAGACAACATGAGGTGGAGAGGTTCGAGATAGGTTCTGGTTTCAGCTCACCTGTCCTCCGAGCTGAGCTCGTATTAAAGGCCTCTGCCACCATTTCTTGGCTGTGTGTGTGTTGCTACGTGTGGTCCGTGGGCCCGTCTAATAAGTAGGAACTGCTGTTAAGTGCAATGACGTGTACATAATAAGTTAGACGGTTGTAGTTCTTTTGTCGTGCTTTTGTTGCTTGTATAATTGCATACGTGTTTTGCCGTGTTTTAATTGCTACGTGCTTTTATTATAATAAATGTCCTTGTGTGAATGTAAAGCTGTTCGTTGCTACATTCCCTCATTTGAACTGCCCCATCTTGCACTCGGGAATATTAGTTGGTTTTTAAATAGCCCGGTAAAGTGATCCGGGTCCAACCGGACTGCGCGATAATACCCTGCTCGGTTATCCAAAAGGAAGCGAGCTGCTTAAGCGACTCGTTTCAAAGTTGGTCCCTTTGAGGTACAATCTCTCGGTAACCTACCTGCGCAAATAATTAGTAAATTCGAAATTTGGCGATCGGACCTGTAGCGCGGTAGAGTGCGGACAAGGTTGTGGTGTGGTTAAACAACACACCCGTGGCTTTGGTTTCCGGCGTTGAATCCGAGAAGCGCGGCACTAGATTGTCCGCTTCGTGGGCGAAGCGACCCTATTGGTTAGACGCGGTCGTTCGCACGCGACGGGCGGAAAATCTACAACAATTATATACATATAATATAATATTACATAATATAGATATATATATATATATATAATATAATATATATATATATATATCGCGGGTTGAGAGGCCATAATGTGTTAACTGCATTTTTGGCGAGGTTGAATGGAATGGCTCTCATTGTCTAACAAAACACCATTTCGCGGGTTGTGAGACATAATGTTGTAACTGAAATTTCCCATTTCCTGCAAATCGCTAATGAAAGATAAATGGTGTTTTGTTAAGACATGAGAGCCATTCCCATTCAACCTCGCCAAAAATGCAGTTACAACATTATGCCTCTCAACCCAGCGATATCCCTTCCCTCACACACCCAATCAGAAACTGCTTCATAGCACTCCATTAAAATTGTTAAACACGATCTCCCTTTTCGTAAGTTTGTGTTGACTGCATTTAATTAGTTTTGAAATTATTTATATGGTTCACTCTCCATGCTTCATCAAGCATCTCCTACATCTTCCCCAACTGATGCCAAGCCAAAACAGGTCTATAGTTCCCCAATTCTTCTCTAGAACCGTTCTTAAAATGGTGGCGTTACCTTTGCTACTCTCCATCCTATGGTACCTGTCCAGACGACAATGAGCTGTGAAAGGTATCTGCTATCACCACACTTATATCTGCTCCGCCACCTCCCTCAATACTCTGGATGCATTTATCTGGCCTGGAGCTTTATCATCTTAATTTTGAGCTCACCTGGAACATAGTTCCAAGGTGAGCTTATGGATGTCGCTTCGTCGGCCCGTCAGTCTTCTTCTCTGAAACTACACATGCGATTTTGATGAAACTTTCCCACAACGTTCATACACCGTGTATGTACCAAGTTTGTTGCATAGCATTAAAAAAACTCAAGCTAAAAGGGGGTCCATGGAAGTTCCCCAAAATAGGTATTTTGCTTTTCTTCTCAGAAAACGATACATTACATTTCTGATGAAACTTCTACTGCAACTTCATCACCCATGATGTACCAAAGTTTTGTTCATGACATGAAAAATTATTGGGATCTAAAGGTGTCTACAGGGGGGGTGCCCCCAAATATTAATTTGCTTTCTTCTCAGAAACTCACAACACAGACAATTTGGATGACACTTGACCACAACCTCATCACCACCCAATGATGTACCAAAAAATTGTTCACACCATCAAAAAAAATCAGGGTCTAAGGTTGGGTACAATGGGAGGGGGGGGGGGGTTGCACCTGAAAAAGAGGTATTTGCTTTTCTTTCTAACGAAAACTACACACACAATTCGGATGAACTTGACCACAACTTTTATTCTCCGCAATGCACCAAATTTGTTCAAGCATTGAAAAAAAAAACAATCCATACGTAATTTCTTTTCTTCTCTGTTTACATATTTTGTGGGTCATCCATGCCTACCAGTGGTTCCCTGGTTATCTTATCTGCTAATTCCAGGTGAGCGCCTTGGGGCATTGTCCCTATGTTTCTCGCTGTTGTGGCTTACTAGTTGTGGTCGCTTGTCACCAGATGTTTCCCACCTCCTACTCCTTCAACACATTGGGAACCCTCATCTGCTCTGCCTTTCCACTGTTCCTGGAAATCATAATATCCCGAGCAAATAAAATACCCACAATCGATACTCTTCCTTTATCATATGTCTTTCTGAATTCTTCATGTGTCCATCATTGCCTCTCTCCCTCACACCAGGAGCCATGCAAAAACATCCTTCAATTATATTACTATTTCTTGAAATCTCTCATCTCTATTGACACAGGAATCTTCCGTAGAAATTCCATCCTCAATGTCATGCCTTTCTCTCGATACAACACTGTCTTCCACAAGATTGCCACACCTCCATTTTTTCTTTCCTATCCACCCATAACCCCGTAGCCTTTACTCTGTCCTCCAGTTGGATTGCTCAAGAAACCATGCCTCACTTACAGCAACTGTCATACCCTCGCCATCCATTCTAGTTCCAGCTCTTCCATCTTTCCATTGAAGCTCCTAGTATTCGTATAAACACCTTAAACTTTTCCATTCCATTTACCATCCCCTGCTGCCCCTACCTTCCTCCAACCACATCAAAAGCTTTATAAATCTACAAAAGTCCCAATTTCTTTCTCAAAAACCATTGCAATCTCACCACACCCTTCTATGAGCATCCTGTCACTGTCTGCATACACTCACTATGACCATGCAGGGAACCCTACACATTCACAAGCCTAAACTCCTCCCCCACCCCATACTCTCTGATTTGTCTCTCCATTGTCATTCTCGAGGAGCTCCCAATGTGAGATCCACCTCCTCCATGCCGTCTAGCCTTACGCCAATGCACTCACACCTCTACGACACCAGTCAAACCATACTCTCCCAAATGCTACATCCATCTGCATGGCTGACCCATACCAAATGGCTGCTCACCTCAGGAGCACTCATGGCCACTATGAAGATGCTCAGACCATCAGTAGAGAACATTTCACATTCGTCTTCAATTGAATGCTTGAAGTCCAGGAATAAGAGCCTGGACCAAAAATCCATGGCCACGCAGCACAATCCAGCTGTCAGAATCGCCACCAGCAGGCGATTCTTGGAGAAGACACCATGCTCTGATCCACTGTAGGTCAGGCACAAAGGGAATCTCCATGGAAGCACCAGTTGCACAGCAGTCTGACTGCCAGGGAATGTGCTGCCAACCTTCCCTCCGAGCCTGACAGTTGCAAAGCTGACGTGGCGCTCCAACTCTGTGATGGGTCTCAGCGCAAGTACTAATTTATCCCTTGGAGGCTGTTTGGCTGCTGCCTTGTTGTTTCTCTGGATCCCTCTTGACTTTTGCAGCCTTTATGGCATTGAGCAGATCTGACTCATCTTCCCCAAATGGTCAAAACTGTTCATGATGGCACAGCCAAATCCCTCTTGAATTTTTCCCAGCATGATGCCTTGCTCAAGTTAGGATGGTGCTGTGATGCTGTGCATTCAACTAGCAACCATGCTTGTACAGTGCAATGGAAGTATGAGCAGCGACCATCCCCAAGGCACTCGCTATTCATTGTCTTGTTAAGATTGTTATTGAGATCATACCTCGTCCTCCATTTCTGCTTTTAAATCTCACCCTTATCTAGACCTCCACTCAAGGCTCCTCTTCTTTTTATTCATCATCATTTTCTTCTTGTTTAATTCCTCAACATGATGGCAAGTCATAGAATAACCTTGTGTCGTTGTGTGGCATTATTGCTGCCCTGTCATCATACAGACCAATTGTATGGAATGTACCGGGGATGCAGCTTTAATTAAGCACCAGAAAGCTATTCGGAATCGTGGGTTCGACAGCCAACAAACTGTGCCTTGTTGTTGCTAGAAAGTGGCTTGAAATAGAACTGCAACCATGGATATTCCCACATTGGCGGTAGGATTTTCATTGTGCAGGTCTTGTATGGTGCTCGCCTGAGCTTACAGGCGGTTTCATTGGAACTCTGTCTGATTTGGCATCTGCAGTTGGACCTGGGCATGTCTGTCGTGGTGTGTGTAACACAGCTGTTGACCTGTTTCTAACAAGTAAACTATTTGTTTATATTGGTGAGCAAACAGATATGTTTTGCAACACATACCTTATGCAGATGCATACGCAGCATTGTTCTGATATTAAATATTCAATTTGTTTTGACTTGGAACTTACCTTCATATCAATAAGTGATTTTCGCTAACCTGCCTACTTACTTGCCCAATTCAATGTTCCCAGAATTTATTTCTAACGCCGCATCCACTCAAACACACAACACATGAGGGATGATATATTTTACCCTGGATATTTGGAGAAAATGAAGTTTGTCGTTGAACACAAAACTACTCATCAGGCATTCCAAGTCCTACTGGCATGGCTCACAGTATATACAACTAGAAGGACACTCGGTAGAGTGATACCTCCGACACGTAATGCTGATCCAGAGAAACATATCGGGCAACACATTTTTGATAATATATCATGCTTATCAGTACATATCGTTTTTGGCCCTAGTCCCTCAATGGTGAGAATCACTTTAAAATTCTAGTATCCGGATCCAGATCTTACACCAAAATTGATCCAATTTGTTGTGTCACCACCCGAAGAACTGTCCACTAGTTTCATCGACTTGTGCCTCAACTTTTTGATCGAATATCATGCTATAATATCCTTTTTGGCACTATCTCTCAATTGGTGAAGAATGCACTTAAAAATTAGAGCATCAGATTCTTCACCAATCTAATGCGTTTGCCTCGTTAAAGCACCGAACCTGTCACAAATTCATCTGGATCGGGTCGCAAAACTTTTTGAGATATCCTGATACACAGACAAACGAAACAGACAAGCCCGGTAGGCCGGCCGTATGGGTCGCCGAGCATGGAAACTTTAAGTATAGAGAGCAAAATGGATGTCATATAGCGGATAGGGAATTCACCGTTAACCTTGAGATGCATAAGTGGGTCAAAAATGAACCCAGTTGGCTGTTTTCTATGCAATTCTTTTTGCACTCATGCATCTAAGGGGTAAAGATTATGCATATCAAATCTCATCCAGTTTCCATCTACTGATAACTACTCGGTATCCATTTGAATGAAAGTACCGAAAATGTGGTTTTGAAATCAAGAATCCCTAAAGTCGCGAGGGGGTGCTGTGGGTGAACAAAGATCTAAATCGAAAATCCGGCTCGATCGTTTGTGCAACAATCTATTCCAGACGATTAGTGTGAATTTTCATACCATCCGACCATAACCCTAGGAGGAGTAGCATTTGGCGCGAAGGCACCTCCAGCTCTCCGCATATTATCGATTTTTGCACTAATTGACTTTTGACCCCTGACCTAAGCGAAATCGGTGCAATATGTCCTGAGGCAAAGTTGTAGTACTCATTGAGTACCTGAACCTGCAAAGTTTCATTTGTATCGATGCACTCACCTGGTCGCTAGGGGGCCCTTCAATTTCGCCCATACCCTAATTGTAGGGGGCGCTGCCAGGTAAAGTATTCCATACAATACAAAACAGGAATATATTGATAGAGCATCACCGTAGATCATTCGTGCCAAATTTCATACCCTACGTGGGATTAATGGCTTTCGGAATTGATTTTGCGTGAACGGTACCGATTTTGAAGGTTTTTCGGTTGTTGCTAGGGAACCAAAGCGTCCCTAGCACCATCACAATTTCCCAAAGCACTAGGTCATAAGATGTACCTACCACCCGGAGTTGTCAAAATTGGCCCGCGTTTACTGCCAATTATGCTGATGACAAACGAACAACATCCAAACAAACATCCAAACAAGCAGTCATGACCTTATACGAAATCGTCAACGTTGACCTCTGTTTGTCGTAATAAAAGCTGTCTCTAGAGAAGGTAGCGACAGCAAACCAGATAAGTTTCTACATGATTCTGTACCCAACAGTCAAACATTGAATGTATTGACCTCCGTGACCATTGAACCTTTGGACCGATTTTGAACCAAAATCTAATCAGCGCTAGCCATCCCCTCCCTGAATCACGGTGGTTGAATTTGACATTGGTATTTCTTCCGTTCTCGAGTTATAATTTTTTTTGGATGTTTGACCTCACTTGACCGATTTGACCAAAAATCTACTAATCAGCGCTAGCCATCACCCTCTGATTACGTGTGCAATTGGACATTATGGTAGCTTCTTTCCGCTTCATCAGAGTACTCGTGCCTACAAAGAAACACACAAACCACACAACACAGAGGACAGAAAGTCGCACCAATACTTACCAATCTTTATATTTCGTAAGTACAAACACGACAATTACTGATACATAAGGGTCACCGTATCTTCAGGACCCACAGAAGGCGGTGAAAAATACTCCTTCACCTTCGGTGGTGGAGGTACAAACAGGGATGATGCTGCAAGACCAGAAGGCAGGAATACAGGTATGTCACTAGCTACTCCCAAAACACCTACTGTTATAAAAGACAATGAGAACTTCAACACAAAGTGGTCCATTTAAATTTTAATGGAAAAGAATAATTTTAAAAAAAGAATCGTATATATCGGATAAAGTGAGGGTTTGGTGTGTTAAGAGGAGGAGGGATAAAAATAACAACATTATGAAGAGAGGTAGAATGGGAATTGGGTAATACTACAAGATATTTTTCAGTGTGCCAGAGGAAAGGTGTGGGGGTCAGAAAGTAAGTGTGGATTTTAACATCCTATGGGCATGGAGGTGCAGAAGCAAACTGGCTAACATTTCCTGCGTAGAAATGGTAAAAAAACATTTTTTAGATCTAACTTTGTTTGGAATGTAATTTAAACTATATATATATTATACTATATTATATATATATATATATATATATAATATATTACAATATAAGTATATTATCTAACTCCAACAAAGTTATGGATTATGCTGCATATAATTATTTGCATAGGGAATCGGAAATGGGAACGCGGTGCGAAGATAAGTGGGGATTTCTTTGTGGGCTTCAGGCAATTATGCAAAATACACAAAACTACGGCATACAAACACAACCTCAATTGCTACCAGAAAATAAAATAAAAAATAATGCAGGTTAATTCCTGTCCTC
>CM068958.1:45551174-45594754 GCA_035128595.1 Eptatretus atami | reverse complement strand
CTAGGCGATGCATGACATCATCGCTGGGCACGAAGGAAGGGAGTACTCAGTTTTTACTCCGTTTTCTTCTATTTGTTTAGATTTCGTAAGTATATTGATGACTTCCGTCCTCTGTTTGTGTGTTTGTTTGTGTTGTGTTTGTTTGTTTGTAGGCACGATAACTTGAGAAGCGGAAGAAGCTACAATAGTCAAATTAACACCACGTGATTCAGGAGGGTGATGGCTAGTGCTGATTAGATTTTGGTCAAAATCGGTCAATCGGTCAAGGTCACGGTGAGGTCAAACATTCGATTTTTGAATGGTTTGGTACAGAATCATCGTAGAAACTTCTGGTGTGGCGTCGCTACCTTCTCTAGAGACAGCTTTTATTAGACAAGGTCAGAGGTCAAGTTGAACGATTTCGTAAGTACCAGTCTATGACTGCTTGTTTGTTTGTTTTGTATGTTTGTTTGTTTGTAGGCACGATAACTCGAGAACGGAAGAAGCTATCAATGTCAAATTACAACCACGTGATTCAGGAGGGTGATGGCTGTGCTGATTAGATTTTGGGTCAAATCGGTAAAGGTCAAGGTCCAGCGAGGTCAATATTTCGATTTTTGATGGTTTGGTACAGCGAGGTCAAATATTTGATTTTGATGGTTTGGTACAGATAACTCGAGAACGGAAGAGCTACCAATGTCAAATTACACCACGTGATTCAGGAGGGTGATGGCTAGTGCTGATTAGATTTTTGGTCAAAATCGGTCAACGGTCAAGGTCACGGTGAGGTCAAACATTCGATTTTTGATGGTTTGGTACAGAATCATCGTAGAAACTTCTGGTTTGCGTCGCTACCTTCTCTAGAGACAGCTTTTATTAGACAAGGTCAGAGGTCAAGTTGACGATTTCGTAAGTACCAGTCTATGACTGCTTGTTTACTTACGAAATCTAAAGATTTCGTAAGTATATTGATGAACTACCGTTTCTGTTTGTTTGTTTGTATGTTTGTTTGTTTGTTTGTTTGTTTGTTTGTAGGCACGATAACTCGAGAACGGAAGAAGCTACCAATGTCAAATTACATCAGGTGATTCAGGAGGGTGATGGCTAGTGCTGATTAGATTTTGGTCAAATCGGTCAAAGGTCAAGGTCACGGTGAGGTCAAACATTCGATTTTTTGATGGTTTGGTACAGATAACTCGAGAACGGAAGAAGCTACCAATGTCAAATTACACCACGTGATTCAGGAGGGTGATGGCTAGTGCTGATTAGATTTTGGTCAAAATCGGTCAACGGTCAAGGTCACGGTGAGGTCAACATTCGATTTTGATGGTTTACAGAATCATCGTAGAAACTTCTGGTTTGCGTCGCACCTTCTCTAGAGACAGCTTTTAATTAGACAAGGTCAGAGGTCAAGTTGCGATTCGTAAGTACCAGTCTATGACTGCTTGTTTGTTTGTTGTTGTATGTTTGTAGGCATGATAACTCGAGAACGGAAGAGCTGCCAATGTCAAATTACATCCCGTGATTCAGGAGGGTGATGGCTAGTGCTGATAGATTTTGGTCAAAATCGGTCAAAGGTCAAGGTCACAGTGAGGTCAAATATTCGATTTTTGATGGTTTGGTAACAGATAACTCGAAAACCGGAAGAAGCTACCAATGTCAAATTACACCACGTGATTCAGGAGGGTGATGGCTAGTGCTGATTAGATTTTTGTCAAAATCGGTCAGCGGTCAAGGTCACGGTGAGGTCAAACATTCGATTTTTGATGGTTTGGTACCAGAATCATCGTAGAAACTTCTGGTTTGCGTCGCTACCTTTCTCGAGACAGCTTTTATTAGACAAGTCAGAGGTCAAGTTGACGATTTCGTAAGTACCAGTCTATGACTGCTTGTTACTTACGAAATCTAAAGATTTGTAAGTATATTGATGACTACGTTTCTGTTTGTTTGTTTTGTTTGTTTGTATGTTTGTTTGTTTGTTTGTTTGTTTGTAGGCACGACAACTCGAGAACGGAAGAAGCTACCAATGTCAAATTACATCCCGTGATTCAGGAGGGTGATGCTAGTGCTGATTCGATTTTGGTCAAAATCGGTCAAAGGTCAAGGTCACAGTGAGGTCAAATATTCGATTTTTGATGTTTGGTACAGATAACTCGAGAACGGAAGAAGCTACACATGTCAAATTACACTACGTGATTCAGGAGGGTGATGGCTAGTGCTGATTAGATTTTGGTCAAAATCGGTCAGGTCAAGGTCACGGTGAGGTCACACATTCGATTTTTGATGGTTTGGTACAGAATCATCGTAGAAACTTCTGGTTTGCATCGCTCCTTCGCTAGAGACAGCTTTTATTAGACAAGGTCAGAGGTCAAGTTGACGATTTCGTAAGTACCAGTCTATGACTGCTTGTTTGTTTGTTTGTTTGTAGGCACGATACTCGAGAACGGAAGAAGCTACAATGTCAAATTACATCACGTGATTCAGGAGGGTGATGCTAGTGCTGATTAGATTTTGGTCAAAATCGGTCAAAGGTCAAGGTCACAGTGAGGTCAAAATATTCGATTTTGTGGTTTGGTAGCAGATATCTTGCGAGAAGGAAGAAGCTACCAATGTCAAATTACACCACGTGATTCAGGAGGTGATGGCTAGTTTCTGATTATATTTTGGTCAAAAGGTCAACGGTCAAGGTCACGGTGAGTCAAACATTCGATTTTTGATGGTTTGGTACAGAATCATCGTAGAAACTCCTGGTTTGCGTCGCTACCTCTCTATAGACAGCTTTTTATTAGACAAGGTTCAGAGGTCAAGTTGACGGTTTCGTAAGTCGATCTATGACTGCTTGTTTTTTTGTTTGTTTTGTATGTTTTGTATGTTTGTTTGTTGTTTGTAGGCACGATAAACTCGAGAACGGAAGAAGCCTACCTGATGTCAATTACACCAGATGATTCAGGAGGGTGATGGCTAGTGCTGATTGAGATTTTGGTCAAAATGCGTCCAACGGTCAAGGTCACGGTGAGGTTCAAACATTCGATTTTTTGATGGTTGGTAACAGATAAACTCGGAGAAATGGAAGAAGCTACCAATGTCAAATTACACCAGTGATTCAGGTGATGGCTAGTGCTGATTTAGATTTTGGTCAAATCGTCAAGGTGAGGTCAAACATTCGATTTTTGATGGTTTTGTCAGAATCATCGTAGAACTTCTGGTTTGCGTCGCTACCGCTCTCTAGAAGACAGCTTTTATTAGACAAGGTCAGACGTCAAGTTGACGATTTCGTAAGTACCAGTCTATGACTGCTTGTTTGTTGTTTGTATGTTTGTTTGTTTGTGGCACGATAATCGAGAACGGAAGAGCTACCAATGTCAAATTACAGCACGTGATTCAGGAGGGAGATGGCTAGTGCTGATTAGATTTTGGTCAAAATCGGTTCAACGGTCAAGGTCACGGTGAGGTCAAACATTCGATTTTTGATGGTTTGGTACAGATAACTCGAGAAGGGAAGAAGCTACCAATGTCAAGTTAACACACGTGATTCAGGAGGTGATGGCTAGTGGTGATTAGATTTTGGTCAAAATCGGTCAACGGTCAAGGTCACGGTGAGGTCAAACATTCCGATTTTTGATGTTTGGTAGCAGATAACTCGAGAACGGAAGAAGCTACGCAATGTCAAATTACAGCACGTGATTCAGGAGGGTGATGGCTAGTGCTGATTAGATTTTGGTCAAAATCGGTCAACGGTCAAGGTTCACGGTGAGGTCAAACATTCGATTTTTGATGGTTTGGTACAGATAAACTCGAGAACGGAAGAAGCTACAATGTCAAATTACACCACGTGATTCAGGAGGGTGATGGCTAGTGCTGATTAGATTTTGGTCAAAATCGGTCAACGTCAAGGTCACGGTGAGGTCAAACATTCGATTTTTCATGGTTTGGTAGATCATCGTAGAAACTTCTGGTTTGCTTCCCTACCTTCTCTAGAGAATGCTTTTATTAGAAAGGTCAGAGGTCAAGTTGACGATTTCGTAAGTACCAGTCTATGACTGCTTGTTTGTATGTTGTTTGTTTGTTGTAGGCACGCTAACTCGAGACGGAAGAAGCTACCAATGTCAAATTACACCACGTGATTCAGGAGGGTGATGGCTAGTGCTGATTAGATTTTGGTCAAAATCGGTCAAAGGTCAAGGTCACAGTGAGGTCAAATTTTCGATTTTTGAAGGTTTGGTACAGATAACTCGAGAACGGAAGAAGCTACCACAATGTCAAATTACACCACGTGATTCAGGAGCGTGATGGCTAGTGCTGATTAGATTTTGGTCAAAATCGGTCAAAGGTCAAGGTCACGGTGAGGTCAAACATTCGATTTTTGATGGTTTGGTACAGAATCATCGTAGAAACCTATGGTTTGCGTCGCTATCTTCTCTAGAGACAGCTTTTATTAGACAAAGGTCAGAGGTCCAGTTGACGATTTCGTAAGTACCAGTCTATGACTGCTTGTTTGTTTGTGTTTGATTGTTTTGTATGTTTGTTTGTTTGTTTGTTTGTAGCACGATAACTCGAGAACGGAAGAAGCTACCAATGTCAAATTACACCACGTGATTCAGGAGGGTGATGGCTAAGTGCTGATTAGATTTTGGTCAAAATCGGTCAAAGGTCAAGGTCACAGTGAGGTCAAATATTCGATTTTGATGGTTTTGGTACAGATAAGTCGAGAACGGAAGAAGCTACAATGTCAAATTACACCCACGTGATTCAGGAGGGTGATGGCTAGTGCTGATTAGATTTTGGTCAAAAATTGGTCAACGGTCAAGGGTCACGGTGAGGTCAAACATCGATTTTTGATGGTTTGGTAGAGAATCATCGTAGAAACTTCTGGTTTGCGTCCTACCTTCTCTAGAGACAGGTTTTATTTGACAAGGTCAGAGGTCAAGTTGATGATTTCGTAAGTACCAGTCTATGACTGCTTGTTTGGTTTGTTTGTGTGTTTGTTTTTAGGCACGATAACTCGAGCATGAAGAAGCTACCAATGTCAAATTACACCTCGTGATTCAGGAGGGTGATTGTTAGCGCTGATTAGATTTTGGTCAAAATCGGTCAAAGGTCAAGGTCACAGTGCGGTCAAAATCCAAAAAAAAGTTATAACTCGACAACGGAAGAAGCTCCAATGTCAAATTACACCACGTGATTCAGGAGGGTGTTGGCTAGCGCTGATTAGATTTTGGGTCAAAATCGGTCAAAGGTAAGGTCACAGTGGAGGTCAAACATCCCAAAAAAAGTTATAACTCGAGAAACGGAAGAAGCTACCAATGTCAAATTACACCACGTGATTCAGGAGGGTGATGGCTAGCGCTGATTAGATTTTGGGTCAAATCGTTCAAAGGTCAAGGTCACAGTGAGGTCAAACATTCGAATTTTTGATGGTTTGGTACAATATCATAATAGAAACTTCTGGTTTGCGTCGCTACCTTCTCTAGACACAGTAGTTTTATGAGACAAGGTCAGAGTTCAAGTTGACGATTTCGTAAGTACCAGTCTATGACTTGCTTGTTTGTGTGGTTTTGTTTGTTTGTAGGCACGATAACTCGAGAAGCGGAAGAAGCTACAATGTTCAAAATTACACCACGTGATTCAGGAGGATGATGGCTAGCGCTGATTAGATTTTGGTCAAAATCGGTCAAAGGTCAAGGTCACAGTGAGGTCAAACATAATTCCGTAAATTCATGTGGAGAAATTGAGTATTTTTGGCTTCGCTCGACGTTACGAGTTCGTTTCAACTTCATTTTAATTTTCTCTTCGGTTTTTAAGATCGGCTTAGGACGCTTAAAACTCGGTTGGTCGAAATTCTGGTAAAAATCAGATGTTTTGGAGACGTTTTAAGATTGTATAAAAATATTTCACATCGCGTGTCACGGGTCGTCACGTGGTGCAGTGCGCTCGAGCAGACGCGTCGTTGAGTCACGTATGGTTTTCCGTGTGCGCGCTGACGGTGTTTTAATAAATATGGTGCTTTAAAAGTCATTTTTTATCCCAAGAAAGGTTATCGTCGCATGCCTGCTCGCTGGGCGTCGGATTATGTAAAGATTGTTGGTGGATGGCCGAATATTACGGTTTGTGACTTTGATAAAATAATATTAAAAAAATGTCGTGAGAAATGGAGATTTTTTGCTATCGCTCGACGTTACGAGTTCGTCTTAACTTCGATTTTAATTTTGTCTTCGGTTTTTTGCGATCGCGTTATGACGTTAAAACTCGGTTTTCGAAATTCTGCTAAAAATCGGATGTTTTTGGAGACGTTTTTAAGATTGTATAAAAAATATTTCACAACGCGCGTCACGGCTCGTCATGTGGTGCAGTGCACTTGAGCAGAGAGGCGGCATTGACCCACGTAAAGGTTTTTGCGTGTGCGCTGACGGTGTTTTTCGATAAAGATGGTGTTTAAAAGTCATTTTTTTATCCCAATAAAGGTTAATGCGTCGCATGCCCTGATCTCGCTAGCCGTCGGATTATGTAAAGATTGTTGGTGGATGGCCGAATATTACGGTTTTTTGAACTGATAAAATAATATAAAATATTGCGTGGAGAAAATGGAGATTTTTTGATTCGTCGAACGTTACGATTTTTTTGTGGTTTGGTACAGAGATCATCGTAGAAACTTCCTGGTTTGCGTCGTCTACCTTCTCTTGAGACAGCTTTCATTAGTCAAGGTCTAGAGTCAAGTTGAACGATTTTCGTAAGTACCAGTCTATGACTGCTTGTTTGTTTGTTTGTAGGTCCGAGTAAACTCGAGAACGGAAGAAAGCGTACCAATGTCATAATTACACCCACGGTTGTTTATTTCAGAGGAGGGTGATGGCTAGTTGCTGATTAGATTTTTGGTTCAAAATCGGTCAAAGGTACAAGGTTCACAAGCGAGGTCAATATTCGTTTTTGATGGTTTGGTACAGTCGAGTCAATATTCGTTTTTGATTGGTTTGGTACAGATAACTCGAGAACGGAAGAAAGCTACCAATGTCCAAATTAACACGCACGTGAATCAGGAGGGTGATGGCTAAGTGCTGATTTAGATTTTGGTCAAAAAATCGGTCAACGGTCAAGGTCTACGGTGGGTCAAACATTGATTTTTGGATGGTTTGGGTACAGAATCATCGTATAAACTTCTGGTTTGCGTCGCTACCCTCCTAGAGACCAGCTTTATTAGACAAGGTCTAGAGGTTCAAGTCTGACGATTTCGTAAGTACCAGTCTATGACTGCTGTTTGTTTGTTTGTTTGTAGGCACGATAACTCGAGAACGGAAGAAGCGTTACAATGTAAATTAACACGTGATTCAGGAGGTGAATGAGCTAGCGCTGATTAGATTTGGTCAAAATCGGTCAAAGGTTCAAGGTCACAGGTGAGGTCAAACATTCGATTTTTTGATTGGTTTGGTCAATAATCATCATAGAACTTCTGCTTTGCGTCGCCTACCTTCTCTTAGAGACAGCTTTTATTAGACAAGGTCAGAGTTCCAAGTTGACGATTTCGTAAGTACAGAGTCTATGACTGGCTTGATTTGTGTGTGTTTTGTTTGTTTGTTTGTAGGCACGATAACTCGAGAACGGAAGAAGCTACCAATTCAAATTACATCCAGTGATTCAGGAGGATGGATGCTAGCGCTGATTAGATTTTGGTCAAATCGGGTCAAGGTCAAGGTCAGCAGTGAGGTCAAACATATTCCGTAAATTCATGTGGAGAAATTGAGTACTTTTTTGCCTTCGTCTCCGTACGTTACGAGTTCGTTTCAACTTCAATTTTAATTCTTCTTTCGGTTTTTACGATCGCTTAGGACGCTTAAAACTCGGTTTGTCGAAATTCTGGAAAAATTCGGATGTTTTGGAGACGTTTAAGGTTGTATATAAAATATTCCACTCGCGTGTCACGGGTCGTCACGTGGTAGCAAGTGCGCTCGGGCAGACGCGTCGTTGAAGTCCACATATGTTTTCTCCGTGTGCGCGCTGACTGGTGTTTTCAATAAATATGGTGCGCTTTTAAAAGTCATTTTTTTATCCAAATAAAGGTTATCGTCGCATGCTGACTCGCTGAGATCCGTCCGGATTTGTAAAGATTGTTGGTGGTGCCGAATATTAACGGTTTTGTGAACTTTGATAAAATAATATTAAATTAATTTCGTGGAAGAAATGGAGATTTTTGCTTCGCTCTGACGTTACGAGTTCGTCTTAACTTCGATTCTAATTTTTGTCTTCGTTTTTGCGATCGCTTATGACGCGCTTAAAATCGGTTTTCGAAATTCTGCTAAAATCGGATATTTTGGAGACGTTTTAAGATTGTTACAAAAATATTTCACTTGCGCGTCACGGCTCGTCCGTGGTGCAGTGCACTTGAGCAGAGGGAGGCATTGACCACTGTAAAGGTTTTGCGTGTGCGCGCTGACGGTTGTTTTCGATAAAGATGGTGTTTTAAAAGTCATTTTTTTTCCCAATAAAGTATGTCCGCATGCGCTGATGATAAGTGCGCTCCGGATTTATGTAAAGATTGTTGTGGATGGCCGAATAATTAACGGTTTTGTACTGATAAAATAATATAAAATAATTTGCGTGGAGAAATGGAGATTTTTGCTTCGTCGACGTTAAACGATTTTTTTTATGGTTGGGTACAGATACATGTAGAAACTTCTGGTTTGCGTCGCTACCCTTGTTCTTGAGACAGCTTTTATTAGAACAAGGTCAGAGGTCAAGTTGACGATTTCGTAAGTACCAAGTCCCTATGAACTGTTTTTGTTGTTTGTAGGCAACGAATAACTCGAACGGAAGAAGCACCAATGTCAAATTATCACAGTGATTCAGGAGGGGTGATGGCTAGTGCTGATTAGATTTTGGTCAAAATCGCGTCAAAGGTCAGGTCACAGCGAGGTCGAAAAATATTCGATTTTTTGATTGGTTTGGTACAGCGAGGTCAAAATATTCGTTTTTGATGTTTGGTACAGATAAACTCGAGACGGAAAGAAGCTACCAATGTCAAACTACAAACGCAATGTGATTAGGAGGGTGATGGCTGTGCTGATTAGATTTTGGCTCAAAAATCGGTCCGGTCAAGGTCACGGTGAGTTCAAAACATTCGATTTTTTGAATGGTTTGGTAGCAGATCATCGTATAAACTTCTGGTTTGCGTCGGCTACCTTCTTAGAGGACAGCTTTTATTAGACAGGTCAGAATGGTCAAGTTGACGATTTCGTAAGTACCAGTCTATACTGCTTGTTTGTTTTGTTTGTTGTGTTTGTAGGCACGATAACTCGAGAAGGAAGAAGCTACCATATGTCACTTACACACAGTGATTCAGGAGGGTGATGGCTAGTGCTGATTAGATTTTGGTCAAAATCGGTCAAAGGTCAAGGTCACAGTGAGGTCAAACATATTCCGTAAATTCACGTGGAGAAATGGGGTATTTTTGCTTCGCGTCGATTCGTTTACGAGTTTCGTTTTAACTTCGATTTTAATTTTTGTCTCGTAAATTTTTGGCGGTATCGCTATAGGACACTTAAAACTCGTTGTCGAAATTCTGGTAAAAATTGGAGGTTTTGGAGACGTTTTAAGATTGTATAAAAAATATTTCACTCGACGCGTCATAGGTCGCCATGATGCAGTTGCGCTCGAGCAGACGCGTGTTGAGGTCACGTTAAGGTATATGCGTGGAGAATGGAGATTTTTTGCCTTCGCTCGACGTTACGAGTTTCGTTTTAACTTTGAATTTTATATTTTGTCCTTGGTTTTTTTGCGATCGCTTTAGGTGCTTAAAACTCGGTTCTCGAAATTCTGGCAAAAATTCGGATGTTTTTGGAGACGTTTTAAGATTGTATAAAAAATATTTCACTCGACGCGTCACGGCGTCCGTCATGCAGTGCGCTCGAAGCAGACGCGTCGTTGAGTTACGTTAAGGTTTAATTGCGTGGAGAAATGGAGATTTTTTGCTCAGTCGACTTACGATTTTTGATGGTTTGATGCAGAATCATCGTAGACTTCTGGTTTGGCGTCGCTACCTTTCTCTTGAGCAGCCTTTGTATTAGACAAGGTCAGAGTCAAGTTTGACGATTTCGTAGTACCAGTCGATGACTGCTTTGTTGTTTGTTTGTGAACAGTATTTACGCGAAAAACGGTCCTCGACGGATTTGACGAACATTGGTGGGGGGGTTAGGTAGACGATCAGGTCATGCCATTAAAGATTTTGGACTTGGTCCCTTGCCGGCCCCCAAAATAAATTTTAGAGAAAAATTTTTTTTTTTTGCATTTCTACAATGTTTTAAGTGATTTCGCACCCCCCCCACCCCCAAAAAAAAAATTGTTAGAGGAAAAAAATTTTTGCAACTTTTTCCAAAAAATTTCGATTTCTTTTTTTTGCATTCTAACATGTTTTAATTGATTTCCCCCTCGCCCAAGGAAAAAATGTTGCAGAAAGAACTATAACTTGTCGCACCTGTTGACAATCATATTTTAATGAAATCAAGATCTAAAGGTTCAGCTGAGTGACCAGCAGTATTGGCGGCGGAGGTTTTGCACCTCTCCCGAGTTGCTTCCCCTGTTAACTCTAGTTTTGGTTTTGTTTGTTTGTGTTTTGTTACTTACGAAATCTAAAGATTTCGTAAGTTATTGTAGACTGTTCGTTTTCTGTTTGTTTTTTGTTTGTTTCTATTTTGTTGTTTGTTTGTTTTGTTTGTTATGTTTGTTTGTTTGTTTGGTTTGTAGGCAGCATAACTCGAGAAAGAAGAAGCTATCCAATGTCAAATTAACACCACGTGATTCAGGAGGGTGATGGGCAAGTGCTGATAGATTTTGGTCAAATTCGGTCAAAGGTCAAAGGTCAAGTGAGGTTCAAATTTCGATTTTTGATGGTTCTTGGTACAGTAACTCGAGACGGAAGAAGCACCCAATGTCAAATTAGACCCACTTGATTCAGGAGGGTGATGGCTAGTGCTGATTAGATTTTGTCAAAATCGCGTCAAAGTCAAGTCACAGTGAGGTCAAACATCCAAAAATTCGATTTTTGATGGTTTGGTACAGAATCATCGTAGAAACTTTCTGGTTTGCGTCGCTACCTCTCTAGAGAGAGCTTTTATTAGACAAACGTCAGAAGGTCAAGTTGACGATTTCGTAAAGTACCAGTCTATGACTGCTTGTTTTGTTTACTTTACGAAATCTAAAGATTTCGTAAGTATATGATGACATACCGTTCTGTTTTGTTGTTTGGTTTGTTTGTAATGTTTTGTTACTTATCGAATTAAGATTTTGTAAGTATATTGATGACGACCGTTCTGTTTGTTTTGTTTTGGTTTGTTGTTAGGCACGATAACGAGAACGGAAGAAGTTCCATGTCAAATTACACCACGATCAGGAGGGTGATGGCTAGTGGCTGATTAAGATTTTGTGCAAAATCGGTCAAAAGGTCCAAGGTCACAGTGAGGTCAAACAATAATTCCGTAAATTAACGTGGAGAAATGTGAGTATTTTTTGCTTCGCTCGACGTTCGAGTTCGTTTAAACCTTTCGATTTTAAATTTTTGTCTTCGGTTTTTGCGATCGTTCGGATGCTTAAAACTCGGTTTGTCGAAATTCTGGTAAAATCGGATGTTTGTTGGAGACCGTTATTTAAAGAATTGAATAAAAATATTTCACTTCAAGACGTAAGGTGCGTCCATGAGCTTGCGCTCAAGGAGCAGAACGTCACGGGTCGTCCATGAATGCATCTGCGCTCTGAGCAGGTACGTCACGGGTCGTCCCATGATGCATTTGCGCTCGAGAGACGGTGTTGAGTGACATTTAAGGTTTTGCATGGAGAAATGGAGATTTTTTTGCATTCGCTCCACGTTAACGCAGTTCGTTTTTAACTTCGATTTTAAATTTTGGTCTTCGTTTTTGGATCGCTTAGGACGGCTTAAACTCGGGGGGGGTTTGTCGAAATTCTGGTAAAAATCGATGTTTTTGGAGACGTTTTAAGAATTGTATAAAAATATTTCACTCGGCGTCAAGGGTCGTCCATGATGCATTGCGCTCGACGCGATCACGGGTTTCGTCCCATGATGCAGTGCGCTCGAGCACAAGAACGTCACGGTCGTCCCATGATGCATTGCGCTGAGCAGGATCGTCGTTGAGTGACATTAAGGTTTTGCCATGGAGAATGGAGATTTTTTGGCTTCGCTCGACGCTCGAGTTCGTTTTAACTTCGATTTTAATTTGTTCCTTCGGTTTTGGATCGCTTAGGACGCTTAAACTCCGTTTGTCGAAATTCTGGAACATGATGAATAACTGATATATATAATAATAATAGTCTTTTATCAGTTCTTCTGAAAAGTAATGTACACCTATTATCTGGAATATCCTGCTGGTACGAATCACTTTAACAAAAAAAAAAAAATGAAATTTATAAGAAATTAGTTTTTGTCTGGGACTCATTATCTGCAAACCACATGTAAAATCGTAGACCACATGAATTCAGAATTCAAGCTCCCCTTGGGCTTCTGACTGATCTCAATGCTTTTATTAGACAAGGTCAGAGGTCAAGTTGATGATTTCGTAAGTACCAGTCTATGACTTCTTGTTTGTTTGTTTGTTTTGTTCTGTATTGTTTGTAGGCAGCGATAAATCGAGAACGGAAGAAAGCTACCAATGTCACAATTACACCACGTGATTCAGGAGGGATGGCAAAGTCTGTTAGATTTTGGTACGAAATCGGTCAACGGTAAGTCACGGTGAGGTCAAAGCATTCGATTTTTGATGGTTTGGGTACAGATAACTCGAGAACGGAAGAAGCTAACAATATCAAAATTATACCACGTGATTCAGGAGGGTAGATAGCTAGCGCTGATTAGATTTTTGGTCAAAATCGGTCCAAAGGTTAAGGTCACAAGTGAGGTCAAACATTTCGATTTTGATGGTTTGGTACAGAATCAATCCGTAGAAACTTCTGGTTTGGTCGCTACCTTCTCTAGAGACGCTTTAATTAGACAAGGTCAGAAGGTCAAGTTGACGATTTCCGTAAGTACCAGTCTATGACTGCTTGTTTGTTTTGTTTGTATGTTTGTTTGTTTTGTTTGTAGGCACGATAACTCGAGAACGGAAGAAGCTACCGCAATGTCAAATTACCACTTGATTCAGTGAGGCTATGGCCTAGTGCTGATTAGATTTTGGTCAAAATCGTCCAAAGGTCAAAGGTCACAGTGAGGTCAAATATTCGATTTTTGAAGGTTTGGTACAGATAACTCGAGAAAGCGGAGAAGCCTAAACCAATGTCAAATTACACCACACGTGATAGGAGGGTGATGGCTAGTGCTGATTAGATTTTGGTAAAAATCGGTCAAAAGGTCAAGGTCACGGTGGAGGTCAACATTGCGATTTTTGATGGTTGGTAACAGTATCATCGTAGAAACTTCTGGTTGCATGCTACCTTCTGCTAGAGACAGCTTTTTATTAGACAAGGTCAGAGTTCAAGTTGACGGATTTCGTAAGTACGAGTTTTATGACCTGCTTGTTTGTTTGTTTGTTTGTTTGTATGTTTGTTTGTTTGTTTGTAGGCACGATAACTCGAGAACGGAAGAAGCTACCAATGTCAAATTACACCACGTGATTCAGGAGGGTGATGGCTAGTGGCTGATTAGATTTTGGTCAAAATCGGTCAAACAGGTCAAGGTCACAGTGGAGGTCAAATATTCGATTTTTGATGGTTTGGTCAGAATAACTCGAGAAGAGAAGCTACCAATGTCAAATTACACCACCTTGATTCAGGAAGGTGATGCTAGTTGCTGATTTAGATTTTGTCAAAATCGGTCAACGTCAAAGGTACGGTGAAGGTCAAACATGTCGATTTTTGATGTTTGGTTACAGAATCATCGGTAGAAACTTTTCTGGTTTGGCCGTGCTACCTTCTCTAGAGACAGGTTTTATTCGACAAGGTCCAGAGGTCAAGTTGATCGATTTTCGTAAGTAGCAGTCTATGACTGCCTTTGTTTGTTTGTTTGTTGTTTGTATTTGTGTTTGCACGATAACTCGAGAACGGAAGGAGCTACCAATGTCAAATTAACCAAGTGTTCAGGATGGGTGATGGCTAGTGCTGAGTTAGATTTTGGTCAAAATCGCGTCAACGGTCAAGTTCAGAGTGAGGCAAACTTCGATTTTTGATGGTTTGGTACAGATAACCTCGTGAAACGGGAAGAAGCTACCAATGTCAATTTACACCACGTGATTCAGGAGGGTTGTGCTGTGCTGATTAGATTTTTGGTTGCAAATCGGTCAAAACGGTTCAAGGTCATCGGTGAGGCTCAAAATTCGATTTTTGATGGTTTGGTACAGAAAACTCGAGAACGGAAGAAGCTACAATGTCAATTAGACCACTTGATTCAGGAGGGTGATGGCTAGTGCTGATTAGATTTTGTCAAAATCGGTCAAAGGTCAAGGTCACAGTGAGGTCAAACATCAAATCGAATTTTTGATGGGTTGGTACAGAATCCATCGTACTTGTTGTTACCTCTAGAGAACGTAAGAAACGAAGGCAAGTGACTCTAAGTACCAGTCTATGATGCGTTTTACTTAACGAATCAAAGATTGAAGTTATAACTAACGTGTTTGTTTTTGGTAGTGTTGTTGTTGTTGGTGGGCGTGAGAGCGGGAAGTACCTGTAATACCGGTCGTGAGGCTAGCGGCTGATTAGATTTTGGTAAAATCGGTCAGGTCAAGGTCACGTAGGTCAAACATTCGATTTTGTGATGGTTTGTACAGAATTCATCGTAGAAACTTCTGGTTTGCGTCGCTACCGTTCTCTTAGAGGACAGTTTTATTAGACAAGGTCAGAGGTAAAGTTCGATTTCGTCAAGTACCAGTCTATGACGCTTGTTTGTTTGTTTGTTGTTGTTTTTAAGCACGATAACTCGAGACGGAAGAAGCTACAATGTTAAATTACACCCGTGATTCAGGAGGGGATGGCAGTGCTGATTAATTTTGGTCAATCGGTCAACGGTCAAGGTCACGGTGAGGTCAACATTCGATTTTTGATGGTTTGGTACAGATACTCGAGAGGAAGAGCTACCAATGTCAATACACCACTGATTCAGGAGGGTGATGCTAGTGCTGATTAGATTTTGGTCAAAATCGTTCAACGGCAAGGTCACGGTGAGGTCCAATCATGTCGATTTTTGTTGGTTTGGTAGCAGATAACTCGAGAACGGAAGAAGCTACAAATGTCAAATTACACACGTGATTCAGGAGGGTGATGGCTGTGCTGATTAGATTTTGGTCAAAAATCGGTCAACGTCAAGGTCAGGGTGAGGTCAAACATTCGATTTTTATGGTTTGGTAGCAGAATCATCGTGAGAAACTTCTGGTTTGCGTCGCTACCTTCTCTAGAGACAGCTTTATAGACAAGGTCAGAGGTCAAGTGACGATTTCGTAAGTACCAGTCTATGACTGCTTGTTTACTTACGAAATTAAAGATTTCGTAAGTATATTGATGACTTCCGTTTCTGTTTGTTGTGTGTTTGTTTGTTTGTGTTGTAGGCACGATAATCGAGAACGGAAGAAGCTACCAATGTCAATTACACCATGATTCAGGAGGGTGATGGCTAGTCGCTGATTTAGATTTTGGTCAAAATCGGTCAAGTCAGGTCACAGTGAGGTCAACATTCGATTTTTTGATGGTTTGGTAACAGACATCGTAGAAACTTCGGGTTTGCGTGCGGGCTACCCTCTCTAGAGAAGGTTTTATTCGACAAAGGTCAGAGGTCAAGTGACGATTTCGTAGTCAGTCTATGACTGCTTTTTGTTTTGTTTGTTTGTATGTTTGTTTGTTTGTAGGCACGATAAACTCGAGTAGCGGAAGAAGCTACCAATGGTGAAATTACACCTCGTGATCAGGAGGGTGATTGGCTAGCGATGATTAGAATTTTGGTCCAATGTAAATGTGGAATTGGGAAGGAGCAGTGTACAATAAATGAAAATATAAACAAATGAAAATAGATAAATGAAAAATCAAATGCAGGGGAGCGACCCGAGACAATGTCGAAGCAATGTGTAAGCACACCCAACTGGTGTTTTTCCTATTTATGAAATATGACAGCACGAAATCAGCGACAGCGCAGACAGAAATGCAAACCAATGAGGCTCTAAAGCATGTACCATGTGTAAACGTCAAGGAGCAGTCAAAATATAAATGAAAAACGAAGACCCACCCACATCTCTCACCTGTGAATTGAGGGAATAACCAATCAGCTCTCACTTTATCACTTAAACTCAAGTAAACTCATTGGTATGAATTTCTGTCTGCGCTGTTGATGATGATTCTCCAACAAGCAATGAAACTGGTTTGGCAGCTGAGGGGGTGTGTAGCATTGGGATTCTCATGTGTGTACGATTTGTGAACATCTTTATAGCTGTGGAGGAACTCCAGGAAGGGTTTGAAACAGCAAAGGTTAAATGTTGGGTAGCCTTTCATGGTTGCTTTATGCAGCTTCTTTCGCTGGAAGAGTATGGGAGAAGTCAATTTACACACACATATATTGTATATACATACATATACTCTTGTTTTTAAGAAGAAGAAGGCGCTTCCAACCAAAAGTAAAAAAACTAGATCGAAGATCGACTCCGCTAATTTGAGCAAAAACACAATAGCAGACCCGGTCTCAGGCAACATTTCACCAGCTTCACAGCGCTTACTCAGGCACAATAGACTCTCAAGCATGTACCCAAGGTAAGCCCTCAGGCATGTACCCAAAGTAAGTATGTCTATTGTGCCTGTGGAAGCCGGCTGTGAAGCTGGTGAAATGTTGCCTGAGACCGGGTCTGCTATTGTGTTTTTGCTCAAATTAGCGGAGTCGGTCGAGTTTTTACTTTTGGTTGAAGTGCCCTCTTCTTCTTTAAAAATGTGTAATCCCAAATGCTCCAATCTTACAATATATATATATATATAATATTTATATATATATATATATTATATATATATAATATATATATATATATATATTATTATATATATATATATATATATTTGCGCACGCTTGTATATGTCGGTGTATATGTGTGTGTGCGTGTGCGTGCAAGTTGCTGTTGTTGACTATCTCCTCCACACGTGGGTGGGTTTCAGGAAATGGAACGGAGACCTACCAGGTCTCAAAGTATCCATCTCCGCATGCGTATGTGAGTGTGTGTGTGTGTGTGTGTGTTTTGCAGAGATATAAGGCTCATGGAGGATCTTACATGTAAATCACGTGCAAGACGAAGACATTAGTAGACATCAGTGGAGTTTTACATTAATTCTAAGTTCATTAGTAGGCAATGGACAAAGACATGGTATATAAGGTTTGAAGCTGGGTTTCCTGCATCATGAGCCAGACATTCAGAGGAGACCACTGTTAGACCAACAGGACAAATATGATAGCTACGTGGTAGCATGTTCACCTCAAAGTTGTATCCTCTGGGGTTACAAGATATCATTACAAATGCTATGGCATACTTTAATCTTCTTAAAATTGGTTTGGCAGATTTGGGTGTCATTTACTTTTACAAGGAAATATTATAATCAAATCCTTATTAATATTGCTGTCTTCACCCGGATGTGAACCCACAATATGTGCGATACCAGTCTACTTTCCTCACCACTCAGCCACTGTGGCCACACCATTCCTCAAAGGAGGCGTTATGTCAGCTGTCCTATTGGCTAGCACATTTTGTAGATGAACAAGATACCATGGTGTCCTTTGGAAAGGACAAGCCAGTTTTTTGAAAAGAACAAGAGTGCTGGCTCACTGACTAAATCCCAAATTCTTACCTCATGGTCTTCAGCATTATTCATCATTTGTCATCTCTTTTAGCCATATGAGCTAGTTGAATGATAGGGATGGAAAGGTGTCGTTGATGTGACTGCCGAGTCACCTAAAAATAATCGCACAAATGTCAAATACCGTCCTTTGGGAGGAATGTTTCCCCATAGGTCACTTCGACAAAATACACCAGCAACCCAGTAGACGAGGAAAAGGAAGATGGTTTCATAGTCAATGCAATAGTCTGGTATCAGTCAAGTATTAATTAATTAATTAATTCGAATTGGAGGCAGGTTTTCCTTTACCCCTGACATCAGCCTGATGGTTAATTTAATATATGACAGGAACTGTACATGTGTATTAATGCAGAGGAGGCATTTAGTTTGCATAGTGAAGGAAAGCATGATTCAGGATGCTGGAGCTGCCTGTGCAGCACTCTGACTACAAACTGTCCTTGTACACTGGTGTTGCATTTGTCCGCACAGCACTACAATGATATTTTGTAATCAGATTTTATTCCCTGGTGCACTGAACCAAGACTACACAACTCTGAGGTGGGTAAAGCTAATAATTCATTCTTTTTATATGGCTGCTGGGTTGCAGAGGTGAGAGCAGGAATTTGGAATTGGGCCAGGGTGCCGGCAATAGTTCGCCTACTCTTAGCAAAGCTAATTGTGAACTACCCTGCCACTCCTCACAACTTCATGTGCTTGTTACCGGTACAATACACATCGACAGAAAAGCTCAATAGAGGCTTGGAATATCACCTGTTACACTTCTTCTTCTGCGTCTTGCATGTGGCACCTTTGCTGCCAAGTAGCTATCATTTTGTTGGGGTGCAACTATGTCGCTGATGCTGTCCCCTATACCAGTTCACTGGTACTCAATTTCGTCGACCTCAGAAGGATGACAGGCTGAGTCAACCCCACCTGGTGTTAATTTCATTAGCCAACGGGGCTTGAACTCAGGACCCTAAGATACCAAGCCAGCTACCCTAACCACTAAGCCAACACCAGGCTTATCTGTTACACTTGGAAGAGAGCACACCAGTGTGAACATGAATTCCATCCCACATTTAGTCTCTTGCTTTCATAATTTATTGAACTGCTATATCCCCACTGCAAAATCATTATCAGCCTCTACCAATTCAAATTTGAATTGCAAAACTTTCTCTACCCATTTAGGCCAGGAAATGGTTCCAAAGTGACATCTCCATGACTTGGTTTGAGGGATTATCTGACATCAGGACCCCTAAGTGTGCCACATCCTCTTGCCAGGAGACCCAGGTGAATTATAACAACTTTAACCGTGGGCCTCAGAAGGGTGATCCTTAATCTTGACTTCAATTTTCGTATTGATATTTTCTTGTTGAGTCAAGAACTGCTTCCTGGGAAGAGAATCTCTTTGGAATATGACTCACCACTACAGTGTTTTTTCCGCTGTGCCTCTTCATGTCCAGAACCCATGGGTGCTCTGGTTCTCCATTTAGGACAAATGTCTTGGGGTAGCCTTTTGAGGAACTTGAAATTCTACTAGCTGTTTGGCTTGATTCCAGCAGCTTAAAGGTCATGAGGGAATATGACGCACATTGAAAGCTTTGGTTGCAAAACAGGTCACAAGAGATGCCAAATGTTTATGGGAAAGAGGAACAAACCAACATCAGCCTTGGGAAAGAGACTGCATTGAAAAGAGTGAGAAGACCCAAATACTTGTTCAAATATAGGTCATTTTCACTGCTATTTTGTGAATTGTATACCACCAAAATACAATGTTGTCTGAGTGAAACTTGTTTACTTAATCATTTAATGGATTCAGAGTAGAAGATCCAACCTTAATGAAGACTTACCCCCTATACCAAGCCTGTTGTTGGCTTAACGGATGAGTTGGCTAGCTTAAGATATAAAGATCTTGAGTTCAAGCTCCTGTTGGGCCATTGAATTAACAGCAAGTGGGGTTGACTCATCCTATCATCCTTCTGTGTTTGGCAAAATGAGTACCAGCTTGCTGGTGACAGGGACATTGCATCAGCAGCACAGCTGCACCCCCAGAAAATGATGCAGCCAAGCAGCTATACACTGCATATGATTAAATAAAGTAAAACAAAATAAAACTCCATATACCAACAAAAGCAAAATCAAATTAGATAGGGTCACCATATTCTAACTTTAAAAAAAGAGGACACTCTGGAGGGGGACACTTTTCAAGAGTTTCCTTTACGTATTAAGTAATCGTATTGGCAGATGGGTTCCAGAACTCGGTTAATTTTAACTGCAAACCACAATTCGTCCTTTCGAAATACTGAACTATTACTGGAAATATTGTGCTTGTCTGCGTTCACATGAGATTGTAAATCAATAACACCCATATTAGCCACAGACCAGCTCTACATACCAAGCACACGACTTCCCATTCTTCTCGACCACTTTAAAAACGAGATCTTGAAGAAAATCAAACAAGTGTGTACGGTATGGACTCAGAAAAGATACTGAATCGTGGACTGAGCATGCCACTGGACTCTCTCTCTCACTGTGAGGTTGGACAGGAAGTGGATGTGTGAGTGTCGATGTTCGAACATGTCCATTAAGCCATGACGGAGCAGTACAGACTTGTACCAAACTGTCCTGGTCCAAACATTACGCAACCACATTTTATCACCGTCAGCAAATGTATAAAATGGATTAACCGTTTAAACAGGGTAAAAAGGTATCCCAAATCTTAAAATTTATCCCATTGAAAATTCAAAAGCAAAAATAAATGGCAAAATCCCGGATTTATAAAGATGTTTCAAAAACCCGGCAGGGCGGAGATTTAAGGAGAAAGAGGACATGTCCTTGAAAAACCGGACGTATGACAACCATAAATTAGAGAGTTCATTGAACACCTTTCCCCACGCTGTATTGAGAAACAAGGGCATGGGCAGGGTCTACAAGCTCTAAATTTGATTAGTCATGATGATGTAAAATGCCATCAGATTTTCTCTCGGTATTACTAAACGGAAAGTTTGAAAGTGCCAAAAATGGTGATTTGTGTTCTCCAGTGTACAAGTATATAATTCAATTGAAATAAAATAAAGATTTTAACTGTAGTAGAAAAAAAGTTTTTTTTCGGAAGTTTACACTGTTAATGCAGCATCTTTTACACCACCTTATTTAACATGTTACATTAGTTATTTGTGTCTGTTGTTTGTGTCCTTTATGACATCTTTAAAAACAGTAAATTTCCTTTTATAATATTTTCAATTTTGCTTGACTGCGAGACAGGCAGAGGGAGTAAAAAAAAAGTGTTTTTCACTCCTGTCTGTGCTTGTGTGATCAGGATGAATTCAGAGAAAAAAAACTACAGGTTTGTTTTCTGATTAGTGTTCAAAATATAACATTAAAATGAAACTAAGTTGTTCCTCGATCATAAACTTACGTTTCTAGACAGACAGACAGAAAGACAGACGAAGTGAACCAACTGCTTAACCCCCACTTTTTGCTTCATGGGGTAAAAAGACTAATACTCATTGAGAGTAAATAACTTTCAATGGAAAATGTAAATTTGTTTATTTAAATTATACTCACAAACGCAACAGAATTCAGGATTACCCATAATACAGAGACTTTCCCCAAGAGCAGAAAGATTTGCAGAATTGCCGACTTAAAAATCGTACAAAAGTTAGACATCATGCTTTGAACTCAAAGCAGTATACATATTGGGAAGGATTACATTGTGTGGTTTGCCATTGCCTTCACATAGTCAGGTCAGGTGTTTAGAATTTGGCAAGGGTGCCTGCACACAGTGGTGTCGCCTTTGCAAAAGCCACCGTGTGGATCTTTAAAGTCCACCAACAAGAATAAATGCTGTGAGGTGGGACCACAGGTTAATGTCTCATCTGATGGATGGACGGTGCACCCATTGATGCAAGACCATGCCTGTGAAATACCGTCATACTCAGACTAGACAGCTCAAAGACAAGTACATTGCCTCTCAGCTAGTTTGTCAGCCCACATGTCTATTATTTTATTTATTATATTACTATTACTAGCTCACCTGGACTTTACTCAGGTGAGCTTATGCGATCGAGCAGTGTCTGTAGGTGAGTGAATCAGTCAGTCAGTCCGTAAATAATTCAGTCATTATCGCTGAAACCAAACACACGATTTTGATGAAACTTGGCCCCAAACTTCATATCTGAGGTCTAACGAAGGTTTATTGACTGCATCAAAATCTGCGCTACTAAAGGGGGTCTATGGGGGGGGGAGGGGGGGTTGGCCCCCGAAATGTGTATTTGCTCTCTTCTCTGAAACTACACAAACAATTTTAATGAATTTGACCATAACCTTCATCACCGTGGTGTTCCAAAGTTTGTCATGCCATTTAAAAAAAAATCAGGGTCTAAGGGGGTCTAAGGGGTGTTTGAGCGACTGTTGCTCTTGATGCAAGTGAGCTTCACAACGCACAGTCCTATTTTTAGTATTACTGTTTGTATTATCATGGTTTGCTTTGTATTATATTTCGGGTATGTACTTTAATATAAAGTCAAAAAATTTGCCATGACCAAGAAGATCTCTACTGTCGACAAGGAGGCTGTCTTTTGTTCAGCTTAACTGAACATACTTTGAACTGAATGGTGAAGGACAGATAGATTGACATGAAACAAACATGTGACAGGTAGGGAACGGGCAGATATAATGGAGAACAGGCAGACAATGTGGACAAGAGCGTAAAAAGATCACGGATATGCAGAGATGAGGGACAACACGAGATTTTGATAACTCACCATGCACAGTGACCGGCAGGAAAGACGGACAGACTCAGAGCAGGTATTTCTAGATGTGAGAGTAAAGACAAAACAAAATAAAAAGGTGAGTGCAAAATTTAGACCTAGTAACAATGGACAAAATTGATTTTTTTTTTCTCCCAGATATATCGCAGGAAAGGTGAAATCAATCTTGAGAAAAAGACTTCCAAGCTACAATGAAAGATGACAACAATTTGATGATGGTGTAATATTGTGGTTCGAGTACATGGGATATTTTGTCTGCAGCTTTGGAACAGCTATTGAAAAACGATTCATCCTCTGAGCACATTGTTATGCAATTGACATTCACATTTGGTTAAAGGGATTTTTGGACTATGGCCAAAGATAGCTTTATCATTGGGAGCATTTTAGTGCCCATTCAAAGTTGCCTTGGGAGCATCAACAACGTGTGGATTCATGTCACATGCAGAACAGATCAGGTGAGACAGGCAGATCAGCCCATCCCAAAATATCATTATTGAGCCAGCTAGATTTTTACTGACATTCCAAAAGCGACACTTTCATTCTCTCAACATCGGTCTCCACTGTTACCTTTAGCTTTAGTTAAAATTATTGAAAACATCCTGTGGGTAAGCAGTCCTATATCATCACTATTAGACCACCACCTAAATAGACAAACAGGGAAGTTGAGTCCTTGTTAGCAAAATTAACCACTCAAATTTGAGTACCCATTTATTGGCTTAACTTGTGTGATGGCTTCCCAAGCTCACCATTTCCCCCCCATTGAATTAGGTGATGAAAATGATGAATTAGGTAATGGAAATGGTGGATTGGGTAATCACAGCACCTTTTTAAAATGAAAGACCAAGGTGGGGAGAATACCATTTTTAGCAAACAACTATGCTCTCACAAGTCCAGTATATGTTGTGCACTCGGCTTAGAAGATGAAACATTGGAATTAACAATTGATGCTTTTTCCAAAGCAGACATGTTTCTCAAGCATGAAGGTCATTCCAAAATATGATGCAGTCACCACCATACCATAATGATGGCATCTGTGACTTGGCTATCAATGAGAAGTAACTGGAGTTACACACAATTATATGGAGCTTTCTCACTCACGTAGGCTGGTGACGTCAACACCTGTTGGGTCCGCCATTTTGTAGGTTATCCAGATTATCAACAATCCAGTTTTGGATCACTCAAAATATATGGAGAAATATCTGCAACTGGAAATGGCTCGAGCTTATCGAATGTTGTTAGTCATTGAGATAAGCATAGCAGGCACCAGTATATGCAGAAGTTAGAAGTCTCTGGGGGCAAGGGTGTTCGAGGTGGGGATCAGGATCCCGGAGGGCAATATTAATCAAATGCCCCCCAAAAAGCCAGCTCAGCTTTTGTAATTCGGGCATAAAAATATCATGATGACAAAATATCGTGAGATGATAAAATTTCGAGAAATGACAGAATGGTTGCCTATGATGCAAAAACTCGCATGAATTGTCATATATTTGGCCATTTTTGCAATTATCAATCATAATCCTTTTGGGGTTAAAATAGTAACAAAAAGAAAACCAAGAAAAAATACATAAAATGTCATAGCCCCTGTTGCTTTAGTAATTTTGCTGTACGGAGTTAAAGGGCTAGCCCATATTTATTTACAAATAAAATGGCTGTCAATCTTCCAGTGGGACATCTTTGATCAGATCGCAAAATAAAGTGAGGTGCAGGTGTATGTCATCATGTACTTTACTTGTGCTAAGTTTGAACAAAATTGGACCATGCATGTCTGAGAAATGGTTGGGGACACATTTAAGTAACAAAATGGCTGCCAGTCGGCCATCTTACATCTGACCTCAAAAAACAGACATGCGTATGTAAGCAATCATTCTTTATCTGTGTGTCACGTTTAAACAATATCGGTAAATGCATGTCCGATAAATGGTTGAAGACTTGTTCGATACTGGGGGCTTTTTACAACTAAAATGGCCACCAGTCGGTCATCTTTGATTTCATCATGAAACAAAATGATATGCATATGTACACCATCTTGTGTTGTCTTTACTCCAAGTATGAATAAAATTGGTCAACACATGTTCGAGATATGGTTGCGGATGCACAGCCACAAAAATTGAGACCAAATCCATAAGCCCCCAAAGTCCAGCGGGACTAGTAATTAATTCATTACACATCTGGCAAGTGTCAGTTTTGCCCGATTCCAGAGGCTTCGCTGTCCTCAAGCACTTTTGAAATAAAGTATTTCCATCCTTCAATGCATGTCGCGCAATCACGCATATGCAGAAACACAAATGGCTGATGGGAGGGCAGTTGACAGCATGTTATGGTGGGGCTAAGAAGTCTTGCAGGGCCCTGGGCCTGGTGGTCACAGATCCACACAACTTGCCGGGAAACTTGCTAACCTACTGTGCAGCAGCTGTACCGGACATTGACTCGACAGTACCCGTACCCTGATATCTGCATTTATCGAGTAAACACTTCATCCTAGGACACAAAAGAGGCTATGAAAGATTTTAAGAGCTTGGACAGCTTCAAATATTTTGTGGCTGGCTAGAAACAGATGGTGTTGATGATGTCCAAAGTAACAACCAATATTAATCAGCAATGTATGCTTGTAAACACACTAGCTTATTGTTGTAAACCTCTGTGAGGCTGACTGGCTGTTGTGATAGTGCTGTGTCATGCTGTGAACAAGAGAACTTCAATCAACTAGTTATCCAATATGTGACTTTCCAAATGACGTATGAATGCTAAATTAGACCATTTGTGCAAGCCGTTTGTGTGTGTGTGTGTGTGGTGTGTGTGTGTGTGTGTGTGTGTGTGGTGTGTGTGTGTGTGTGTGTGTGTGTGTGTGTGTGTGTGTGTGTGTGTGTGTGTGTGTGTGACATTATCTCGGTTTGGCTCGCCGGGTCTTCAATGAAAATTTGTATTGGTGCAAAGCCAGTGGCCAATTGCAAATGAATAGTCGGATTTCACATAAATTAATGAAAGACTTTGATTTTAAAAAATAATTTAGTGACAATAATTCAGTGAATCTGATTGAAATTGTTAACCTGAAAGAAAGCGTGAAAGCAAATTAACCTGAAAGCTTTATACACACGTCACACAGGTGGTCGACATAGTTACAAATGAAAAATGAGTTACAGGCCTCATCGTTAAGTCAGAAGATGTTTCTCTAACAAATATTGTCGTGTCCAGGAGGGTTTTAAACCCGTACCTGGACGGATGGCCAAACTTCTCCCTTGGAGCCATACAGCCGAGACTTTCGGTGATGAATACACGCGCGCGGGAAAACAGTTAAGCGCTGCACCAGAACGGCGCAAATACACGTACAGAAGCAAATTGAATTAACTACAGTAAATAATAATTTAATAACAATAATAAAATATGTACAATGTCGATTATTCAAATTATAATGATGAAAGAAAAACGTGAAGTAAACTAGATCTAAATCTAATTGAGGCACCTCCACACAGACTTAAATACAGACAAGGGGAAAATGAACCAAAAGAAAATCCCTCCTTTGTCCCGGCACTTAGCTGTGTGCCAGATATGGTCTTGAGGGAGCTTTGAATCGAGGCGCTTCGTAGACGCACCCAACAAAATGGCGCCAAGCTGCCTTCTCGCCGTGGGAAGAACGCACGTCAGGCAATTTGTGAGCGGTAATTAACACCAAGGCTCAGACACTCCATGCAGCTTCTTTTCACAAGCGAATATGCCGACCGTTCCTCTCTTGCACCTGGTCTGTTCACAACGATGGCTCACACGACGACACGATTTCTGAGGCCCTGTAATGAGGCCACGAGGCACGCTCTCCTTCCCTCCTCAGAAACATACACAGTTCATGGCCCAGACGAACCGTCAACGGCCAACGTCCTACTCAGCATGTGAGCCAATTCACACAGCATGAACACGAGAAGCGTGCAGCCTTCGTCGTGCTGAGAGCAAAAGTGAGATCCTCCATGTCCTCTGACTAACGTCCTCTCCCGATCGCGTGCAGCCTTTCACTATCACTCAGCAACCACTCCCTCTCGGGCATGACTTTCTCTCCCCAAAACCCGGGGCTTCTGCCCGCTTGTAGTTGTTTTAGTGACATGTTCCCCACCTTTATTGCCGATCTTGGAATACAAAACAGAGGGAAAAGTGACACGGGGGCAATTACATACTGGGGGAATTATTCCTAATCCCTATCTAATTAACAGGGCACCACCCCCCATGTGGTGACACATAACACTTAAGCTCACAGTTTCCTTACTTAGTTACATCGAGATGTCTCCTGCAAGTCCACGGGCCAAGCAACGCTATACAATCCTATCTCTCTGATGAAATCCCTTCATCTACCCCACAAAAATAACAATATGTAGAAATTAAAGTGATATTTAAAAGAAGTTAAATTTGTAAATCACGACTCAATAAGCCATTGTAACAAAAATCAGCCCTTTGTGTCCATTCTCACATAATTACATTCATTTAACCTTTTCAAGATACGTTTCTAAATTTACTGTGTGGCAAAGCTGAGATCAATTATCGAGAAAAAATAAGTGATCTCATGACGAGAGAGGGTCACATATTAAAATAAATAAAAAAAATAGGGACAATACCCCTGGGCTCACTTGGTAGAACCAGGGAACCCCCTGGTAGGTGTGGATGACCCATAAGTATATAACAAAGAAGAAAGTAAACACCTATTTTGGGGGGAAAACCCCTGATTTTTTTTTTGTAATGTCATGAACAAATGTGAGAACATCATGGGTGATGAAGGTTGTGGTCAAGTTTCATCGAAATCGTGACAATACCTATTTATTTGGGGGGGGGGGGGGTCAAACCTGAACCCACTTTGACCCCTGAACACTCCTTTAGATGCTGATTTTTTTGTGCCATAGACAAACTTTAGTACATTACGGCTGATGAAGGTTGTGGTCAAGTTTCATGGAAATCGTGAAATACCTATTTTGGGGGTAAAACCTGGACCCACTTTGACCCACGGTAGACCCCCTTAGACCATGATTTCATTTTTAATGTCGTGGACAAACTTTAGTAGATCACGGGTGATGAAGGTTGTGGTCAAGTTTCATCGAAATTGTGTGTGTAGTTTCAGAGACGAAGATCCGAGTGTTTACATACTGCCTGGCAGACACCGCGCATGATGCAAATACCTCACCTGAAGGATTTTTGTTCCAGGTGAGCTAAAAACAAGTCAGGACAAGGTACCTTGATTATTCATCAAAGATTTTTGTAAAATTCCAACCAATATAATTTGTCAGGGAAGAAGGAATCGTTTTCATTGGCGGTTTTCTGAAGACAATTTACGTAACAATGGAATATTATATTTTATCATGAACTATGGAGACTCACCCTTCCTGGTTGATGGGATGTGCAGGAAGAATAATAATCCCATGACGGCTGTGGTTGAAGCACCACCATCCAGAATCCCATGACATACAAGGAAATATAAAGAACTTTTACACAGGAGGTGGCCATTAGGCCAATCATGTTCATATATTGGATGAAATGTATAGACATGATGGGCCTGATGGCCACGTCCTCTGTCCCCAATGGTTCTACATACCTAACAAATTCGAGTTTTAAAAAACATCAGAAATACAAAACTTTTTCTATTTTTACTCCCACATTCCAGTACAAAATAAGATAATTTTACCCTTAATTGGAATTCTGCATCTTATAATAATAATGGAGGCCCATACTCTTGACCGAGCTTCAAGGTATTCACGACAAGGTGAGAAACGTTTCTCGACTAGAACCAATCCTGGATTGGCATTACTCCATGGCATTACTCTGGGGATCTGACAGAGATGTTTAAAATAAGTTTCACTCAGAAACAGGAAAGGATGTTTCACTCAGAGTACTTAATGCATGGAATTAATGGTGAAAGAGTGGAAGGGTTAAACATGAAAGATGTTCAAAAGTGGAAAAAAAATTGAAGATGTAAATTTGATAATTTGAAATTATGTATATGAGGTTGGCGAGGCATCGTCCAACAGATGTACGTACCTTTAACGGGTCACCACTCATCGGCACACTATCCATATTCAAATTCCTGCCCTGAATGACTGTGGGGAAAGCATTGACAAACTACCCAGCATAACCCGTGTCAAGAAACTGCTTCAGTGCTAAGTAAGGTAAATCTCATCTCATCTCATATCATGGTGGATCAAGAGTAACGGCACTTTTTTTTTCTTTTCTTAATATTATTATATTTCCTATGCAGCCTGTGGCTACTGGTTGCATCATTGCTGGGAGCACAGCTGTGCCAATGATCCAGTGCCCCCTGTTTCCAGCAAACTGGTACTCATTTTGCTGACCTCGGAAGAATGATAGGCTAAATCAACCCACCTGGTGATAATTAACGGAACGACTGGGGCTCAAACTCAAGACCCTAAGATCTTAAGCCAGCTACCCTAACCGTAAAGCCAACACCAGGCTTTCTTCTTAACAAAGACTGCACGAGTGAAATTAAGGAGCTTAGAAGAATGGCTTTTAATTATTATATCATCTGAGTCGTGTTGCATCCATTAAATGTGGAAATTCATACAGGCTGAAAGCATAGCTCTTTTCTGTTAAAATATAACATACCTTCCACTCAATCGATAAATTTCTCAAATAGCACTTCTCAATTTGAAACAAAATATCAAAGTGCTTTACAAAGGAGGAAGAAGTAAGAAAAGTGGAAATGAAGGAAAAGCAGCGAGAGCAAGAATACAAGTCCTCATTGAGGACAGCCCCCAACCACACCTTAAAAATAGGACCACTAGTCCTGAACCTCACCTGGATCAAGTGCAACAGTCAATGACGTCATCAAATATCGAAATTTTGTTCATGCGCAGAATCTGGTCACGTGATTGGTTGAATGGAATCCCTCTCAATGCTGATTACAGTGATACATGTTTACACGTCATATTTTTACAGGTTATAGGTCATGTTTTTGGCTGAGAGCATGGCTGTGCTGCTGATGCAACGCCTCCTGTAGGTTATTGCAGGATTGTGTTTTTTTTAAGCGTTTTAGACCTGATTTCAACCCGTTGATGAGCGCAGATTTTGATGCGGTCAATACACCTTCGTTAAGCATCAGATATGAAGCTTTTGGCCAAGTTTCATCAAAACTGCGTGTTTTTTTCAAATGATAATGATTGAAGTGTTTGCAGACTCACTCACTGACTCACGGACTTACCAACGGACACTGCTCGATCACATAAGCTCATCGGACAAAAATCCAGGTGAGCTAAAAATTGGAGTTGCGTCAATTTTACGTTCAAATAAAAAACAAATAAATAAATAAAGGTTGAAGAAAAGTAAAATGTATATTATTAAATAAGTAACTCAACGTGAAATGTAGACAGTAAAATGCTAAAAGGCATATAAATAAATATATAATGCAAAGTTGTGTGTTGGAATTAAAAATGGTTGTGTCTATCAGTGAAGAACTAATTCACAATAAAATGTCGTAAAGTGGAACGTTAAAAAGTATATAAATAAACAAATAAAAAAATAATTCAAGGTGGTCTGTATAGGCAGTGCAATAATTGTTAAGTGTATGTAAATAAATAAATAAATATTTCAAATTGTGTGTTGGTCATGCAGAAGGCAAGGTGTACATAAATAAATAAATAACTCAAGGTGGGAGGTAGGTCGACATTTCATTGAAAAATGAATAATTAATCGATTAATTGATTTCACGTGTATTTGAGGTGCGAGGTAAGTAGTGGTGGTGGTAAAATGTATATAAATAAATAAATAATTCAAGGAGGGAGGTAGGTCGTGGTGGTGGTAAAATGTATATAAATAAATAATTCAAGGTGGGAGGTAAGTAGTGGTGGTGGTAAAATGCATATAAATAAATAATTCAAGGTGGGAGGTAGGTCATGGTGGTGGTAAAATGTATATAAATAAATAAATAATTCAAGGTGGGAGGTAAGTAGTGGTGGTGGTAAAATGTATATAAATAAATAAATAATTCAAGGTGGGAGGTAAGTCATGGTGGTGGTAAAATGTATATAAATAAATAACTCAAGGTGGGAGGTAGGTAGTGGTGGTAGTAAAATGTATATAA
Source organism: Eptatretus atami (assembly GCA_035128595.1). Classification (NCBI taxonomy): domain Eukaryota; kingdom Metazoa; phylum Chordata; class Myxini; order Myxiniformes; family Myxinidae; genus Eptatretus; species Eptatretus atami. Next base: position 45,564,160 of record CM068958.1, on the reverse strand, counting down.
ATAAATAATTCAAGGTGGGAGGTAGGTAGTGGTGGTGGTAAAATGTATATAAATAAATAATTCAAGGTGGGAGGTAGGTAGTGGTGGTGGTAAAATGTATATAAATAAATAAATAAATAATTCAAGATGGGAGGTAGGTAGTGGTGGTGGTAAAATGTATATAAATAAATAAATAATTCAAGGTGGTAGGTTGGTAGTGGTGGTGGTAAAATGTATATAAATAAATAATTCAAGGTGGGAGGTACTGTAGGTAGTGGTGGTGGTAAAATGTATTGAAATATACAATGGTTCCCAGCAGCATATACAATCCTGGACTATTCTCCATAATTTTTTTTTAATTCCCCAAATTCAAAACTGGCTTCGACCCCAAAATAATTTGACCTGTCTCCTGCCCAGGTATTATTTCATCCATGTGCCGAATATGAAAGAAACGCGTCGTTATTTTTGAGTAGAGAGGCTCTGGATGGACAAACGGATAGATGAACAGACGGATGGATGTACGGAAACAAAACATGAGTTCCCAGTCGGGCAGACGCCCAGTTGGGGGCTGAAATATGGGATTTTAAAAGAGATTTCTAATCTATAATTAGCGAGGTGGAAAAACTTCTTGAAAGGAAAAGAGTTCCACAGTTGAAGAGCATATCTGAAGAAAGTTTGATCACCAAAAGAGTTCATCCTCGTGTGAACTTCTACCTGGAAATTCCCAGTGTATGATCGCAGAATTCTTCGAGGAGTGTAAGGTGTGATTAGGTCAGAAATGTAGGAGGAACCAATTTGTGTTTGGGTTTTAAGGTTATCAGCAATATTTTAAAGTTATATGTTTGTGTAATCGGAGCCAGCGAAGTGTTTTGAGGATAGGAGGGATGTAATCAAACGTACGAGCATGAACTAGGAGGCTGGCAGCCATATTATGAATGAGTTTTAAATGTTTTCGCGAAGAAGCAGGTGAGCTTGCTGACAGTGAGTTCCAAGCACGACCTTGTGAGAGCATGAACTAGAGTGGCGGTCATCATCTGCATTGAGCATGAGCAGATTTGGGCAAAATTGTGCAGATGGAAGAAAATTTATTTTCAGATTTTACCAATGTGTGGTATGTAGGAAAGTGTTAGATCCATAGTGGCACCCAGCTTATATACTGTGAAAGTAGAGGTCAGCTGGTGATCCTCAAGTTTCACTTTCTAAGGATGTATGAGGGGCAAAGAATCTGCGTGTCGATCTTCACAGCATCAAAACAGGAGAATACCACACTTTGTCAAGACTAATGTTGGTCTGCTTCAGCGGACAAATTGAACGATAGGTTTTATCAACAGGCAGTTGATAAAGATCTGTTGACCACCATTTGAAACAAAGTAAAGCTGACAATTTGGCCATTTGCTCCTCATCGGAGCCGTCCCCTCTTGCTCTCAACACCATCCTGTGCCAACGAAGGGCTAATGCCACAAGCATCAATTTCACTTTGCTTCACATGACAGTTAGCATTATGCCTTTGTCAACTTCCACTATATAAAACTTATTGTTTGCAGCACTGAGTTTGAGAAAGTTCAAAGACATCCATGTATAAATTTCAGAGAGACATGAAGTCAGAATTGCAGAAGAGAGCACATCATCAGATTCCATGGAAAGGTTCTCGTACATCCAGGTATCATCAGTGTAGCAGCGAAATCTAATATTGAATTTCCACAAAATTGCACCAAGTGGATGCATATAAATAGAAAATAATAGCAGACCAAGAACAGACCCTTGGGAACACTGAAAGGGAGATGAAGTGGGTGGGTCTAATGAATACCCTGCAATGTTTATCAGTATGTGTATCATCTGTAAGATATGACTCAAACCACAAAATCCACAAACACTTCATCAACTCATTCTTAAATAACAGAAACATAATGACTGAAAGTTATTTGGAACAACACAATGAAAAGACAATAAAACCTTGATTTGTATTGTAGCATCTTTGCACTTGATCCTAAAAACATGATGGATCATCCTTAGCCTATATGTTTGATCATTGAGAGGATTTGAGAAATAATATTCAATCAAAAAAAGACATATCAAGTGGAACTTCTCAGCAATAGTTCAATTTATGAATGGATTGTTCAGTGGCTCCTTTCTATTAATGAGTAATCATCTCAACCAAGATAGTACATTTACTTCTTTACCATTTTTACATGGGATAAGAAAAAGCACATGGAATGTATCTCATAAAATTCACATAGATGATTATAATGCTGCAAAATGAAAAACTCTTACTTGCAAGAATCATGAAGATGGAGAAGGAGATCAGGATATAAATATATAGCCTTTCCCCAAACAGACTTTAGCCTGTCTGTCCTTGCAGCAATGGCACAGAGGAGCAGTAATAGATGCTCTTTTGATGCCTTCAATCCATATGCAGATGTCTCTCACTCCGCCAGTAACATCTTGGTCAGCATCTTTCTCCAGTTTTATTGGCATTGTCAACCTGATCCAGTCATTACCCCCACCATGAACTTGGCAAATCCCTCTTAAAAGGTCCCAGCAAGGCCATGTTTGCACAGGAACTTTCAGTGCTGCACAATGATGTACATTCTGTTCAGCCTGCTTGTTGATAACATCTGAGAATCTAGTCGTTAACATTTGGGAATATTGTCGGTTCAAATAGAGTAGAGTGTCATTATAATTATGGATATTCCATCGATGAGTAAATTCATCAAAATTTGTTATACTGAAACTCTCCCCATCCTCTACAAAGGACAACAATGAAGGGCCCTCGCAAGCATACAATTATGATGTATTGCTGTCGCACTGCCACCCACACCCCCTCCCCCCCCCTAAAAGAAAAGAAAACTCCAAAATACAGGGTGATTTTTTTATTATTACTCAAGAACCCTAAATAATTCCCATAAAATAAAAACACTATATCTGTTAGGAATCTCATATTTTGCATAAATGCAGCCTAATGTTACAAAAAGACGTAACATGATCCTGAGAGTTATCAGGTATCACGTGATTTAACACGTGACCCGGCAGTGACGTTTAACGGTTTTCACTTCATCACACCATGACGCCCACTGTGGAAGAACGCGTGTTTCTTGTCGAACATCACATCAAGAATGGATCCTTTAAGGAATGTCAAATTGCATTTAAAAGTCACTTTGGTGGTCGGTCGTATGAAACCTTCAAAATCAGTGATATGGAAACTGGTGAAGCAGTTCAGAGAAAGAGGCTGCGTGAAAGTTAAAAAGCACATGTGCCAGCCAAGTGTTGTTACGCCAGAGAAAGTGGATGAAGTGCGGGAAAGAGTGGAAGCAAGCCCGAAGAAATATGTGAGACATTCAGCACAACAAGCTCATTGTTTATATTCCAGTGGAAGGAAGCTGGTCAAGCCAGTCAAACTTTATCCCGACAAAATTCAAGCAGTCCATCAGTTACGGGAGCCAGATAAAGAGAAACGTGTCACCTACTGTGAGTGGCTCCAGAGGATGGTAAGAGAATGAGTTTGTGCTTGCAACGTGGTGGTGGACACTTTCAGCACTTCATTTAAAGTAATCAATTGTGTGGATCATGTTACGTCTTTCTGTGACATTAGGCGACATTTACGCAAAATATTAGGTTCCTAACTGATATAGTTTTTATTGTATGGGAATTATTTAGGGTTCTCGAATTTAAAAAAATCACCCTGCACAATAATTCTACATATTTCACGACATATAGTTCAACATAGCTTTAGTCCTGCTTGGCCATAATAGCACTTATTTATGAACTGGCCATAATAGAGTTTTATCTAATTTCTCTGCAATTAGCCCAATGGAAAAAAATGAAAAAAAATTCTACATTTTACCATCGATTATATGGAGTTGAAATTTGCTCATTAAAACGGGAATAACTGCCAACATTCCCAATTGTTATAATCAAAGTCGACATTGCATTGTTTGATCCATTGTCTCCTAATGTCCTTGATATTTGTGTTAACAGTAAACTAATGTCTTCTCATGCCATTTTTCCTGCACTACATGTACAGGCTTCTCCATGAGCCTTAGGGAAGAGTTAGGAAACCCACATTCATTTTATCAAACCCATCCCAATTAAAGCGGAATGCAGAAGTGCAAATTGTGTCATCAAAATTTTATTATGGGGCGTTTGCTTTGACCCAAAATCAACTGTTTAAGTTTACGGATGTGATGCCCAGTTAAAATAGCACGAAGTGACTCTATCTAGTTAAATTGAACAATAGCTGTTTACCTCCCCTATTGGTGGGAACATCAGGGTCAACTTCATTTAATTGAATGAAGAATTAATAATCATATAATTTAAAAATAATTCAATAACAAGCAAAACGATGAAAGGCAATAACTGTGTTCTTAATAGACAAAAATATCCTCACTATGCCCATTACAGTGTATGCATGATGTGCACATCCAGAAATGTTAGGCCTGTGTGGCAATAGCAAGATGGAGTTACCATTCCCATGTTCATTGTACATGTGGCAATAAAAGGGTATGCGACTCTTCTCAGTAAACATAGGTATCGATAATACCGAGACTAAAAATAATCAAATGATCCTCTGCACCATCTTGCTGAGGAGAGGGATGGAGCTCGGACTGCACATGCACATTTCCCCAAAAATTGCTCATACTCTGCACCATCTTGTAGTACTGCAGCATAGCAAACCAATTGTTCGACTTTTCATAAAAGCACCAAAATTGGTAAATATGTTGACTAATGTATTCTGAACAATTCTGGATATGGAGCCACTCGAGATTTTGCCTTGGTCAGCTTTGGCGGCCATTTTCCAAAATGGCCGCCATTCTACTTTAACAACATGGGATATCTGTCATTGTTATTCTCTTTGTAGGTTTCTCAGAGGTGATAAATACTCCATGTGATGTGCATTTACAAAGGAAAACAATACAAATGTCATTTGTGTTGATTTATTATATTTCCAACCATTGTATTGGGGAAAAATGGTCATTTTTATGGGAAAATCCATTTTCGCACACAGCATCAGTGACAGGTTCAGAAGTATTTTGTTGTGGTGGTGGTAGTGGTGGAAGTGGTGTTGTAATTGGTAATATTGGCGGAGCTGGTAGTCACTGATGGTGAAGAAGTCATCTGCCTTCCAAGGCAAAGGAGCTGGTAGTCACTGATGGTGAAGCAGTCATCTGCCTTCCAAGGCAGGAAGATGAAAGCTCTCTGGCTCCATGCGGTCAAGAAGAGGCGGACACTCGCATCATGCTACATGTGGCCCATGCTGCAGAACATGACCACCGTCGGATTCAAGTTCGAACCGTAGACACCGACGTCGTCGTCTTGGCGGTGATGGTAGCCCAGGCACTACCATGCGTGGATGAACTCTGGATTGCCTTTGGGCGGGCAAGAACTACCGCTACATCCCTGCCCATGAAATAGCTGCCTCCCTAGGTCCACAGAAGGCACGTGCCCTCCCTGTCTTCCACGCCATGACCGGATGTGACACGGTATCAGGCATCGTGGGCATGGGAAGAAATCGCCTGGCTCACATGGAACTCGTTTCCAGAACTGACAGATTCTCTTGTGACCCTGACCACCACGCCAGTCAACATCCAGGATGACACAATGAAAGGATGACACAATGAAACACAATGATGACACAAATAAATTGAAAGGTTTGTGGTGCTCCTCTATGACCGCACCAGTCCATATACGGACGTCAACGAGGCCAGAAAGAAATTTGCCAGAGGAACTCCTCCAGCGCATCCCACCTACCTACGATGCTTTGGAACAGCATGTGAAGAGATCAGTCTTCCAGGGTGGCTATGTCTGGGGGCAGGTCTTGGTCCCTCACACCGTGCTTCCATCACCAACAAGCTGGGCTGGGGCAAACAGAGGATGGGTCCTACGAACCGCTCTGGACCACACTCCCTGAGGCTTCAAAAAGCTGCTTCGAGCTGGTGTCGTGCGGCTGCAAAAAAGCTGTAGAAACCGCTGCAAATGCAAGAAGGCTAATGCAATGCACTGGACTGTGTGCTTGTGAGGAGAATGCCAGTAGACAGACGCAGTAGACACAGACTGAGATATCGGCCTAGCTTAGAATGTGCAAATGCAAAGTCGCATTGCTTGTAAAAGTGTTGACTTCTTGATCCAGAGCCAGTACACTTGAGCTCAGAAACTCATATTGTACTAGACTGATGTATGCGTGTACCATGTGTCCTGGTAGAATGGTAGTAGAAGTAAACCGTAGCCGCTTCAAAGTGAAGTGTGCAATAATTTGACTACTTTCTGAGTTTGTCATTATCACGATTATCAGTTCCCTTTTCAAAATAGAGTAAAGTATGTAATCTATATGCAATTTTTGTTGATTCCAAACCCATTGAATGTGATGAATATCATTTGACTCTTGTTCTCCAGGCAATAATGGGTACTTTTCAGCGAAAAGTTTCAGGGAGCAGCAATTTACAAATCAAATAATGGCTTTTTTACCGAAAATACTGGCTCATAATATTTGAATTTATCTGAATTTTAAACACTTTCCTTATATCTACACCAATACAATAAGAAAATAAGAGCATATAGCCAATTTCGCTAAAGTAGAATGGGCCATTTTGGAAAATGGTCGCCGAAGCTGACCAAGGCACAATCTCGGGTGGCTCCATACTAGAATTGTTCGGAATACATTATTCTACATGTGTAACATTTTGGTGCTTTTATGCAAATTTGAACAATTGATCTGAAATATCAGACTACGCTGCAGGACTATTGGTGTGGAGAGGGATCGAGCTTGCCAAACATGCAAGCAAACTCAGTTTGATATGTAGAGATATTTTCTCAGAAGATAGAGCTTGCATGTTCTTTTTCAGAAACAGAGCTTTTATGGAAAAAAAAATTCTAAAATCTGTGTAGATGTCCATTTTATCTGAGCTAATGAACAAGCAGCAATGAAACTTGTACCAAAAATAAATAAAGCTAAGAAGAATTATCTTTCTAAAAAAAACCTAGCGTTGCGAAGGCAAGGGAAAATGCCAAAGCTTATCAATGTGATACAAAGGAAATCGACTCTCTCAAACACGAACAGGAGAAGAAGGCCTTAAGAAAAGCATAGAACGATGCCTAGGATAATGACCTCAGAAAGAAAATTTTAGAAGTAGCGAAAGTGCAAATTAACTGCTGGCATGAAAGGACTTGGCCCTTTATAAACAATATTAGCAGAAGGAAGGCTTCACAAAAAGGTCAAACTAAAGGAAGTGCCAGTGTGGAAATGATTAAGATCTGGTACACTCATTATTCAGAATCTTCTTGGCAGCCCACTGACAATAAATGTTGAGGCAGGAAGAAGGTAAAACTGTCTTCTAAGACTTTGCCATCAAGATGGATCAATTTGATATTGAAGAATATAACAAAGCTAAGGTGTCTTTTGCAGAAGGAAAGAGTTGTGGTGAAGAATAGTTTTGGTGAAGTTGTGGAAAAGGTGAATACCACCAGAACTTTTGAAATGGTGTGATGTTGACACTATAATTCTAGACGTATGTAATGCAGCTCTAATGAAATATGATAGGCCTAAACAATGGCCTATCTTAAATATACCAGTCATTCCCATTCCAAAATCAGATCTCAGTCTTGGCAGCAACTTCTCAATAGTTGCCAAGATGTACAACCAATGATTTTGAACTGAATCCCTCCTGCTCTTTATAAACAATGATTGCCAAACCAACATGTATTTTGGGTCAAAATAGCAATACTTGGACACATTGTTGTAGTGCAAAGGCTACTTGAAGGCATTTGTGCCCACAACCCTGCAATAATGACATGCATTGACTTTCAGAAAGACTATGACTCCATCCATGGTGGCAAGATGATGAAGATCCTATCAGCGTAGGTAATCCCTGATCAACTTATGAAGGCGATTTTGACTATAAAAAGGGACACATTAGCCAAGATACTCACACCCGATGGAGAAACACAGCATTTGGAAACTCTAGCTGGAGTACTACAGGGAGACAACCTTTCCCCTCACCTGTTTGTGATAGTACTTGATTATGCATCAGAAATGCTACCAAAGGCAAGGAGGAGTAATTGGGGTTCCAACTGGAATATAGAAAAAGTAGAAGAGTGAAAACCTGAGTTTCCTCGACTTTGGTGATGACATAGCCTTATTGTCAGAAGAAGTTGAGCAAGTAGAATAAATTCTCAAGAGTCGAAACAAGTGCAGGTAAGAAAGGGCTAACAATTAATGCAAATAAAACTGAAGTGATGGCATTCAACCAGTCGAGAGAGAGAGGACTCAATCCTATCAAAAGATGGAATAAAATTTGAGACAGTCAATGGCTTCAAGTATATTGGTTCCTGGAATAAGACAACTGCTCAGGATATCAAATCAAGGAAATCTGTCGCATGGAGAGCTTGCAACAAATCTTCAAGAATATGGAAGTTGACACCCTCTCGGCATATCAAGATCTGATTGTTCCTGGCAACAGTTGAGTCCGTCCTGCTTTGTGGAACTGCAGCACGGACCCTCACTGCGATCCAGGAGATGGGATTCAGCTTTCAATGTCCATTGGTCTGGTCTGAACATCGGACAAATATGGAGCTCTATGGTTCTCTTCCAAAGCTGGTGGTTAAAATTATAAGAAGACGTCTCAGGATTGCTGGGCACCGCTACTGCCACAAAAAAATAACTTATTTCCACTGTTATCCTCTAGACACTGACACATGGAGGCAAAAGTGGGGCAGATCAGCACTCAACTACATCAACATGTTGAAGAAGGATACGGCCTGGAGACAGAGGAATTACACACAGCAATGCTTGATCAAGAGGACTGGAAGCTGAGGTTCGATGACATCTGAGTTCGGCTGAAGAAGAAGAGGAAGATGAAGAAGAGGAAGAAGAAATAAATAAAAACTGTAAATGTATTCACTTCTCCCTACAGAAACTCTCAAATAATAAATCAAAGCATTGTTAAAATGTTTTGACATCACAAAGGGATAAATTTGAGTATTTGTTTGAATTCTGAGATCCATCCAATGTGAACAAGAAACATTTTTATTTGCAAAAGGATGTAGGGATGGAATGCCAAAAAGTAAGGAAACAAGGTTGGGATGGTCACAGTAAATGATCATGTGAAACCATCCCTTCATCTTTTTTGAATAATGGTTATGTCTGTAAATTACACTATATATATATATATATATATATATATATATATATATATATATATATATATATATATATATATATATATCTGTAGATTTGGATTCACAATCACCACAAACACTAGCTGAATCCAGTGTGTGTGTGTGTGTGTGTGTGTGTGTGTGTGTGTGTGTGTGTGTGTGTGTGTGTGTGTGTTAATCGTTTAATATTTTACTGGACAAAATCATTCATGAAAACCATCAACACACATTATTATTGCAAATGGATGAGGGATGGTCAGGCAATAACCATTATTCAAAGAAAGATGAAGGGATGGTTTCACATGATCTCTTGCGACCATCCCGACCTTGTTTACATAATGTTTGGCATGTCATCCACACATACTTTTGCAATTAAAAAAAAACTTTTATTACTTGCTTCGGTACTTTTAAAAAAAAGTATTTACATGCTGGATAACTTTATTTTGATAGCACTATGAAATATCTTGGCCATAATGTGTGAAAACATTTTGCATTAAAGGCGAGTGTTTTGAATTCTGAGGTCCAACCAATGTTAATGAGCCATCAAAAAAAGATACAAAAATGCACGTTGCTTCACGTTTGAGTTTGTTGCTTCACAGTCTAAACAAATCCACAAAGTGTAAAAACAAAAGTCACAACTAGAAACACTGCGAATTACATCAGGTCCCAAACTCAGAGGGGATGGTGCAAGTGAATTGACAATCACTGGGTATTTAAGCGTTGTGTGGCATTTTCCTCTGATAAACCAGGAAAGAGACTTACCTATTTACTTACAGGCATTTTGTCATTCTGCAGGTGTACTTCACATAGATTGAGCTTCCAGTCAAATTAAAAATGGGGAAGAGAGAATTGCAGATTTATTTTTGAACATTAGAATATTGCTTATAGTGATATGGAGTGGAGATTAGATAAAAAGTAAAGAAAATAAAAAAATAAAAATAAAAACACATTGGCAATGACAAGAACGACACTCGGTAGAGTGCATACCTCTACCAGGCTGAACAGTTTACGTTTTGTATCCCACTGATAGGTCAGATCTGGATCCGGACCTGAACCAAAATCTGATCGGCTTGTTAATGTCACCTAACCAACTCATCCACCAAGTTTTGTCATAATCCATGAACAGTATTTTGAGATATCGTGCTATATATCAATTTTGGCCCCATCTCTCAATTGTGAAGAAGTACTTAAATAATTTATCGGATCTGCATCCAGATCTTCACCAAAATTGAAGCAATTCGTCGTTGTCACACCCCCAAACCATCCATCAAGTTTTGTCTGAATCCAAACATAACTTTTTGAGATATCGTATGATACATCATTTTTGGCCTGATCTCTCAATGGTGAAGAATAATTTACATAATTAAAGTATCTGGATCCAGATCCGGATCTTTACCAAAATCTAATCAATTTGTCCTTGTCACATATCAGAACCTATCCACTAAATTTCATCCACATTTGTAATTAACTTTTTGATATATCGTGCTATATATCATTTTTGTCCAAACTCTCACTTGTGAAGAATCATTTGAAAGATTATAGTATCCAGATCCATATCCATTTTTGAGATATCCTGTTCATTGACTGATAACACTGAACAACAAATTTCAAAAAAAATTTTTACTGGAGTGTGTAAAGTGATTAAGACTAATTTGGGTACGCTGATTTCAAAATCATAACCGTTTTGCTGTATCACGTCAGGATTTTCAGGAACAGAAATATTCCCATTGCTAAAGTCAGGATTTCAATGAAAATTTACATATGTCTTAAACATGTCTATTTCGTACAATTGTTGTTAACTTGTGTTATATTCTTTCTTCAGATAAAGATGAGTGGCGTTCTGTACCAATCATCCTGACAACTTTGTTATGTCTGTGGTCGGTATACCAAAAATATCAACAGCGAAGTATATCTACAGCAGTGAAAATGAAGGCCGCCTACTTTCACTACTTCGGTGTAAGGTGGGGACAAGAACAGAGCTGGGCACCACACATCTGCTGCACAAGCTGTCACACAACTTGACTCAGTGGTTGGTGGGCAAGCGCGCGAGCATGCATTTGCCGTCTCCATATATGGCGTGAGCGCAGATCATCATGATGATTGTTATTTCTGCTGCACAAGCATCGCCGGCTTCAACAAGAAGAATAAAGGTCACATCAAGTACGCTGACTGCGTCTCTGCTCGTAAACCTGTGCCTCATGATGACGAGAACCCCGTTCCAACACCTCCAGCTGATCAGAACATAGCTGTAAGCAGTGGTAAGAGGATGGTGATGAATGAACCTTTGAACCCGAATGAACCTTTTGAATCCATTTCCTACACCAGCACTGAACTTCTTCCTGACAACTTGGGAGCAGTCTCGGACGAGCACAGCGAGCGATTTCCACCAAGAGATTCCACTCATGGAGACGCGTTACCAAGGCCGGCAACAACCCGAACATGAATGGGCGATTTCTGCTGGTTCCTGCATCGTGAAACTGACACAGAGCAGCACAAACGCAAAGCCAAATGCCTAAAGCATTTTAATTACATTTAGTGAGTTTTTCTTGTAATTCTATAATTTTGAAAGCATTCATGATGAATATACATGATAAATAATTTTTGTAAATTCATTGAAATCTGACTTCTAGGCAATGGGAATATTTCTGTTACTGAAATCGTGACGTGATACAGCAAAACGGTTATGATTTTGAAATCAGCGTACCCAAATTAGTCTAAATCACTTTACACATCTCCAGTAAAAAATTTTTGTTGTTCAGTGTAATCAGACAAACAAACAGAAATAGACAGACAAACAGACAAACACTCATAGACAGACAAACAGACAGACAGGGGTGAAAAGTTAACTTCAGTCCATCTCTGGTGGTGGAGGTGAAATGTAGTTCAAAACTGGTTCACACTGAACCGTGCAACAATATTGTAGCAAATTGCAAACAAAAAAATAATCACATTATCAGCAGAAATTAATATGAGAATACAGCACAACATAAATCTATACAAATAAACCTCATCATGTATGTTGGATAATAGCTACAAGTTCAACCACTACGGCCTTTGTCTGTATTATCCTCATCAAAATACTGCTCTCCCCTTTGGGCTGGCACCCAAGGAAATGGTTTCTCCTAGATTCTGTGCAATTTTAGCTCTCAACATTATTCGCATATCCCGCGATGATTCCGAAACATAAGGTCTGTTGCTCTCGCATTAAAGAGAAGATGAAGGCCTATTTTATGCCACCTCTCATCTGGTCTAGCTTCCTCTGTCCTCTCAGCCCTCTGACCCTTTCCAGCTCCTCCAGGATTTTGTTGTATACATGAATGAGTCTCGTGTCTATGGAGTATAAAGGTCGGAAGGGTCGAATGGGTCTGAAAAAGGTTTAAAACGGGTCCAATGGTTGAAAGGGTGTAAACGTTTAAAAGGTACATTTCAAGAGTACACAATTAATTGTGATCACGCATGACAAATGTACACACCCTGTATATGTATATATATATGTTTATATATAGTGACTAGAAGGGGTATTCGGCAGTGCCAGTCTAATTTTTGTAGGGGCCTAAAACAGTTCCGTACACCCATTAAGGAATGGAGGTGGGGATCATTTCATATTACCTTTCACAAAGGCTTCAGCACAATGGAGCAATTTCAAAATGGCCCGTCACGATCACCTGTCCAACTCACAATCCCATGACATTTGCAGAAACCCCGTGAAATTGCGATTCTCAAGTGACGATGAGACCCAAAATCAAGAGTTCGCAAAATCAACATTACACATACCAAATACAGAAATGTACAGTACTGTATGGGGTGTCGACAAAGTCCCATTACTGCATCCCCCCCCACCCCCCCGAATCATCATCTCC
>CM068958.1:45531429-45551164 GCA_035128595.1 Eptatretus atami | reverse complement strand
TTCATATGTACGTGTTAATGTTAATATTTTGGTATGATGACAATAAAAGTCTTATGCATTCAAAGTTTGCATTGATACCTCTTGCGTGTTCATTCTATTCATTTATTAGGTTTTGCAGAGAAGTCTTTGTAAACATCCTGGAGATTTTGGCTAAGAGGTGTTGTAAAAGTGTTACCTTAGAAGGGGAATTACATGTTAATCATTAAATGGTTGCTGGGGATTGGGATGTTGATGTTTTTAGGTTAATTTTCCCCCTGATCAATAAATATGTTGTCGTTCAGGAGGAAGAAGATGTACCGCCAACTTCGACTGCTTCTGGAAGAGGTATATTTGTATTTAAATGTTGGATAATAGCTAATGGTAATTGATAATGGTAATAGATAATAGATAATGGTAATTGTTTTGTATTTATTTAAAGGTTTGTGTACTTGAATATAATTGTCATTAATCAAAAAGGCTTCGGCACTATTGAGTGATTAAAAAACAAAATCCAAAGCAAAAAAAGAGGTTTTTTTTCAAAATTTTCAAAAAAATATTTTGGCCTAAAACACACCCCAGTACTCATTGGTGGACCTCTGAAAGTTTTATGAAGATCAGCCAGTATGATAAAAATGCTGACACCCACAGACAGACACACAGACAAACGGCTCTCTTACAGTGTATGTAGATATGGCATATAAATATATATATAAAAAAAATTTAAGCTCATTCTAACCACTCACTCACTGACTGACTGATATTAATGTTCAGTACTTTCTGGGTGACGTACTTGAAAAATTATCGGATCCGGAGCAAAAGCCAATACACCGGTAAAAATCACAGAACGATTGGAAAGTGTCCGTAAATGAAAATATAAATAAATAAAAATAAATAAATGAAAAAAATGCAGATGAGCAACCCAAGACAATGGGGTAGCATGGTGATTTTTCATGCCGATGGACACTGAAGCCGATACACCAGAAAAAATCATAGAACCATCGGAAAGCATACGTAAATTAAAATATATAATAAATGAAAAACAAAAATGAAAATAAATAAAAAATCAAATGCAGGTGAGCGACCCGAGACAATGGGGAAGCACAGTTCGTTGTTGCTTACAGTGTGTACTGTGAAAGCACACCCTACTAGTATATATATATATATATATATATGATAATATATACAAATACATATATATAATACTGTTAAATATATATATATTATATATATATATTAATAGTATATATATATATGTATGTACACGACTGATCAAGAGTTTTAGAAAATCCCCATTTTTCAGTTTTTACTGAAATTTAAGCAGTTCAAGTCCAGTGAATAACCTGAAATGGGACAAAGCTAAGTGGTAAACTGCCAGAGGTTAAAAAAAAAAGTTTAGGTTACCAAAAACTGAAAAATAATGTAAATTTCAGAGTTGTTAAAAAAGGCCTTTTCAGGGAACAGTAATGGGTTAGCTAACTGGAAGTAAATTAAGCTTGAAGTTGATGCAACAATTCCTTCAGGGTCTCAACTTTAGTTGATTAGTTACAAACCCTCTGTCTGTATAAAAGCGGTGTTGGAACAGACTGTTGTGCTACACCCTCTGCACGATTATTTGGACAATCTTGCACTGCAGGAGAGTATTATTGCTATCAACATGGCGAGAAAAAGACAATTAACAAAGGAAGACAGACAGACCATTATAACCCTTAAAAGTGTAGGCTTCCTTCAGAGAAATTGCAAAGAAGCCAAAGTGTCAGTGAGTACAGTTTCCTACACCATCAAAAGGCACTTGGAAACCCTGACAGGAAGAGGTCTGGCAGACTCAAAGGCACAACACAATCAGAAGACAAGTTTCTGAGAGTCAACAGCTTGCGTGATAGGCGGCTCACAGGAAGGCAGCTTCAAGCACAGCTTATCACTGGTCAAAGTAAGGAAGTCTTAGTTTCAACTGTGAAGAGAAGACTTCGAGCTGCAGGTTTGACAGGTCGAGTGGCAGTAAGAAAGCCATTGCTAAGATGGCGAAATAAGAAAAAGAGGCTTGCCTGGGCCATGAAGCACCACCAGTGGACGACTGAAAGGTCTTATCGACCGATGAATAAATATTTGAAATCTTCAGTTCATCACGCAGGGTTTTTGCACACCGTCGAGTAGGTGAAAGGATGGTTCCTCAGTGTGTGACACCAACTGTCAAACATAGAGGAGGAAGCGTGATGATCTGGGCTCTTTTGCTGGATCCAGTCGGCGACTTGCACAGAGTGACTCGCACCCTGAACCAAAAGGGCTACCACAGCATTTTGCAGCGCCATGCAATACCCTCTGGTCTATGCCTAGTTGTCAGGGTTCATCCTACAGCAAGATACGACACAACATACCTCCAGGCTATGTCAGAACTACCTTAGAAGAAAATAACAAGACGGTAGGCTTCAAATCATGGAATGACCAGCACAGTCTCCAGACTTAAACCCCATCGAGCTGTTTTGGGATGAACTGGATAGAAGGGTGAAAGCAAAGCAACCTACAAGTGCAACACATTTGTGGAAACTTCTGCAACAGTGTTGGGAAGAACTTTCCGAACAATATTTGATTTCCATTGTAGAAAGAATGCCACGAGTATGTTCGGCTGTTATATCTGAAAAGGTGGCTACTTTGATGAGTCAAAAATTTAGATTAAATTTTGTTCAACAAAACGATTCCATGATTTCTTTTTTATCTGCAATTGTTTATTTGTTTTATGCTTTAATTTCAGAGTACAGTACATTGAAACATTAAACAGCTTAAATTTCAGTAAAAACTGGAAAAATGGGGGGTGTTCTAAAACTTTACACTGGTCGTGTACATATATATATATATATATTTATATCATTCTAACCACTGATTCACTGACTCACTGACTCACTGACTGATATTATAGTTTGGTACCTTCCGGTTGACATAGAAAGCTGAAATTTCGCACGATGATGGACATCGAAGCTGATACACGGGGGGGGAAAAAATCACAGAACCATTGGAAATCATCTGTCAATGAAAATATAAATAAATGGAAAAAAGAAGAAAATAAATAAATGGAAAAAAACAAATGCAGCTGAGCGACCCGAGACAAGGGGGTAGCAAGGTTAGTTATTGCTTAAAATGTGTAAGCATACGCCACTAGAATATGTACATACAGTGTATATACAGTGTATATATATATATATACACACATAAAGCCTGTAGAGAGTCGACATCCCCTTTCAAAATTTTCTCCTTTTGTTGCCTTGTAGCCTGGAATTAAATTTCATTAAATCAAACTTTTCCCCGCTTTATTTACACATTTTAACTCAAAACTTCCCAGTGAAGAAAAAATACTACAAATTTCAAAAAATTATTAAGAATACAAAATTAGAATATCTTGGTTGGATAAGTATCCATCCCCTGGGTTAATACTTAGTGGAAGCACTTTTGACAGCAACTACGGCTGTGAGTCTTTCGGATAGGTCTCTACCAACTTTGCACACCTTGATTGGGCAATACTTGCCCATTCTGTACAAAACCGTTCAAGCTCATTCAAGTTCCGTGAGGAGCGTTAATGGACAGCAATGTTCAAGTCATGCCACAGATTTTTGATTGGCCTTAGGTCGGAACTCTGACTGGGGCACTCAAGGACATTTATCTTTTTGTTCCTTAGCCACTCTAGTGTAGCTTTGGCTGTGTGCTTCGGGTCATTGCCATGCTGAATGGTGAACTTCCGTCCCAATTTCAGCTTTATTGCAGAGGGCAGCAGGTTTTCCTCCAGGATTTTTCTGCATTTTGCTCCATACATTTTCCGTTCTATCCTGATAAATATCCAGTCTGTGCTGATGATAAACATATTCATAACATGATACTGCAAACACCATACTTCACAATAGGAATGGTGTTCTTTGGGTGATGTGCTGTGTTGGGTTTGCACCAAATGGAAGTGTTCCACTTAGGCCAAAAAGTTCCATCTTGGCTTTTTCAGACCACAAAACTTTTCGACTGCTAAAAAAAAGTGTTCATTTGTCCAATTCAGACATATTTGATATTTCCGGCGTCTCCACAAGTTGTGTTTCATATGATGGTTCAGTGATTGCTAATTATGTGCCAAGTGAGCCGTTCCTTATCAACCATTTCGTTGGTGTACTTAAGCAACTTGGCGAGCACTCTACAATATTCACACTGTCACTCAATAGTGTGCATCAATTGACTTGAACAATGTCCAGGGACCACTCGCATGCGATAGTCCTGCATTCTTTTGTGGTCACTTCAGCAGAGAAAAGTACAAATAAAAAAAACGAAACATTTCATTGACATCATGGCAGGATAGCCGAGAGGTACACACAACCACTCTAAGCTGTTTAGCCTGGGTTTGAATCCTGACCCAGCTATAAACTGTCATACTGGTGTTTCACAGGCACGGTGATTCATCAACATGTGTCATTGAACTGGACGTCACATCTGCCAGAATCTCCCCTTTCCTCTCTTCGCCTCCCCACTTCCCATTTCTCTCCTGTCTCCCTCTGTCTATCCCTCCACCCCTCTCTCTCCCCCACCCCCATCTCTACCCCTCTCTGTCTCCGAACATATCTGGATGGTGGTTCTGCCCAGATCGTGGTTATCTCCGCACATATTCAGATGGTGGTTATGTCCAGACAGTGGTTATCTCCATAGGTGTCTGGACAGTAGTTATTTCTGGATGGACCCTCCCATCACACTGCCTTCCCTTGCCCTCCCCTCACGCTGCCTTCCATTGCCCTCCCTTCATGCTGCCTTCCCTTTCCCCACACATCCTCACTCCCTCCCTCTCTTTTTCTCCCCTCCACCCTTAGTATACCTGTCATCCGGACGGTAGTTATGTCCGGACGGACCCTTCCCTCACACTGTCTCACTTGTCCTCTCCTCACACTGCCTTCCCTTGCCCTCCCCTGCCCTCCCATCATACTGCCTTCTCTTGCCCTCCACTCATGCTGTCTTCCCTTCCCCCACCCCTCCTTGCTCCCCTCCTCGCTACTTCCTCAGATCCAAGATGGCCAACTGGTGGCCATTTTGTTACTTAAATGTGTCCCCAGCCATTTCTCAGACATGCATGGTCTGATTTTGTTCAAACTTGGCTCAAGCACACTACATGATGGCATACATATGCTCCTCACTTTATTTTTGATCTGATCAAAGATGGCCGACTGGTAGACTGGTGGCTATTTTAGTTGTACATAAAGATAGGCTAACCCTTTAAATCCATACAGCAAAATTACTAAAACAACAGGGGCTATGACATTATATGTCTTTCTTACTTGTTCACAAAGATACACAGCAGGTATCGGACAGATGGAATCTATTGTTGTCTCATGTGTTAACGACGTTCTGTCAAAACTATGTATAATGCAGTTGTGGGGTGTTGCATGGGGATTGAGGGCGGGTTTGAAAAATTGTGGCTGGGGGTGTCGGAAGGGGATCAAAGCCTTAGAGTTGGGTGTCAGTACTTCAGAATATGGTTGAGGACTTGGGGTTGAGGAGGCAGAGGATGAGGTCTTGGGGTTTGGGAGGTGGAGTGGTGTGGGAAAATTGAGGTCTTGAAGTCACAATCTTACATTGCACAGATGTTTTGTGGGTCCCTGCTGGGTATATATAATAGGCTAATACTGTCTGTCTGCCCCCCCCCCCCACCAAAAAAAAATACATGAAAATGCTCATGTTAAAAAAATATATTAACTAAAAGTTGCTTCAAATTAACGCAAACCTTTGGTAAAATGATAATGTTTTTAAAAAAAAATTGTACACAAGAGATTGTCTCCGCAAGTTGTGTTTGCATATAAAGCATCTTCATGCATATAAAGTGCAGGTAGTGCAACCTTTAGAATCAATGTTTACCCAGTTAATTTTTTGAATAAATCAATAAGTTGCGTTTGAACCTGGGGAGTAACTGCTGAAATCTATATATCCGGGTTCTTCCCAACACCTTTGTTCCTTTCACATTGCTTTCTACTTTTTCACATTTCTCTTTATTCATTGAAATTCTTGCTTTTTCTTTTATTTAATCTCTTTGACTCTTTATTTCTCTTTCTTTATCTATCTCTCTAAGGAGAAGTAAATTATTGCAGAAATTTTTCTGTAAGGCTCACTTGGCTGGCTGCGCTTGCATGGGTTTGAGGGTAGAGGAGTTGCAGCCGAAACTCGAATCCTATCCAGGTTCCTCCTGATGACACTATCTTTGATCTTTACTTATTCGGGATCCTTTTGTTGACTCCAATGCATTATTTGGTCTTCTGTTTGATCGTTGAACTCATTTTACTCTCATATTTTCTTTAAGTGCCAAGCACATCGAATAACAACTGACATTCCTTATTGAACATCCCATTTTTGAGCTCTTTGAACAAGGGCAAGGAAAAAAAGGATTCCTTATTTTTTCTATTTATATCCTGGTATTTTTACCAAGGGCTTCTGCTAGTATATAACTAAAGCGCTCAATAACTTTGGGGGAGCTTTTTGGTCCAGAAATTGAGGTCGTTGGTTTGATAAAAGTGCAGGTATTACACAGCACTTCCATGAGATTTGCCCCATTCTCAGCAGTATATTATAGACCCTCCCTTTACCCATATTCCCCTCTTTGGCTTTGACCAGGGGCTCAAAACATCAGGTGCACCTCGCTTCCCCCAGCAGTTAAAGTACTCATCGGCTTTCAGTTGGTTATATTCATTGAAGTGCAACACTTGGATGTGGGCTCGCAGCATTGCTGGGAATTAGGCTGTGCCACTGCTGTGCCCCCTGAAGGTTAGAGCAGGAATTTGGAATTTGGTCAGGATGCCAATGATAGCTCACCTACTCTTCACAAAGGACACCGTGGGGTCATTACCATCAACAAGCTAATGCCAGCAGATGGGATACCCAGTTTAATATTCATCTGAGGGATGGCACATGCTATGCAGAGAATCAAACCGAGAATTTGTGAGCCAGATGCAAGTGTACATACCTCTAGGTGATTCTGCAAGTCCTTTAGTTGAGGACATGCATTGTTGTTCTTTGCACCAATGCAGACAGACACTGTAGTCTTCAACAAGACTAGTATCCCAATAAAGGAGGAAATTTGAACTCCCAATTGAAAGGTCCTACACCCAAATGAAGAGATTCTAAATGAAACTTGGTGTCAATCTATTGTTCAAAGAAGATTCATGCAATTTATCAAAAGGCTGCACTGCCTGTTTGAGGCAACTTCATAACTACGAAAGACCTTCACTACCATAATCAGAAAAATCTTAGTCTGTCTGGTAAAATGATGAAGCACCATTGCAAGGTCAAGTACAACCCAAGCATATTCAAATTTGATGACAGTCTGTTCCACAAAAGCTTAAATTAATAAAATTAACAAAGCGAAGAATGAAAAGTTTTGTTTGAATAACCTTCACAAGGAAGCAGCTGACATACCGAGAATAGTGAAGGTGGGCTCTGAGCAAGGTTAAGAATATTTCCTGCAAATCAAAAATGGATACCCCACTGGAGCCTTCAATTAAGAAACACTGAGACTGCACCTGCTGTTCCAGTGAGAAGGCCAGCATGAATAGAAGAATTTTGTTTAATGATGCTGCCAAGAATTTGTGTGCAACATTGACTTCCATTGCCAAATATGTTGCTAATGGCAAAAAAACATAGATCAGCAAAACCTTCCATGAATAAGGGCATAAACAATAATGTCTCTTTCTGCTCTACCACATCAACCATCAGGATGAATGGACAAAATGTTTTTGGATTTTCCAGGCCAGAGAAGGTTTGCTTGTTTTCCATGAACGCATTAGAGATGATTTAGGTTAGAGTAAGGGAACAATTGATTCTCAAAATTGGGACGTACACACACCCATGCCAAGACATCCACCCCTCCCCCACCCCACTCATCATCTCCTTGTTCCTGGTTATATGTTCAGTATCTGAACCAGAGAGCTCTCTGCCTGAAGGTTTTATACAGAAAGTAAGGCTCATAGTGAAGCTGCCACACCCATGGACATAGACAAATATGCGAGACAAACACACGACTGTTGGATGAGACAAACAGCCACTGAACTTGTTGGAAGTGCTGTCACTTCCCAGGGCACTCCGGGTACTAGCGACATCACAACAATGACGCCCCCTTCCTCACCTCACTCAGTGGGGTATTTCCTAAGGATGAATTTCTTCCTCCCCATGAATGCCAAACGATGCAGATTGTCCATGCTATTCTCCTTTTAAATGCTGAATGTCAAGTAAGGAAGTAGCATGTACAGGGTGTTCCAAAAAGACCCGGACAACTTTGGGTGTTAATATATTTAGAACCACAAATGATATAACAACACCCTTTAGTTTTTGTCTCCGGATTTTTGTACAACAATACCCAAGAATACCCTAAATGACACAGAAACCCATAACGTTTTGTGCACACAACCAATACACTTCAATGTGAGCTCCCTTTGTCGTGCGCAGGACATCAAGGCAATGCATGAGTTCTTGCCATGTTCGACTCAGCATGTTTGCATCCACCAGTGTGCATGCAGCTGTGATTTGAGAACGAAGATCCTGCAGGTTTGCCACCTTGGTGATGTAGACAACATCATTGACAACCCCCCCCCCCCCCCCCCCCCCCCCCCGAGAAAAAAATGAAGGGGGTTATATCCGGTGATCATGGAGCTAAGCGGTTGGTCTGTTTCAGCCAATCCAGTGACCTGGAAATTTTTCATTCAGGATCACTCAGACGACCAAGACCCAAATGAGGGGATGCGCCATCCTGTTGAAAAATGATATTGGGTTGCAGGACTTCAATCTGTGGGAAGGAGAATCCGTCCAATGTGTTCATGTAAATTGTTGAGGTCACTGTGTTCTCCACAAAGAAAAACAGACCCACCAAGCAGTCAGGAAGAAGGTCACACCACACATTGACATATCCATCCATCCATTAATACAATAGTCTGTGCAGACCATTGGTGCTACTAAAGCAGTCTCCTTGGCTATTGGGCATAATCGTGGACAGGTCACCATTTCAACAAAGGATACCAGCAAGCTGGCACTCATTTTGCCAACCTCAGAAGGATGACAGGCAGAGTTAACCCCACCTGGTATTAATTCAACAGTTGAGTGGGATTTGAACTCAGGATCCTAGGATCCACAAGCCCACCACCCTAACCATTAAGCCAACACCAGGCATATTGACCTATGGATTGTCGCATATGTGTTCAGTGACCACTTGGGAGTTTTCAGAGCCCCAGCCCTCTCCTTGTGCCAGTTGACCTTCCCTGATACCTGAAAGCAAGCTTTGGCTGTGAACATGACCTTTTCAGGTAATTTTCATCATGCTGGATGCAACTGAGCATTTCCAAGGCAAACATCTAGCGTTGGGTCTGTTATTTGGTTATTTGGTTTGAGTTCCTGCAGAATCTGAACCTTACAGGCATAAAGTTTCCGTCTTTTATGTAAAATCCTGTGTCCAGTGGTAGTTGTAGTCCCAGATCTCTGGATGCACGTCGGACTAATTTTCTGGGCCTTTGTTGGAATGATTCACGCACTTGTTCAATGTCTGCTGCACTGGTGCTGCTTGATCGACCGGCACTTTTGTTTCTGACAAATTCCAGTCTACTTAAACCTCTTGTACCACTCTCTGATACCAGTCCGTGATGGTGGATTCCTTCCATACCTTGTACGGAAATTACGCTGAACTTGCATCTCGATGAACCACTTGACGCACTGAGCTTTCTCCTGTGGAGTCGCCATTTTATTTTACAACGAACAAATATCACCCGTCACTTCACTGATGTGACCACTAAAGTGGGGATGGAGAAAAAGAGGAGGGAATAGGGAGAGAGGGGTGGGGGAGGGAGAGTAGGAGAGAGGAGAGAGAAGCATTGGGAGAATCGAAGAGTGGTGGGGGAGGGAAAGCAGGAGAGAGGAGAGAGGAGGGGTGGGAGAATCGAAGAGTGGTGGGGGGAAGGGAAGACAGACGTGCAGTGGAACGATAATTACCGCCCTGACGCATCTGGAGACAAACACCGCCCGGACGCGTTTGGAGCCAATCTGGCCGGAGACAAACCCCGCTCGGACACATAAGGAGAAAAACAGAAAGCGGACAGGTCCGGAGACAAACCCTGCCCGGACATGTTCGGAGACAAACACCGTCCAGACATAACCACCATCTGGATTTGTCCAGAGACAGAAAGAGAGAGAGATACTTTATGAAACACACACACACACACACACGTCTGAGATTGGCAACAACCCAAAAACCTTGAGTAGCTTTCACCGAAAAACAACATTGCATTTATATAGATGTTTCAGGGAAATGTTCACAAACATAAATCTTTATTTATAGCTGCACAAACCACTCACTCAGTGTGATGGAGCAGGAACCACTCACTCAATGTAATGGAGAACAAAGCACTCACTCAGTGTGATGGAGCAAGAACCACTCGCTCAGTGTGATGGAGCACGTACCACTCACACAGGGTGCTGGAGTACAAACCACTCGCTCAGGATGATGGAGCACGAACCACTCATTCAAGGTGACGGAGCACAAACCACTCCCTCAGGTCGACGGAGTGCAAACCACTTGCTTAGGTTTATGGAGCATGAACCACTCGCTCAGAGCGATGGAGCATGAACCACTCGCTGAGAGTGACGGAGCATGAACCACTCCCTCAGGGTGACAGAGCACAGACCACTTGCTCAGGTTGACAGAGCATGAACCACGCCCTCAGGGCGACAGAGCATGAACCACACACTCAGGGTGGCAGAGCATGAACCACTCCCTCAGGGCAAGGGAGCAGGAACCACTTGCTCAGGCGGAGGAGTATGAACCACTCCCTCAGGGCGACGGAGCACGAACTACTCGCTCATGATGACGGAGTATGAACCACTCCCTCAGGGCGACGGAGCACGAACTACTCGCTCAGAGTGACGGAGTATGAACCACTCCCTCGGGTGACGGAGTATGAACCACTCCCTCAGGGCGCGGAGCACGCTACTCGCTCATGGTGACAGAGCATGAACCATTCGCTCAGGGCTGGGCGTCGATTGCTTTTGAAAAGTGGGGGGACATTGCATGTCCAGACCACGAAGCCCACAGCAAGTCTACCCTTGAAAATTCTTGATTTTATACGCTCGTTGACATGCTGCCTTCTGATCACACAAATCCCTTAAATTAATCTGCGATAGAAACCCGAAGATTATCGACCATCTTTCTATCAAATGTACAGAGATGGAGCGAAATTAATTAAACATTAATCATACACATTTCAAAGTTTCAAGTGTCATCAAAAAATACATATATATATATATATAGAATTGTTTATCAAGCCTCCTTCTCACGACCCTTGAACTGATTCACTAAACATAAACTGAAAACTAGACTGACATACAAATTGATATTACACAAGTACGGTCAACTTACCTTAAAACTTGCCAAAAATATGAACCCTCTTGTCTCCGATCCAGTTAAAAACTTTGTAGCAATGTCTTGGGGGTCAAGTGCAGTCAGACGATCTCGGTGAACTGGCAGATCATGAGATGGTTGAGGCGTTGTTGGGTCATTGTGGAACGTAACAGTCTTCATACGTCTGAGTGCGTTGAATGACCGTTCAGCTTCACATGAACTTGCTGGGGAAACCAATATAAGCCTAAGCAAACGTTCTACCTGTGGGAACATTCGACGGACTTCCGGCACCATGTCTACAAATATCTTACGGTAATCCTCAACAGATGAACCACTGAACTGGTTACGAAAGAAGCCAAGTTCTTGCTCTAGGGAATCCGACAGTTGGGATATTTGCGGACTATTTGTTGGTTTGAATGACCCAGACGGACCATTTCACCCAAGTCCCTATACGCCATGAGGTCGGTTGATGTGAAGTACTCGTTCAAGTTCTCGGATGCGCTGTCGATGACTTTGAAAAATTAAGCTCTGTATACCTCCTCTGCAGAATTGGCAGTGTATTCCTGCGTGCCTCCATCAAGTCTCTTCGGAAGCTTGCGCTTACGAGGGGTCACTGGATCTAGTTGGCACTGCTGGAGCTTCTGTTGTGCTGCTTCGCAAACCTCCTTAAACGTCTGGTCGGTAAGGAGAGATTGGAGATTCTGTGCAGTTACCTTTGCAGCAGTAAGCATACCCGAGACGGTAACTTGTGAACCCTGAAGTGCCTTATTGAGGTATTCAAGGGATTGGAGAACGGGCAATGATGCAAACAGACCGAGAACACACTTTCTGATGAAAGACAGCTTCGAATACCGTTGGCTCGCGATGCCTGGTTCGTACCAAGTCATCACTTGCTTGTTGAAGGGCATCCAGTACCGCTTCATAGTTATCCAATATCGATTTCACGGCGGAGAACGAGTTAACCAACGCGTCAGTCAAATTGGCTCAGGCGTGTAGGGCAAGGAGTGTCAGCATCGTCAGCGTGGATATTCAAGTACAGATGCTTGAATTTTCCAGAGTTGTTGTAGATGTTGCTGAGTACCTGGACATAATCAAGGCGTCTCTTATGAACGTGCAGTTTGTAGGGCTTGGATGATGAGTTGGGTGGCATAGCTCCACAGTGAACATAATTGGCCAGCGGTTGGAGTTTTTTTAGCTGTGCTTGACAGCCCTTGTACTTTCCGGACATGTTTGCTGCCCATCGTAAGTCTGCGCTCTAAGGTGTTCAATAGGGAGTTGACACCGAATTAGGACATCCTGAAGCATCTTACAAAGTGTACTCATGTTGTTG
Source organism: Eptatretus atami (assembly GCA_035128595.1). NCBI lineage: Eukaryota > Metazoa > Chordata > Myxini > Myxiniformes > Myxinidae > Eptatretus > Eptatretus atami. The sequence goes on along the minus strand of CM068958.1, from coordinate 45,538,478 downwards.
ACGATACTTGGTAGAGGCCGATGAGATCTTCTTGAACATCAAAGGAATCCGTCACATAGCGCACACACACCGACTCCTGCGCATTACCTATATCTTGCGTTCCATCAGTTACAGTCCGAACTGAGTGGACATTTCATTCACATTACTGCAGATATTTCTGAGGATGGCATGACTCATCAACTGTAGAATTTCGTTCTGAACTTCTCCACTTGTGAACGTCGTCTTCCTTGACAGCCACGTCTTGAGGTTTACATCATCCTCGGCCCGCAACTGTAAGAGCATTTTGAAATTCCCTTCAGAGGCATCCTTCCCACGAATTGCAAAACCTTGTCGGGCTAAATATTGCAGAGGGTGATAATCTTCAGAAGTGCTGACCGTGCAGATCTTTGCTCTTCTAGCAGTTTGCTGCTCAGCTGCACATGGACACCAGGTTGACTTCTGCGACATTCAGATTTCTTAGAGGCAAGCCTATGTGTGTTTGATCGTTCGTGTTGTCTGAATTTTTCTGTAGCCTTTTTCAGTTCCGAAAGCCCTTTGAGACAAATGCGTCTTCTGCACAGCGGGCAAGTTCGGTAAGTTTTTCACGAGAAGCATCCGTACAGGTGTGACAGAGTACACCGCCGATGCTCTGATCAAAATGAAGCCACGAAAAATCTTTGAACCACTGTTGTTGAAACTTCAACTTTCGTTTGGCAGTATTTGAGACTGGGATACAACTGACATCATGAGGTTGAAAAGGCTGATCTGGGAAATTAGGCCGAGTACTCGCACATGCACCCTTTTCTGATATCTTCTCCTTTGAATCGTCACCTCTTTCTGGGAACTTGATTGCTCCAGGAGAGTGATCGGGGATGTGCTACTTGATGCTGTCGCGAAAAACTTGATATCCATATCCTCTATGAAACGAGAAGGGAATTACATTTCATTGAATAAATTTTGACATGTGATATATAAGGGTTTATTTTGCGTAACAGGGCATTTTTAAGGTCAAAATACTTTTGGCTAGGTCACTTACCTCCAGGCACAATGTTGACATGTGATAAGCTTTGCGTAGCACATGTATTACTAAAAAAGGCGCCGATACGAGTTCAGTTCTTAATTTAGCATCTGAGCTCCCAATTTAGCATTCCATTACTCGCTTAGTTCCCGGCTACACGCTTATTACTTTTATTACTTTGGAGGGTCAGAACCCTGATATTTTATTACTGGGATTATTAATATTCATCATTTTATTTAATCTGCATTTAATTAACCAATGAGCTAAAGTTGAGTGAGATGATTATGATGTTATTGGTTCATAGTTAGCGTCGTCGTTAAAGATTGTGTTCTTGATTTGCATGCCATCAAAAGGGTTCACCAAGGAATGAGCTAAAATCAGTTGTAATGTGAACATTTATGTAATTCTTTACCTCTCACAAACCACGAGACCATGAGACGAGGGATTAAGATCTGTTGCCGTCCGGACGTGCACTCTCTTCTTTCCAAATTGTACATAGTTTGTTGATTTGTTAATACGTTCATCATTTCCATTAGTGCGTGCCCGTAGTGCGTGCCCGTACGTGCAAAAAAAAAAATAAAAAAAACACAACTTTGAAACGCGAGCCTTTGTTTAAGTATAGTGCGTGCCCGTACGTTTTGTTTAAGTATAGTGCGTGCCCGTACGTTTTGTTTAGTATAGTGCGTGCCCGTACGTTTTGTTTATAGTATGTGCATGCCATACGTTTTGTTTAAGTATAGTGCGTGCCCGTATGTTTTTGTTTAAGTATAGTGCGTGCCCGTACGTTTTGTTTAAGTATAGTGCGTGGCCGTACGTGCAAAAAAAAATAAAAAAAAACACAACTTTGAAACCGCGTGCTTTGTTTAAGTATAGTGCGTGCCCGTACGTTTGTTTTAAGTATAGTGCGTGCACGTACGTTTTGTTTAAGTATAGTGCGTGCCCGTACGTTTTGTTTAAGTATAGTGCGTGCCCGTACGTTTTTTAAGTATAGTGCGTGCCCGTACGTTTTGTTTAAGTATAGTGCGTCCCGTACGTTTTGTTTAAGTATAGTGCGTGCCCGTACGTTTGTTTAAGTATAGTCGTGCCCGTACGTTTGTTTAGTATAGTGCGTGCCCTACGTTTTGTTTTAGTATAGTGCGTGTCCGTACGTTTTGTTTAAGTATAGTGCGTGCCCGTACGTTTTGTTTAAGTATAGTTCGTGCCCGTACGTTTTGTTTAAGTATGTGCGTGCCCGTACGTTTTGTTTAGTATAGTGCGTGCCCGTAGGTTTTGTTTAAGTATAGTGCGTGCCCGTACGTTTTGTTTAAGTATAGTTCGTGCCCGTACGTTTTGTTTAAGTATAGTGCGTGCCGTGCGTTTTGTTTAAGTATAGTGCGTGCCCGTACGTTTTGTTTAAGTATAGTTCGTGCCCGTACGTTTTGTTTAAGTATAGTGCTTGTCGTACGTTTTGTTTAAGTATAGTGCGTGCCCGTACGTTTTGTTTAAGTTAGTGCGTGCCCGTATGTTTTGTAAGTATAGTGGTTCCCGTACGTTTTGTTTAAGTATAGTGCATGCCCGTACGTTTTGTTTAAGTATAGTGGCGTGCCATACGTTTTGTTTAAGTATAGTGCGTGCCCGTACGTTTTGTTTAAGTATAGTGCGTGCCCGTACGTTTTTTAAGTATGTGCGTGCCCGTACGTTTTGTTTAAGTACAGTGCGTGCCCGTACGTTTTGTTTAAGTATAGTCCGTGCCCGTACGTTTTGTTTAAGTATAGTGCGTGCCCGTACGTTTTGTTTAAGTATAGTGGGTGCCCGTACGTTTGTTTAAGTATAGTGCGTGCCCGTACGTTTTGTTTAAGTATAGTGGGTGCCCGACGTTTTGTTAAGTATAGATGTGCCGTACGTTTGTTTAAGTTAGTGCGTGCCGTACGTTTTGTTTAAGTCTAGTGCGTGCCTGTACGTTTTGTTTAAGTATAGTGTGTGCCCGTACGTTTGTTTAAGTATAGTGCGTGCCCGTACGTTTTGTTTAAGTATAGTGGGTGCCCGTACGTTTGTTTAAGTATAGTGCGTGCCGCACGTTTTGTTTAAGTACAGTGCGTGCCCGTATTTTGTTAAGTATAGTGCGTGCCGTACGTTTTGTTTAAGTATAGTGCGTGCCCGTACGTTTTGTTTAAGTATAGTGCGTGCCCGTACGTTTGTTTAAGTATAGTGCGTGCCCGTACGTTTTGTTTAAGTATTAGTGCGTGCCCGTAAGTTTTGTTTAAGTATAGTGCGTGCCCGTACGTTTTGTTTAAGTATAGTGCGTGCCCGTATGTTTGTTTAAGTATAGTGCGTGCCCGTAGTTTTGTTTAAGTATAGTGCGTGCCCGTATGTTTTGTTTAAGTATAGTGCGTGCCCGTACGTTTGTTTAAGTTAGTGCGTGCCCGTACGTTTTGTTTAAGTACAGTGCGTGCCGCCGTTTGTTTAGTAGTGCGTGCCGCACGTTTTGTTTAAGTATAGTGTGTGCCCGCACGTTTTGTTTAAGTATAGTGCGTCCCGCACGTTTTGTTTAAGTACAGTGCGTGCCGCACGTTTTTGTTTAAGTATAGTGCGTGCCCGCACGTTTGTTTAAGTACAGTGCGGGCCCGTACATTTTGTTTAAGTACAGTGCGTGCCCGCACGTTTTGTTTAAGTATAGTGCGTGCCCGCACGTTTTGTTTAAGTATAGTGCGTGCCCGTACGTTTTGTTTAAGTATAGTGCGTGCCCGTACGTTTTGTTTAAGTATAGTGCGTGCCGTATGTTTTGTTTAAGTTAGTGCGTGCCCCACGTTTTGTTTAGTATAGGCGTGCCTGTACGTTTTGTTTAAGTATAGTGCGTGCCCGTATGTTTTGTTTAAGTATAGTGCGTGCCCGTATGTTTTGTTTAAGTATAGTGTGCCCGTACGTTTTGTTTAGATTAGTGCGTGCCCGTACGTTTTGTTTAAGTATAGTGCGTGCCGTAAGTTTTGTTTAAGTATAGTGCGTGCCCGTACGTTTTGTTTAAGTATAGTGCGATATCAGTTAGAAAGGTGAAATAAACCATTTTGGTCCCTGAAGGGCCCAGAACCGTTGCGGGGTCGACATGGTGAGGAAGAAGAATCTGACAATCCTCTTTATTTTTTTTCAACGCGGCATTTAAAATCTCTCATTTAATCATTCTAAATCACACAGTTTAATGAGACACCTTATCCTGTCGGTCTCTCCTTGTCTTTGTCCTCGTGCAAACGGAAAATATATCGGATGATGGCGGAAGAGAAAATTCCTCTCGGAACGTTATTTTTCCGAGTAAAAATTGCAAGCCGCGGCTAAGTACTAAGCCTAAGCCTTTATTAATCGGATTTTGCGAGGTAATTTCATTACTACCCTATAGATACTGTATAATCCGAGAACAGAATTCAAAAATAATTTTCCGTTCGTTTGTCCGAACCGCTGAGGTGAATTTTGCATATTTTTCAACAGCTCCCTTTTAAAATCTATATTTATCCTCATAGCGACACGAATGATACCTCTCGTTTTGTAAGTCTATACCTCCCCTAAGTCAGTCAGTACCGATGAAAACATTATTTACATTAACCGCCGCAAAAGCGAGTGAATCGGCGCATTTTATTTTATGTTTCCCAAGTATTCAAAGCTAATTCAGTCGCCAAATACCCTTCCTTCAATTTTCACCCGGTTTTCAACGTTGGGATGTAGCCACTGTTATCGACTGCGAAATATGAAAACAGAATTCAAAATATCTTTCCGTTGGTTCGTGCGAGCGAGTAGAGTGGAACCGCGTCATCCTGCACAAGCTCCACCATCTCAATCAGCATACCAGACCGCAAAAATCTCTTTGATGCTTATAACTCGACGGTGCAAAGTTCACAAAATTAAACACACACATCATCGTGCAGGTAATAATATCAGGCATCCGGCGATATAAGTTAGAAGGTGAAATAAACTATTTTGGTCGCTAAAGGGCCCCGAGCCGTTGCGGCCTACACTATCCGAGGCGTGGCGCTTGGGCCATGAAGCCGCGATTTCTTTAAACACTCATAATGACGATACAAAGTCCGAAAACGTCCCACACATACCTCAAATGTCCAGGTCACGTTCCCTGTGAGTGGGTGAAACAATCCAACGCTTGGCGAATTCTGCTTCGCAATGATAGGAAGAGCCGACATCGAAGGTCATCAAAGCGACGTCGCTTGCTTTGGACGCTGGCGGTGTGGAGACCATGCTGGGAGCAGTTCTCGATGTTGAATTGTTAACCTATCATCTTTAATAGAACTATAATAGACCAATAAAACTTTACTAGAGATTTAAAATTTATTATTGATATTGAGGCAGCATCTCGGCCTGGTTGTACTAGAGCAGCTCGTTTTGTGTTACGTACTTACATTCAATGAAAAAAGTGGGGGGAACAATCGATATGTTGTCCCCCCTTGATAAAAAATGGGCATGTCCCCCATCCCCACCATTCGACGCCATAGCTCAGGTGACGGAGCACGAACCACTCGCTCAGGGTGATGGAGCATGCACCACTCGCTCAGGGTAAGGAAGCATGACCCACTCGCTCAGGCGGCACAGAGCATGAACCACTCACTCAGGGTGACAGAGAATGAAGCACCTCCGCTCAGTGTGACGGAGCATCGACCAACTCACGTGGGCGACAGGGCACGAACCACTCGCTGAGACGAAAGAGCACGAACCACTCGCTAAGGCGATGGAACACAAACCACTCGCTCAAGAGTGACAGACAATGAACCACCCACTCAGGGACGGAGCACGAACCACTCACCAGGCGTGACAGAGCATGAACTTCACTTCAGGGTGAGAGAGTGATGAACACTCGTCAGGGTGCTGTGAGCTGACGGACCATCTCGCACAGGTGTGACGAGTGGAGATCGTCTATACGAGAATACTCGCGTTATATGATGAGTGGCAGGCAAAAGCGTCCGCAGTGAGTGAACGATTCGCTCAGAAGGACGTAGTGCAGTCTGCTTGATTGCAGAAGACTGCAAGGCATTTGACAAGTTACTTAAGCACTCATGCAATGAAATGATTGATAAGGAATGGCTGGCCAGGCTGTCGCCGCATATCATGTTGTATCACTTCAAATTTAAAGCCAGTCTTCACCACGCACACAGCAGTTAATGAAATCAATATAATTAGTTCAAATAATGACTTTATCACAAAAGGGTTGCAGCTTAATGCAGAACAACCCTGGTGAAAAGTAGGTTCTGGTAACCTATGGTAAGGCTGCTAATACGTAGGATAACAGTGAACAGCGGATCCAGGAAAATACCGCGATCAAACGGTTTGGATGAGACGAGACACCGAAGTTCCTTTCTGCGCAATGTTTATTGATGTAACGGCACAAATAGCGAAAGTCTCGCTCTGCAAGTAAAGACAAAATGGCGAAAGTCCACTCACACCAACCAACAAGAAACTGGAAGCTCTCTCCATATCCAGTGGGAAAACGCCAAGAAAGTAAGAATTACATGCTTGCACTACACACTAACATGGTATTCATAGATTGCATGAAACATTCATGGGCACAACAGTACCAACGTCATACATATGGTGAAAGAGCAAAGACTTTCTAACACCTGGAGACATCGCAAAGTTCATCCGCCCGTGAATAAACATTTCAGATAAATAATCCGCCATCATTTCTGCTTGTCTGTACAACACATCACGTGGTGTATCAGTTCGGGGTCTGCGCAACATTATACGTTTAAAAAAAAACATTTGGGGATTTTTCCCAGATTTGCTTTGATCCCCTATAGAGCACCTCGCAAAACCTCTCAAAATATAGGCACAGATCTGGCCAACGCTTTAGATAGGCAGTCCTCTTGGGGACAGGGTGTGAGTTCTCACAGTGAATGCAATAAATCACATTGCTCAATGAAGCAGGTTAATTTTGGCACGTTCCTTAATTTTTTGTTCCCTCAATATAATTCTCCAAACAGTAGGAAAAGATAAGCTTAATGCTTTGGAAATTTCACATTTTATTGTGTATCTGTGGAAGAGGAGGGAACATCCTTGTCGCCCATGATATAAACATTGCAGG
>CM068958.1:45476438-45488836 GCA_035128595.1 Eptatretus atami | reverse complement strand
CGACGACATATTTATTATGCCGGGTGCTTTCCACATTGAGATGGCATTTTTCGAGGCAATTGGCAAGCTCTTTTCAGAATCCGGCGGACCGAAGATGCTGACAGAATGCGGTGTACTCGCACCAGGATTGTTGAGAGGATTCTTAGACGGAAAACACTTCAATAGGTGCAAGCGCCGACATCCGATCCTCGCCCTCGCGTTCAAAATGCAACACTTCAATGCATTCCTGGCCACATATGAGTCCAAAGATGAGATCAGGGACATGTTTCAAGAATTTGAGTTCACCCCAGGAACGAATATATCCAGGATTGAAATTGTTCGATCTGTTTCAAAGACTGTGTGGAGTCATGATGGACAGCTTCACTGAACAGACGCGAACTGGGAGCGCATGGTGCCACCGCGCAGTTCTGGCTGATGTATGTCGCATACATACAGCTTACCATGACCCTCGAACGCAGCAATCAGGATAATGAACATACGATCTGTTCAACATACAACAACTCATGAAAGTCATAGCATTATTCTTCGTGACAAATCATGGGTCAATTACTTCCCGTTGGCTCTCCAAAATTCCAAACTGGACCTGCTCAACAATAGATGGAGACGCATCCCGGCTTCGTGACATCCTAGAAGCAGGCACCTTCACTGTAGAAGAAGAGAACTGACCATCCATTCAGTCTCGATGTCTGGTGGACCTACCCTTCGAAACAGACTGTTAAAAGGGGCCTGTCACACCTTGACGATTAGCCAGCGTAATGCCCGATGTTAAATGAAAAAAATTGTCTAAAAGCTGGCACAACAACGTCGAATACGTTATGGGTACGTTTTTGTGTACGTTGAGGTGCACGCTGAAAAACACTACCCATAGGTCGTATTAACGTGGTTTTAAAACGTTGTACCTTTTTGGTTATTCCAAAAAATTTTGCATGCTTGAAATTTTACGACATAACTCCGGCGTTAATGGCTCACACGTTCCGCTATCGCTTGGCACATAAAGTTGTAGGCCGTATAATGCGAAATCGTATGACAACACGTTATTTGTATGTTACTTTCATAAGTCGAAAACAGTAGAGGCGTAACATTTCGGCGTACCGAAAACTTATTTCTAACCTATGAGTAACGTTTTGTAAGCACGCTACAAGGAACGTTGTTCACACTTATGCAACACGCTACTTGAAAGTTCCTCATACGTCGAAACACAATCAAAGTAATGTTATAGGGTAACCCGTGACTTATTTATAACCCTATGAATAACGTGCTTGGGAATTATTAACGCTATGCATACGCTAGATCTAATCGTTGGGCCATAATAGATTGTGAGACGCCCTAAAGAAACACATAAACAATCGTTTGGTATAACTTATGTAATATAGTTATCGAAGCGTTCTGATGATTCATTAACTATACTTATGCATTTGACCAAAGTCGTATTTTAATACTTTAAAAAGATAAAAACAAAGAAATAATTTACATCGTGGGAATGAGGAAAAAAAATTAGCCGAAAAGAAACATCGAACAAATGGTGCAAAGTAGTCTACCTAATTCATGGAAACGATAAGAGCATCCATCATCCACCACACCCTCCCATCTGCTCACACTACTACTAACTGACATGGACCTACTAACTACTCAATACATAACTACTACAAACTACTACTACTACTGACATAGACATACTACTGACTAAATACTGTACTAATGGACATAGACATCTACTACTTAACTACTACTACTTACTGACTCATAGACATACAACTACTACTACTACTACTACTACTGACATAGACATACTACTACTACTACTACTACTACTACTACTGACATAAGACATACTACTACTAAACCAATGCTACTACTACAACTACTACTATATTACTACTGTCACGCACACCAACTACTGCTAATAGTAATTACTACTACTGTATACTACTGGCGATTGACATCTACTCCAACATGGAGTCTGGACAATGACGGGTTCCTCTTGTGAAGCCGCATTTGTAATATATCAATTCACCTTAATGCTGCCCATACGCCATATACACACGGTAGATGTAAGTTAGAAACATCGTATCAGATAAGTGCTAGTGGTCGTACCGAAGACGTCAATCTAAATTCGTCTACATACGAATGTGCGTTTGAGATACGTTACACATAGGTTTCATAAGCATGTTACTGCAAAGGTTAGAAAGCACGTTTATACTTAGGTTCAAAGCAGCCTAGCACATAGGTTTAACGCACGTTACTCATAGGATTTTCATAGCACCCTAGTCTTGGTTCAAGCAAGTTACAAATAGGTTCAAATGCACGTTACTCATAGGTTTCAAGCACGTTAAACATAGTTCAGAGGCACGCTACTCATGGTTAAAAGACGTTACCCATTGGTTGATAAATTAGGTTGCGGTATGTTAAATATTACCTTGACGTGTTTCGAACTTATGAGTACCTACAAGTAACGTGTGTCTCGTCGTGGTGTAACGAATCGCGGAGGTGCCAGAACATAATGACAACGCATCGGATACAGTGTTTAGCCATACGGCCGAGTAACGTCGTAAAATTTTCAGCATGCTTGAAATTTCAACGACGGTATTACAACGTACCACGTAATATGACAGCGTACTTATTGTTTTCATCCTACTCTTAACAGTATACACAACTTACCTATACCGTATTTGACGTGCGCTAGCGTTTTTAGACACATTTTTATAGGCCGCAATACGCTGGCAAAATCGTCAAGGTGTGACTGCGATGTTGACAACTTCAAATTCTCAGGCGGTTATGATTTTAAATCGGCGTCCGGCAGGTTTCTAACAGGCTACAACGCCACGAGTTCGCCAGGCGATACGTTTAGCGAGCTATGCGTAGTTAAACCTACGTTTGGGCATAGGTTGTGAACGCCGACAACAAGGCTAAGCATCTCGTTGGTAAAAAAGTTATCATAACAACGAAAAACGTTCTGTAGCCCGTTACTAATAATGTTATGCATACGACCAACACGTTATGAATACGCCCAAAAACTTCAAAAAAAACATCAATTTCAGCGTAGCCCAACGATTTACGATACATTTTTTGTATACGTTGCCATTGCTGTTCCTATGAGGAACCGTCACGGTCGGAGACTAGGGGGAGCTCTATACGGGCACCCGATCCGCTGCGTCACAGGACCCTAATCGCGCAGCTTTATCATGGTTCTTCGCCACTAAGATTACCTCTCAGTGCAGCCGCTTCGTCGCGTGCGATGCATCACCCTTGGAAGTTCTAGCGCACTGGACTAGCAATGGAGGAGGTCGGTTATGTCTCACAGTTTCGAATGTGGGAGAACACTTGGCCGATCTGGAATTACAGTTCAATGAAGAGGCAACAGCCCGAGAGTCTATAGAACACTGCGTGTATAGGTATATGAAAGCAGAGGAATATGTGGAGCACCGAGGAGCGTAAGGTTCATCCAACCAGATCACAGATACCGTGCACTGCTTACTCGTTGGTACATTCGACAGGCGACCCTCCACGACCGTCAGCAGCCAGTACGCGATCCCCACACACAATGTAACAACCATTTCCATAACTCCCCGGCGAAAGCCACTGTGCTGACGTCGCCGCCGTGTGGGTTGCTTCATCAGTGTTCTGCGAGCGCCAACAATAACAGCGCGAGTGTGCTTGTCGAGGCACTGCCAGAGTTGAACCCCAACGATTTGAACAACCAATCAAGAGGGAGCCTGAAATTCAGCCATTCCAAAGAGGCATGCGCAATAGAACAAAGCGGGCTTGACACGAACATCCATGCCGTGAAAATTGCACAACGAAACATCCGGTCTCTTGTCTGCTGTTTGGTCGCATCGACAAGAAAGAAAATGACCTCAAACATGATCTTCCTCCTACCCCGCTAACGACCAAATAGATCCCACTAATAAACATTTGACGCAAGGCGATGGACAATGGCAGAAAACATCACCAAACGTACGCTTTGCCAGCACTATGGAATCTGACGAGTTGACCACAAGTCTGCTGAAAGTGTACACGATGCAAGTGTACTAGATGGGAACATCTACTTCACACCCTCCCCGAACTTGCCAGACCACCGACGAGGGATCGCTGCTTCGACCCTCACTCAAGCAGTTCACTCTCCCCACAACGCGTCGACCCTCGTCTTTGCACGCGACACAAACACCTTCGCACATCACGATGCCCGAAAAATGAACGGTTCTTGGTCGCAGAGGCGCAGACAAAACAGAGACAACTACGCAACATTAAGAGCGGATCAACGGCGTCCAAACATGAATTGAGCGCTTCAGTCGACATCCTTCAAGCGCAGCAAGCTTCCGGTCGTACTTCCTAGCCACCTGAATGCGAAAACCCCCAGGAACGCACGTATCATCGGCAACCGCGATATCACCCTTTGGCCCATCAAGCAGGAATGTTTCCGCACTTCTTTGTGAGAGCGGAGCAAGTCAAACAGGGAAAACAATGAGTCAATGAATTTGGCCGCCAAGCCAGACCGGCGACGGACACACGCGTATTTGGCCCTGCTATGTCAATCGATACACACCGACGGAAGCCAATCACATTGTCTCATCGGGCAATCAAGACACCAGACGTTGCCATCGATTCCTCCCTCTTCCACAGCGGAGTTGGAAGCAAAGGATCTGGATGGACACAGGGAACCGCGGAACAAACGATCGGTACATCGTAAAGCATCACTGCCATAGCCGCCACTCTTGGCGACGCGGAAACACTGTGTGCTGCACTCCCTGGCCTGCATGCCTTCACGGGTAGGACTTAATCCATTCGTGAGGAAAGGTAAGCGCGGCACTGGTATTCGAGAAGCAATCACGATACAGCGGGCGGTTTTGTCAATCGGGAATGTCCCATTTTGACAACGTCTCCATGTAAAACGTGCAAGACCTTCACATGTGAGCTCTATGGTGCCAGGAAGAGGGTGGCCACTCAACGACTTTCGCCACCAAAAGTTTGAGAAGGCGCTTCGGACCAAAGGCGACTCCGCAATCTGCTTCACAAGCTGGGCATGGCACATAGACGGGAGCAGTCCCTTCCCATGCCGAATCTGAAGATCAAATGCATACACAACAGAGAGCCGGCATTACGTAAGCCACAGCGCATGTTGGGGACGGAAGCCACAAATGCTCGAATCCAGAAACTTCCACCGACAGTCCGAAGACAGTGGGAAGTGGCAGACGACGGGCAATCCTATGACTCGTGTGTCGGTTTGAAGGGCCAACAGATGCCGGAACGCGTTGGTGGCCGAGTGGAGTCGAGAGGATGAGACGAGGATGATTGGTGAATCATATACGAGACGATGATCGTTGATACGAACCACAATGAGAATCAAACGGAACAAACAGGCATGACGTAAATATATGACGAACACAATATGACGTACTAAAACATGACGAACAGCGACATGATGCAATAACATGAACAGAACCGACAATGACGTGATAAAACATGATGAAAGCACCGACATGACGTACTAAAACATGACGAACACACGACATGACGTAATACAGCATGAAGAAATTCACGACATGAACGTAATAAGCAATGACGAACACGACATCAGACGTAGCTTGGCCACACTGAGGTTTGGTTAGATTTGACCTTTTACGGATTACCTGGGGTTAAGGAGTTCGGGGAAGACGAAGGAGTTAGGAGGAAACGACTTTGTCGAGTTTAATTGTTTCTCAGTTTAATGACAAATAAATGATGCTGATAGCCATCGTTGTTTTTGTTAATGTTTGGCCCCTGCTGTAGAATCCCCGCCTGAGGCAAATTCCACGCGACCGATTGACCACAAAGACCCCCTGGGAGGAAAAAACCTTAGGTAACTGAACAAGGCAACCGAATTTTCAAACACTAGAAACGTCAATGCTTTGTAACTCTCACTCACGAGCTCTTTGACACCGTTCTTCAAAGCAACGGAACAGCACAACATAAAGAATCGTTCTTAAGTAACTTTATGTGTTTAGCGGCACTGCTGCCTCTACACTTTGGCATTGTTTAAACCCTATGGCACTGAAAATTATGAAATTAAAGTTGCAAAATTACACTCATTAATGTATGTTCTTAAATTGGATATGCAGCATGGATTGTTTTAGTAGTGCATTTATAATCAGTACATGATTATCTGTCCGATTCCATGCATTCGAAATTGTGCTTGGCACTCCCCAATATGAATTATACCTCTCTCATACGTCATGTGGTGACCCCCGGTGAACCTTTGACCCTTCAGGCATTCCACTTTAACCAGTTCTTACCACCGACGCACCAATAAGATCGTTCTTAAGTACTTTGATAATTGTGTTAGCGTGACTCGCTGCCTACCACTTTGGCACTTGTTTTACCTTGACTGGAAAATTTATCGATTAAATAGGCTAATTGACGCCCCCACTAATAATGGTGTTCTTCAAATCTGGATTATGCACAAATAGATTTTGTTCTTAAGTAGCTCATTCTATAATCAGTACATAAATTATCTGTCGATCCAATGCTTTTTGAATTGCCGCTTGCACTCCGAAAATTCATGATTAAAAGTGATTTTTCCTGGCTCATCAGGTGGTGCTACAAACCTAAACGCATCCATACGTGACACTTAAGAAAATCGCCTTCCCAGACCCCAACGGGTCCCATGGCACATCACCGCACCCCAAACCTTTGCACAAAATTATGATTAAACGCTCAGTGGGCTCACCGGACTAAGTAGGTTCAAAGCACGTTTTACTCATAGGTTAGAAATAAAAGTTTCGGGTATGCTAAAACCATGTACCTCGACGTGTTTCGACTTATGATAAGCTTGACAAGTAAGCGTGTGTCGATGTGTGTCCAACGCATCGCGTAGCCCTAACTCTAGCGAGCCGCTAATGCGCGAAGTCGTGACGTTCTACAAGAGGTGGCAGCTGGCATAATGTCAATTTTTTGAGCATGCTTAAAATTTGTCGACGTGCTCAGCGTACTACGACGTATGCCAGCGTGCTCTTAAGCGTATACAAAACTTACCATAAACGTATCGACGTGTGATCAGCGTATTCGGCATAATTCTTTCATACGATCGGCTACAATACGCTGGCCTCAAAAGTCAAGGTGTGATAGGGCCCCTTGACACTTCGATGTATAGTGGCGGCTTATGATTTGCAATCGTGAGCGGCAAGACCTTTTAATAAGCTACCCACGTGATTCGTCGGCAAGATACGCTGCCAACGGCGCTATGAGTTACGATACTTTTGCATAGGTGAAACGACACCACTGCTAACGCATTCGTTGGTATAAAGTTATCTCTAAATAAGTCCATTGAAGACGTTCTGTGTACGCGTTTAAATACGTGCATACGCTATGTTATCGATCCAAACACTTTAAAATTATTCAATAGTTCAGCGTAACGCCAGCGTTTTACAATACATTATATGATACGTTTGCCATATGCCCTGGCTAAAGCAATGGCGTGACAGCTATTTTTTTATATGTTGTAAAATATAGTCGTTTTCGTCTTTTCTTTCAATTGGTCCTGCATGGTCCGTATCCTAGCGCTAGCCAGGAATTTATTCTTCCCAACCGATCCATTCTACTAGCCGGTAGGTTCCTATTGGCAGTTTCACTCACAGGCTGCAATCTGACCCGGTAAGGATAGACACGGTTGGACAAGGGTACCGAAGCCGCGCGTTCCCGGTAATTGGTCACAGTGATTATTTTAGGTAATGGTTAAAAACCTTAGACGGACGACTCAGGTAGTGGTTCGGTTATTGGGTTCACGATTGATTATGCAACCCACCACCCGTCACGGAGTTTGTCCTTAGTGCGATGGCTGGCGATCCGGAGAGTCTGGTAAGAATCCCGAGATAGCTTTCCCCCTCCTCTGGTCATCTCGCTCGCACCCGGCCTGCACAATATATATAATAATATATTAATATATATAATAATATATAATTACATACCAACTTATACCAAAATATCAATAACATTATACACATAATATAATATAATACATTATAAACCATAAATAAAACAACACATAAATATACACATCTTCGTGTAGGCCTCTTTGGGTTTGCTTTTGCAGACTTCTCGGCACAGGAGTGTGGGAAAGTGGTAGATATAATGTATTATAATGGTATATGTATAATGTATATATTGTCTGGATTCGCGCGGGGTGCGAGACCAGTGCTATCGCGAGCCTGCCCACCGGACCGGACAACAATCAGTCGTGAACTACCGGACTAACGCGGGATCCAGTCACGGGTGGGCCTTATCCGGTCAAAGATGTGCCATCGCCAAACCGCGTGGGATAGGGTTGTTCGCGCAAATCGACGCTACCTAAGTACCCAGCGGAGGTAAACCGGCGCGACCCCGCACCCTCGCCAGCAGGTCGACTTAACGATACACGGGCCCGCTTAAGCGATCCGTTCCGTGCTAAACAGGGATAACCGAGCGGATTATCGCGACCTGACCGGTTTCAATTAATTAATCCGGGCGTCTCGCGCCCACGTACGTACCCATTATAACGTAAAAAACAAGATGGAGACACGCAACGAAGGAAGGACGCAGCGAAACGGGGAAACAATTCAACAAAAGCACATTTAATTTCACAACTGACACAAATAAGCACAGCATAAGACAGCAAGTATTTAATAGCAACAATAACTAATTAAAGAAATGCACATATAAAAGAAGGCAGTTAACCAACGAACTACGCGACCACACGCGAGTTAGAACCACTTACACAATTCTACTTATTAAACAACAACGGGCGCCACACACACACGCTTCACACAGAAACCCAAAAAAAATGAGGAAAGTCAGCGACTTCCCCTGCGTTCAAGTCCTTGGGCAACCCGTCCTCTGCTGTGTGTCACCGCGAGCGCTCTCCGCTCCCTACGAACGCGAGAAATCCTCCGGCGTGCTTCGTGCCTGCCCCGTGCTGGCCCCATCGATGCACGGACCGAGCATCCGACGAACAGAGAGAGAGCACAACGCCGAGCCCAGAGAGAGAACAGAGAACCTCACAGCGCCTCTGCCTCTTATAACTCCCGGCGCCACCGCCCGTTCATTGCTCACACCCTCCTTCGAGGCCGCTTCGAGACACGGGGGCGCGTTTCGCCTCTCCATCCTCCTACCCTCGCCCCGCGCCATGCGGGGGCCGAGGAAGTAATCGTCTCGTGCGCCCGGGCCAAGGAAAAACAAGAACGGAAAACGCGCGCGACCGCCCTCGCTGTGGGGAATATACCATCCTTCTCGCGTTCGACAACGGCTCCCAAAACGCGGAAAACGTCGTACGTGGACGCGGAGCGATCGCGCCGTTCGTTGGTGTGGGCAGTGGTTTGGCGTTGTTGTTAGTGGTGCGTAGTTGGCCGCTTGTTGGGTGTTGTTTCGAATCAAACGAGACGACGAAAAACGTAACTAAGTATCGCAGGAATGAATTACATTAATTTCTAACAATGGGCTTGGGCTAAACTTACACATGTACTATTCAGAAATAATTATCTCACCTACGGGACCCTGAATGGTGAATAATGCGAATTTCCACAAGCAATAATCACTACCCCTCACCTTTTCATTACACGACTCGTACCGAGCTCGTCCAACCTTATTCGTGTGCATATCGTGCTACGTTTCCTAGTACCGTTTTAGATCCTGAGTGGACAGTATGGTACTTCGTGTCCCCTAAAATAAATAACTGAGGGCTGAGTAACTAACCTAAAAACTCATATCACAGACGACTCTAAATCACACTTGCCGGCGCTAGACAGACATGCGGGGCGAACTCATATTTACACACTACACAACTTAAACCACCCTTAACCCTATAAATTTACACTACTGTATCCATGCGCCCAGGATCACTTGATCTGCAGGAAAAAAGGTAAATGAGTCATAGAGAACCGGCGCACGGGCCCGCACAAACTGCAGCGCCCCGCTGTGATAGCTGCCAACAGGACAGTTCTGGCACGGCTTAGCCAAACCCTGTTGCATATGATCCTGGGCGCACGGTGGCAATGAACAGCGGGGGGGCAAATCAAAACACGAACCGGGGCTGGATGAAATGGGGCAGATGGGCATGAAAAAATGGCAAAGGCAGGCCAGCGCCCACCGGCTCGACAAGGCCGCTGTAGCAACCAGCCGGCAGATCGGACTGGCGGAAGGTTGCAGAAAACAAGCTGCAGACGATCCGCCAGGCACAGTTGCACGTAAACAAAGCACCGGAAGTTTGGGGTTTCTTGCGTGAGTGGTGTGGCGGACGTAGGGGCTCGCTGGCCGAGAGCGCGGGCTGACTACCCTACGGTCTCCCTCCCACCGATTGCCTTTGCCTGATCAACTGGTTTCATAACCATTATTGTAAAACACAATTTTAGCCCAACTTATTTTTTGTCTTGTTTTGTATTTTCATCCGATTCCCGCACTATAAATCGTCCCCTAACCCCTTTAATCCGTCCTTGTTCGGCTAACCTATCGTCCCCTATGCCTACTCCAACCCCTACTTTCCTTCCCGGAGAAGAGGAAAATAAGGAGGCTAGCGTCCTGTGTTGAGGCCCAACGAGCCTCAGGATGGCCCTCCCCAGATCTCACGACTAACCAAATAAGTGGGTCCAGCGCCCACAACGAGAGCGAAGGGATGGATGGTAAGACGGAGGGGTACACTTCCTAATCACACTATCCATTTAACATAAACTACCCAGGGGCTTTCACAAGGCGCCTCTCAGCTTACACTGTTGGTTTCTAACAACCCCAGATTCACCAGTCGCCACTGTTGTTGGTGTAACCATTACATGTTTTCGGCCTCGCCCTCGAATTTTCCCTCGTGGCCCATGCACGTATTAGTAGGCTGGGCAGACGTTGACTACCCCCATGGCAGGCACAACCACTACTGCCGAATCCCCTACAATGCACCGGGCATACAACTGCTCCGAGCTAAACCAGCTCCCTAAAACACCCGGGAGTGCCAATGGCATCTGAACGCAACACGTGCACACGTGGGGGGCTTTGAGGGTAGGTGCAGACATGGACGCGGCTAACGGCGCTCGGCCCCCGCACCAAGCGGGAGCACTGTGCCCACTACGCTAAACCGGCCAATGGCCTTGGTACTAAGGATAGGGCTGCGCGGTATCAGCGATACTCACCGTTCGCAGCCACGCTCCCCAGCCCGTCAACAGGCTCTGCACATCAATCGGTATGAGCCTACATTCCCACCAACAGCAAAACGACCTCCCATTTTTCAATATTACTAACCCACTAACTCCACTCTAAAACACGACGCCCGGGACCTTTGGCGGGAGTCCTCCCTCCCCCAATCACTCATCGGCACCCATGCTACCCCAATCACTCTAACTCAACGCTGGCCTCGACTCACTCACCCAAGTACATTTCCGACTCCACAAATCTTCACACACAGCTGGAAACTCTGCCATCCATCTAACGTTACCCCTCCCCTAACTACCCGTGCTCCCACAAGCTCGTCCCTATACACTACTAGGCACGCTTTTTAAATACGTAGCTTGGCTACGTCCCTCATACACACTGTCACTGTCTCCATCATCAAATATTTCCCATCCTAAAACGCTATACAACTCTAACTATCATTCCACCGGATGCAGGTTCCCTGCCCGCATGGAGCCCGGTCTAAGTTAAGCTAACCCTTCCCCTAGCTAGTTAACATCCTGTGCCCTGGTAAGGGGGTCTTTTCACCCCTTGCCCAGGGAATCCTGTATAACATCCGAAAGCGAGGCTTGCTATTGTTTGAATTTTATTTTTCCAATTACGCAGCAGCAGCACAAACCAGCGCGGCAAATCAACAGCTCGCGCACTTCTGCACCTTGCCCCAGTGACGTACTGAGTGCACGTGTAATCGTCCTCTTGGACGTACCATCCGCGGGATTCACCCTCCTAGCGATTCCAACGTGAGATGAGTCATACTGCGCACCCCAAAAAGGCAAACCTCGCACGTCCGAGGGGCTCCCCCGGCCGGAAAACCAACACATGTGCTCTGACCGTTGGAGCTTAACAACAAGTTCGCGTGGAAGAACCCGTCCGTAAATTGCTCACTACCCTGCCTAACTTTGGTCCGTCCGCGGGATTCAGGCAAATCGGAACCGCTGGCGTTTCCGGACGCGGTGCTTCACTCCCGCAAGCGAGCACGTGGGGGGTCCTCTGTGCGTATGCAACAGCAGGATCGCGCTCGCTGCCTGGTGAACCCGGCAACGTCCCCCAAAACGCCTACGGACCGTATCGGCTTCTGTCCCTCACATGTCTCCGTCGTCGTCAGCCAACTCCGACGCACACCCTGCGTGTACGCACGCAAAGATTATAAACACTCACCCCGGGAGACGCGAGTGCATGCTTCCAACGCAATGCCGACCGTCATCTCCCTCACACTATATACAGACCTTACGCACACGGGT
>CM068958.1:45464440-45476255 GCA_035128595.1 Eptatretus atami | reverse complement strand
GCATTATTCTTCGTGACAAATCATGTCAATTACTCCCTTTGGCTCTCCAAATTCCAACTGTATCTGCTCAACATTGATGAGACGCATCCCGGGCTTCGTGACATCTTGAAGGCAGGCGCCTTCACTGTGAGAAAGAAGAAGAGAACTGACCATCCATTCAGTCTCGATGTCTGGTGGACCTACCCTTCGAAACAGACTGTTAAAAGGGGCCTGTCACACCTTGACGATTAGCCAGCGTAATGCCCGATGTTAAATGAAAAAAATTGTCTAAAAGCTGGCACAACAACGTCGAATACGTTATGGGTACGTTTTTGTGTACGTTGAGGTGCACGCTGAAAAACACTACCCATAGGTCGTATTAACGTGGTTTTAAAACGTTGTACCTTTTTGGTTATTCCAAAAAATTTTGCATGCTTGAAATTTTACGACATAACTCCGGCGTTAATGGCTCACACGTTCCGCTATCGCTTGGCACATAAAGTTGTAGGCCGTATAATGCGAAATCGTATGACAACACGTTATTTGTATGTTACTTTCATAAGTCGAAAACAGTAGAGGCGTAACATTTCGGCGTACCGAAAACTTATTTCTAACCTATGAGTAACGTTTTGTAAGCACGCTACAAGGAACGTTGTTCACACTTATGCAACACGCTACTTGAAAGTTCCTCATACGTCGAAACACAATCAAAGTAATGTTATAGGGTAACCCGTGACTTATTTATAACCCTATGAATAACGTGCTTGGGAATTATTAACGCTATGCATACGCTAGATCTAATCGTTGGGCCATAATAGATTGTGAGACGCCCTAAAGAAACACATAAACAATCGTTTGGTATAACTTATGTAATATAGTTATCGAAGCGTTCTGATGATTCATTAACTATACTTATGCATTTGACCAAAGTCGTATTTTAATACTTTAAAAAGATAAAAACAAAGAAATAATTTACATCGTGGGAATGAGGAAAAAAAATTAGCCGAAAAGAAACATCGAACAAATGGTGCAAAGTAGTCTACCTAATTCATGGAAACGATAAGAGCATCCATCATCCACCACACCCTCCCATCTGCTCACACTACTACTAACTGACATGGACCTACTAACTACTCAATACATAACTACTACAAACTACTACTACTACTGACATAGACATACTACTGACTAAATACTGTACTAATGGACATAGACATCTACTACTTAACTACTACTACTTACTGACTCATAGACATACAACTACTACTACTACTACTACTACTGACATAGACATACTACTACTACTACTACTACTACTACTACTGACATAAGACATACTACTACTAAACCAATGCTACTACTACAACTACTACTATATTACTACTGTCACGCACACCAACTACTGCTAATAGTAATTACTACTACTGTATACTACTGGCGATTGACATCTACTCCAACATGGAGTCTGGACAATGACGGGTTCCTCTTGTGAAGCCGCATTTGTAATATATCAATTCACCTTAATGCTGCCCATACGCCATATACACACGGTAGATGTAAGTTAGAAACATCGTATCAGATAAGTGCTAGTGGTCGTACCGAAGACGTCAATCTAAATTCGTCTACATACGAATGTGCGTTTGAGATACGTTACACATAGGTTTCATAAGCATGTTACTGCAAAGGTTAGAAAGCACGTTTATACTTAGGTTCAAAGCAGCCTAGCACATAGGTTTAACGCACGTTACTCATAGGATTTTCATAGCACCCTAGTCTTGGTTCAAGCAAGTTACAAATAGGTTCAAATGCACGTTACTCATAGGTTTCAAGCACGTTAAACATAGTTCAGAGGCACGCTACTCATGGTTAAAAGACGTTACCCATTGGTTGATAAATTAGGTTGCGGTATGTTAAATATTACCTTGACGTGTTTCGAACTTATGAGTACCTACAAGTAACGTGTGTCTCGTCGTGGTGTAACGAATCGCGGAGGTGCCAGAACATAATGACAACGCATCGGATACAGTGTTTAGCCATACGGCCGAGTAACGTCGTAAAATTTTCAGCATGCTTGAAATTTCAACGACGGTATTACAACGTACCACGTAATATGACAGCGTACTTATTGTTTTCATCCTACTCTTAACAGTATACACAACTTACCTATACCGTATTTGACGTGCGCTAGCGTTTTTAGACACATTTTTATAGGCCGCAATACGCTGGCAAAATCGTCAAGGTGTGACTGCGATGTTGACAACTTCAAATTCTCAGGCGGTTATGATTTTAAATCGGCGTCCGGCAGGTTTCTAACAGGCTACAACGCCACGAGTTCGCCAGGCGATACGTTTAGCGAGCTATGCGTAGTTAAACCTACGTTTGGGCATAGGTTGTGAACGCCGACAACAAGGCTAAGCATCTCGTTGGTAAAAAAGTTATCATAACAACGAAAAACGTTCTGTAGCCCGTTACTAATAATGTTATGCATACGACCAACACGTTATGAATACGCCCAAAAACTTCAAAAAAAACATCAATTTCAGCGTAGCCCAACGATTTACGATACATTTTTTGTATACGTTGCCATTGCTGTTCCTATGAGGAACCGTCACGGTCGGAGACTAGGGGGAGCTCTATACGGGCACCCGATCCGCTGCGTCACAGGACCCTAATCGCGCAGCTTTATCATGGTTCTTCGCCACTAAGATTACCTCTCAGTGCAGCCGCTTCGTCGCGTGCGATGCATCACCCTTGGAAGTTCTAGCGCACTGGACTAGCAATGGAGGAGGTCGGTTATGTCTCACAGTTTCGAATGTGGGAGAACACTTGGCCGATCTGGAATTACAGTTCAATGAAGAGGCAACAGCCCGAGAGTCTATAGAACACTGCGTGTATAGGTATATGAAAGCAGAGGAATATGTGGAGCACCGAGGAGCGTAAGGTTCATCCAACCAGATCACAGATACCGTGCACTGCTTACTCGTTGGTACATTCGACAGGCGACCCTCCACGACCGTCAGCAGCCAGTACGCGATCCCCACACACAATGTAACAACCATTTCCATAACTCCCCGGCGAAAGCCACTGTGCTGACGTCGCCGCCGTGTGGGTTGCTTCATCAGTGTTCTGCGAGCGCAAATAACACAGGACGTCTTGTCGACGGACTGCCAGAGTGAACCACGCAATTTGAACACATCAAGAGGGTGAAATTCAGCTTCCAAAGAGGCATGCGCAGATAGAACAAAGCGGGCTTGAACGCAACACCATGTCGTCGAAATCGCACCGAACATCGGCTCTTTGTCTGCTGTGGTCGTCATCGAGAAAGAAAATGGACCTCAAACATGTCTTCTCCTACCCGCTAACGACCTGTCCCACTATCACTCCTTGTCGCAAGGAGCGATGGCACAATGGCGAAAACATCCCAAACGTACGCTTTGCAGACTCTGGAATCGAGAGTCTGAACAAGTCTGCTCGAACGTGTCACGCCTGAGTGTCTAGAATGGGAATCTAAATCTAATTCACACCCTCCCACCGAACTTGCCAGACCAACCGACAGGGACTCGCTGCTTCGATCCTCAACTCAAGCAGTTCACTCTCCCCACAACCGCATCGACCTCGTCTTTGACGCGTACAAACAAACACCTTCGCCATCAGTGCAAAAATGAACGGCTGGTCCGCAGAGGCGCGCACAACAGAAGCAACTACCAATCATTAAGAGCGGATCAAACGTTTGGCGTCCAAACATGAATGAAGCGCTTCAGTCGACATCCTTCACCGCAGCAAGCTTCCGTCGTTCCTAGCCACCTGAATGGCGAAACCCCCAGAAACGCACGTAATCATCGGCAACCGGCACAAACCCCCTTTGGCCCATCAGAGGAATGTTCCACTTCTTTGTGAGAGCGGAGAAGTCAACAGGGAACTGGTCCAATGAATTGGCCACCAACCAGACCGGCGCGGACCACGCGTATTGCCCTGCCTATGTCAATCGATACGACACCGACGGAAGCCAATCACATTGTATGGGCAATCAAGAACCAGACGTTGCCATCATTCTCCCTCTTCCACAGCGGAGTTTGGAAGCAAGGATCTGGATGGACACAGGAACCGGGAACAAACGTCGGTATGTAGCTCACTGCCATAGCCGCCACTCTTGGCGACGCGGAAACACTGTGTGCTGCACTCCCTGGCCTGCATGCCTTCACGGGTAGGACTTAATCCATTCGTGAGGAAAGGTAAGCGCGGCACTGGTATTCGAGAAGCAATCACGATACAGCGGGCGGTTTTGTCAATCGGGAATGTCCCATTTTGACAACGTCTCCATGTAAAACGTGCAAGACCTTCACATGTGAGCTCTATGGTGCCAGGAAGAGGGTGGCCACTCAACGACTTTCGCCACCAAAAGTTTGAGAAGGCGCTTCGGACCAAAGGCGACTCCGCAATCTGCTTCACAAGCTGGGCATGGCACATAGACGGGAGCAGTCCCTTCCCATGCCGAATCTGAAGATCAAATGCATACACAACAGAGAGCCGGCATTACGTAAGCCACAGCGCATGTTGGGGACGGAAGCCACAAATGCTCGAATCCAGAAACTTCCACCGACAGTCCGAAGACAGTGGGAAGTGGCAGACGACGGGCAATCCTATGACTCGTGTGTCGGTTTGAAGGGCCAACAGATGCCGGAACGCGTTGGTGGCCGAGTGGAGTCGAGAGGATGAGACGAGGATGATTGGTGAATCATATACGAGACGATGATCGTTGATACGAACCACAATGAGAATCAAACGGAACAAACAGGCATGACGTAAATATATGACGAACACAATATGACGTACTAAAACATGACGAACAGCGACATGATGCAATAACATGAACAGAACCGACAATGACGTGATAAAACATGATGAAAGCACCGACATGACGTACTAAAACATGACGAACACACGACATGACGTAATACAGCATGAAGAAATTCACGACATGAACGTAATAAGCAATGACGAACACGACATCAGACGTAGCTTGGCCACACTGAGGTTTGGTTAGATTTGACCTTTTACGGATTACCTGGGGTTAAGGAGTTCGGGGAAGACGAAGGAGTTAGGAGGAAACGACTTTGTCGAGTTTAATTGTTTCTCAGTTTAATGACAAATAAATGATGCTGATAGCCATCGTTGTTTTTGTTAATGTTTGGCCCCTGCTGTAGAATCCCCGCCTGAGGCAAATTCCACGCGACCGATTGACCACAAAGACCCCCTGGGAGGAAAAAACCTTAGGTAACTGAACAAGGCAACCGAATTTTCAAACACTAGAAACGTCAATGCTTTGTAACTCTCACTCACGAGCTCTTTGACACCGTTCTTCAAAGCAACGGAACAGCACAACATAAAGAATCGTTCTTAAGTAACTTTATGTGTTTAGCGGCACTGCTGCCTCTACACTTTGGCATTGTTTAAACCCTATGGCACTGAAAATTATGAAATTAAAGTTGCAAAATTACACTCATTAATGTATGTTCTTAAATTGGATATGCAGCATGGATTGTTTTAGTAGTGCATTTATAATCAGTACATGATTATCTGTCCGATTCCATGCATTCGAAATTGTGCTTGGCACTCCCCAATATGAATTATACCTCTCTCATACGTCATGTGGTGACCCCCGGTGAACCTTTGACCCTTCAGGCATTCCACTTTAACCAGTTCTTACCACCGACGCACCAATAAGATCGTTCTTAAGTACTTTGATAATTGTGTTAGCGTGACTCGCTGCCTACCACTTTGGCACTTGTTTTACCTTGACTGGAAAATTTATCGATTAAATAGGCTAATTGACGCCCCCACTAATAATGGTGTTCTTCAAATCTGGATTATGCACAAATAGATTTTGTTCTTAAGTAGCTCATTCTATAATCAGTACATAAATTATCTGTCGATCCAATGCTTTTTGAATTGCCGCTTGCACTCCGAAAATTCATGATTAAAAGTGATTTTTCCTGGCTCATCAGGTGGTGCTACAAACCTAAACGCATCCATACGTGACACTTAAGAAAATCGCCTTCCCAGACCCCAACGGGTCCCATGGCACATCACCGCACCCCAAACCTTTGCACAAAATTATGATTAAACGCTCAGTGGGCTCACCGGACTAAGTAGGTTCAAAGCACGTTTTACTCATAGGTTAGAAATAAAAGTTTCGGGTATGCTAAAACCATGTACCTCGACGTGTTTCGACTTATGATAAGCTTGACAAGTAAGCGTGTGTCGATGTGTGTCCAACGCATCGCGTAGCCCTAACTCTAGCGAGCCGCTAATGCGCGAAGTCGTGACGTTCTACAAGAGGTGGCAGCTGGCATAATGTCAATTTTTTGAGCATGCTTAAAATTTGTCGACGTGCTCAGCGTACTACGACGTATGCCAGCGTGCTCTTAAGCGTATACAAAACTTACCATAAACGTATCGACGTGTGATCAGCGTATTCGGCATAATTCTTTCATACGATCGGCTACAATACGCTGGCCTCAAAAGTCAAGGTGTGATAGGGCCCCTTGACACTTCGATGTATAGTGGCGGCTTATGATTTGCAATCGTGAGCGGCAAGACCTTTTAATAAGCTACCCACGTGATTCGTCGGCAAGATACGCTGCCAACGGCGCTATGAGTTACGATACTTTTGCATAGGTGAAACGACACCACTGCTAACGCATTCGTTGGTATAAAGTTATCTCTAAATAAGTCCATTGAAGACGTTCTGTGTACGCGTTTAAATACGTGCATACGCTATGTTATCGATCCAAACACTTTAAAATTATTCAATAGTTCAGCGTAACGCCAGCGTTTTACAATACATTATATGATACGTTTGCCATATGCCCTGGCTAAAGCAATGGCGTGACAGCTATTTTTTTATATGTTGTAAAATATAGTCGTTTTCGTCTTTTCTTTCAATTGGTCCTGCATGGTCCGTATCCTAGCGCTAGCCAGGAATTTATTCTTCCCAACCGATCCATTCTACTAGCCGGTAGGTTCCTATTGGCAGTTTCACTCACAGGCTGCAATCTGACCCGGTAAGGATAGACACGGTTGGACAAGGGTACCGAAGCCGCGCGTTCCCGGTAATTGGTCACAGTGATTATTTTAGGTAATGGTTAAAAACCTTAGACGGACGACTCAGGTAGTGGTTCGGTTATTGGGTTCACGATTGATTATGCAACCCACCACCCGTCACGGAGTTTGTCCTTAGTGCGATGGCTGGCGATCCGGAGAGTCTGGTAAGAATCCCGAGATAGCTTTCCCCCTCCTCTGGTCATCTCGCTCGCACCCGGCCTGCACAATATATATAATAATATATTAATATATATAATAATATATAATTACATACCAACTTATACCAAAATATCAATAACATTATACACATAATATAATATAATACATTATAAACCATAAATAAAACAACACATAAATATACACATCTTCGTGTAGGCCTCTTTGGGTTTGCTTTTGCAGACTTCTCGGCACAGGAGTGTGGGAAAGTGGTAGATATAATGTATTATAATGGTATATGTATAATGTATATATTGTCTGGATTCGCGCGGGGTGCGAGACCAGTGCTATCGCGAGCCTGCCCACCGGACCGGACAACAATCAGTCGTGAACTACCGGACTAACGCGGGATCCAGTCACGGGTGGGCCTTATCCGGTCAAAGATGTGCCATCGCCAAACCGCGTGGGATAGGGTTGTTCGCGCAAATCGACGCTACCTAAGTACCCAGCGGAGGTAAACCGGCGCGACCCCGCACCCTCGCCAGCAGGTCGACTTAACGATACACGGGCCCGCTTAAGCGATCCGTTCCGTGCTAAACAGGGATAACCGAGCGGATTATCGCGACCTGACCGGTTTCAATTAATTAATCCGGGCGTCTCGCGCCCACGTACGTACCCATTATAACGTAAAAAACAAGATGGAGACACGCAACGAAGGAAGGACGCAGCGAAACGGGGAAACAATTCAACAAAAGCACATTTAATTTCACAACTGACACAAATAAGCACAGCATAAGACAGCAAGTATTTAATAGCAACAATAACTAATTAAAGAAATGCACATATAAAAGAAGGCAGTTAACCAACGAACTACGCGACCACACGCGAGTTAGAACCACTTACACAATTCTACTTATTAAACAACAACGGGCGCCACACACACACGCTTCACACAGAAACCCAAAAAAAATGAGGAAAGTCAGCGACTTCCCCTGCGTTCAAGTCCTTGGGCAACCCGTCCTCTGCTGTGTGTCACCGCGAGCGCTCTCCGCTCCCTACGAACGCGAGAAATCCTCCGGCGTGCTTCGTGCCTGCCCCGTGCTGGCCCCATCGATGCACGGACCGAGCATCCGACGAACAGAGAGAGAGCACAACGCCGAGCCCAGAGAGAGAACAGAGAACCTCACAGCGCCTCTGCCTCTTATAACTCCCGGCGCCACCGCCCGTTCATTGCTCACACCCTCCTTCGAGGCCGCTTCGAGACACGGGGGCGCGTTTCGCCTCTCCATCCTCCTACCCTCGCCCCGCGCCATGCGGGGGCCGAGGAAGTAATCGTCTCGTGCGCCCGGGCCAAGGAAAAACAAGAACGGAAAACGCGCGCGACCGCCCTCGCTGTGGGGAATATACCATCCTTCTCGCGTTCGACAACGGCTCCCAAAACGCGGAAAACGTCGTACGTGGACGCGGAGCGATCGCGCCGTTCGTTGGTGTGGGCAGTGGTTTGGCGTTGTTGTTAGTGGTGCGTAGTTGGCCGCTTGTTGGGTGTTGTTTCGAATCAAACGAGACGACGAAAAACGTAACTAAGTATCGCAGGAATGAATTACATTAATTTCTAACAATGGGCTTGGGCTAAACTTACACATGTACTATTCAGAAATAATTATCTCACCTACGGGACCCTGAATGGTGAATAATGCGAATTTCCACAAGCAATAATCACTACCCCTCACCTTTTCATTACACGACTCGTACCGAGCTCGTCCAACCTTATTCGTGTGCATATCGTGCTACGTTTCCTAGTACCGTTTTAGATCCTGAGTGGACAGTATGGTACTTCGTGTCCCCTAAAATAAATAACTGAGGGCTGAGTAACTAACCTAAAAACTCATATCACAGACGACTCTAAATCACACTTGCCGGCGCTAGACAGACATGCGGGGCGAACTCATATTTACACACTACACAACTTAAACCACCCTTAACCCTATAAATTTACACTACTGTATCCATGCGCCCAGGATCACTTGATCTGCAGGAAAAAAGGTAAATGAGTCATAGAGAACCGGCGCACGGGCCCGCACAAACTGCAGCGCCCCGCTGTGATAGCTGCCAACAGGACAGTTCTGGCACGGCTTAGCCAAACCCTGTTGCATATGATCCTGGGCGCACGGTGGCAATGAACAGCGGGGGGGCAAATCAAAACACGAACCGGGGCTGGATGAAATGGGGCAGATGGGCATGAAAAAATGGCAAAGGCAGGCCAGCGCCCACCGGCTCGACAAGGCCGCTGTAGCAACCAGCCGGCAGATCGGACTGGCGGAAGGTTGCAGAAAACAAGCTGCAGACGATCCGCCAGGCACAGTTGCACGTAAACAAAGCACCGGAAGTTTGGGGTTTCTTGCGTGAGTGGTGTGGCGGACGTAGGGGCTCGCTGGCCGAGAGCGCGGGCTGACTACCCTACGGTCTCCCTCCCACCGATTGCCTTTGCCTGATCAACTGGTTTCATAACCATTATTGTAAAACACAATTTTAGCCCAACTTATTTTTTGTCTTGTTTTGTATTTTCATCCGATTCCCGCACTATAAATCGTCCCCTAACCCCTTTAATCCGTCCTTGTTCGGCTAACCTATCGTCCCCTATGCCTACTCCAACCCCTACTTTCCTTCCCGGAGAAGAGGAAAATAAGGAGGCTAGCGTCCTGTGTTGAGGCCCAACGAGCCTCAGGATGGCCCTCCCCAGATCTCACGACTAACCAAATAAGTGGGTCCAGCGCCCACAACGAGAGCGAAGGGATGGATGGTAAGACGGAGGGGTACACTTCCTAATCACACTATCCATTTAACATAAACTACCCAGGGGCTTTCACAAGGCGCCTCTCAGCTTACACTGTTGGTTTCTAACAACCCCAGATTCACCAGTCGCCACTGTTGTTGGTGTAACCATTACATGTTTTCGGCCTCGCCCTCGAATTTTCCCTCGTGGCCCATGCACGTATTAGTAGGCTGGGCAGACGTTGACTACCCCCATGGCAGGCACAACCACTACTGCCGAATCCCCTACAATGCACCGGGCATACAACTGCTCCGAGCTAAACCAGCTCCCTAAAACACCCGGGAGTGCCAATGGCATCTGAACGCAACACGTGCACACGTGGGGGGCTTTGAGGGTAGGTGCAGACATGGACGCGGCTAACGGCGCTCGGCCCCCGCACCAAGCGGGAGCACTGTGCCCACTACGCTAAACCGGCCAATGGCCTTGGTACTAAGGATAGGGCTGCGCGGTATCAGCGATACTCACCGTTCGCAGCCACGCTCCCCAGCCCGTCAACAGGCTCTGCACATCAATCGGTATGAGCCTACATTCCCACCAACAGCAAAACGACCTCCCATTTTTCAATATTACTAACCCACTAACTCCACTCTAAAACACGACGCCCGGGACCTTTGGCGGGAGTCCTCCCTCCCCCAATCACTCATCGGCACCCATGCTACCCCAATCACTCTAACTCAACGCTGGCCTCGACTCACTCACCCAAGTACATTTCCGACTCCACAAATCTTCACACACAGCTGGAAACTCTGCCATCCATCTAACGTTACCCCTCCCCTAACTACCCGTGCTCCCACAAGCTCGTCCCTATACACTACTAGGCACGCTTTTTAAATACGTAGCTTGGCTACGTCCCTCATACACACTGTCACTGTCTCCATCATCAAATATTTCCCATCCTAAAACGCTATACAACTCTAACTATCATTCCACCGGATGCAGGTTCCCTGCCCGCATGGAGCCCGGTCTAAGTTAAGCTAACCCTTCCCCTAGCTAGTTAACATCCTGTGCCCTGGTAAGGGGGTCTTTTCACCCCTTGCCCAGGGAATCCTGTATAACATCCGAAAGCGAGGCTTGCTATTGTTTGAATTTTATTTTTCCAATTACGCAGCAGCAGCACAAACCAGCGCGGCAAATCAACAGCTCGCGCACTTCTGCACCTTGCCCCAGTGACGTACTGAGTGCACGTGTAATCGTCCTCTTGGACGTACCATCCGCGGGATTCACCCTCCTAGCGATTCCAACGTGAGATGAGTCATACTGCGCACCCCAAAAAGGCAAACCTCGCACGTCCGAGGGGCTCCCCCGGCCGGAAAACCAACACATGTGCTCTGACCGTTGGAGCTTAACAACAAGTTCGCGTGGAAGAACCCGTCCGTAAATTGCTCACTACCCTGCCTAACTTTGGTCCGTCCGCGGGATTCAGGCAAATCGGAACCGCTGGCGTTTCCGGACGCGGTGCTTCACTCCCGCAAGCGAGCACGTGGGGGGTCCTCTGTGCGTATGCAACAGCAGGATCGCGCTCGCTGCCTGGTGAACCCGGCAACGTCCCCCAAAACGCCTACGGACCGTATCGGCTTCTGTCCCTCACATGTCTCCGTCGTCGTCAGCCAACTCCGACGCACACCCTGCGTGTACGCACGCAAAGATTATAAACACTCACCCCGGGAGACGCGAGTGCATGCTTCCAACGCAATGCCGACCGTCATCTCCCTCACACTATATACAGACCTTACGCACACGGGT
>CM068958.1:45433394-45454569 GCA_035128595.1 Eptatretus atami | reverse complement strand
AAGTCTGTTAGCTTGAACACTGGTGCAACCATATTGTCTATGCGCACTTCCTCAATATAGGCGACAAGTCCAGCGAATGGAATTCCATGGTTAACAGTGTCTACGTTAGAGCCATGCTGATGCTTTTGTTGTTCCCTACGCTTATATGTAAGTAGAGGCAGACCCTTGAGCCGTACTGTATGTACGCGCTCGCCTTGGGGCAATGAGATCTGACCAGACAAACCTGAGTTTGGCTAGGAGGTGTTGTTCCTGTAGTTTAGGGCAAACTGCCGTCACCACAAATGTCAAGTTACGACCTCGGGTGATCGAATCTCGTTTCCTGAGATGAGGCACGCTCCTCTGCATATACTTAGTACTACTCTAAAGATCTGTTTGAACGGGTTGCCTCTCCCTGCCTTAACAAGCAACGTAATCCAAGCCACTCATGCTGCTGCAATCGAATTCCCTCTCACTCTCGGAACAATGTCTCAACATTTGTTCGTGATCATCTACCTATGATAAGACCCTTGAGAAAATAATAGCTCGCTATTTTACCACTGGTGCTTTCTATTCTGGTTTTATGCAAATCTTCCAATTTGCCTTCAACAGTAGTTCCTCTCGTTGAGACCACACGCTACTTTCTATCCACACAATCACCTCCTATCCTCTTTATTCCTTCCCAATCTGGCCCAATGAAGTAGCTCTGCTTCGCAATTCACCGGACGTACTGTTTACAGTCTTTTGATTGGTACATTCCATGTGAGCTCATCCTAACCATCTTCCATGCTAACATCACAGTGGTGGTGACTAGAATTTCCTAATTACATCTTCTTTTATATCTCTCACATCTCTAATCCACGCCATCACCTGCTGAAGTATTTTTGGGGTTGCCAATTATTATGCCTAGATCACTGATGAACATGATTCATTGCAAACCTCCCCATCCAGTCAGCAGGGCGAGACTCAATCGCAAATGCCATTTGGCTTTGTGAACCCGGATGCTGCCTCGATGCCCTGACCCTCATCCAGTTGTGACAGTTTTAGTGTTCTTGCAGGCAACTGATTTGTCGAATGCTACAACATGCTCAGCTATGGTCCTGTATCCTGCCGATCTGTGCACGTGCTGAATTATATGGACAATGTCAGCATCTCATCTGTGTCTTCCTGAGACAGAACAATTGTTTCCAGTCCGTGGTCAGGCCTGTTACCTGATGAACTAGACTCATCAGGGTCCACCACTTTTGTATAGTTTGGCCATTGTCCCTCTGCACTATGCTATTTAGAACGATATCTACTGTTATAATATGGAACAGTATTAGCTAGTTATATACCACCACCACACCTACATAGCTGAATCTCCAGGAAAATATGTTGGTGCACCACAGTCACAGTCCAGATCAACTGAAAGCATACAGATATCATGCAGATTAGGCGTTGGTTACTAGTGTAACAAGTACACAAAAGCTGTACTAACAACATAGATTATCATTGTGACATTATTATGATGTTCTGTGTGAATATGCAGCAAAATATATGAATACACATAAACATAATTATGAGGTCATACACACATCATGGCTGATTCTGAAATTCCGGAAAATGTCATAATCTCTGCTAATATTTGATGGTTTTACTATTATTTAATTCCCTGAATGCTAGATATATGTATTTTGGTAGTTGCTCGCATGTTATAAATAGTACCACTGCATTCTCATCATCCTTGAAAATGTACAATAGCCACAGAATCAATATCCTAGCTGGTCTGAAACTGAGAAACTGGAAAATTAACAACCGGTGGCAGCCTATTTTGGCACAGGACAATTCTGCGATGGCCCTATACTAAATATCTTCCTAGGGATGATCTAACAGTGTGCCAAAGTTCATGCTTGTATCATCAAGGCACATTCCCCCAAATATTTCACTTATCTGCCTTACATTATCTAAACACAAACTACCGGCTACGGCTTGAGAACCTCCTCTCTGTTGGACGAGCAGGAGAGAGGCTTTAAAGGGAATGTGAGGAGGCTTTCCTGCCTGGCAGCTTGCTATTTACACCGTCGTGGAAATGACTCATGGAACTTGAGTTTTACTGAAGTTAAACGAAAGTTCACTGGAGTTAAACCACATTCGCAGCCCTGTCTTCAGCGACACATTTCCTCTCTTGACTCACGGAGCCTTGTACAATGCGCCAAGTCACTGCCCTATCTTCAATGGGTTTTCGCACATTTCAACCGTGGGATGACTATCATCAAACCCCTTTTAGTCAGCAGCTTATTTTCACAGGCACTGGGCATACAAGACACGTGGTCAGCCTGTGATGGTGGGACAAAGCATTCGTCGCCCATTTTGTCCACGGTGTGTCCATGCTGTCGAGCGGTGATGGGTATTTCTGCTCAAGTACAGTAACATATAAACCGATTTATCAATGAATACTGTCGTGTCCACACTGGTTAAGACCAACCTGGATGGATAGCTGAATGATTTCCCTTGGAGACAAACACGTGATCCTTGGAGATTATAGCGCATGCGGTACAGGAGGCGGCAAAGCACGCACCAGATACATTCACCCGGACGGAGGACAAGGGTTAAAACTGAAACCCACAATGAATAGACAGACACAAGCAATCTCAATAAATAGGGGTTTCATGGATATAAATCAAGTATTCATAAGAGGAATAAATCAAAGTGTAATAAGGAAAATGAATCAAAGCATGAGGTAATTTACAACCTAAAGTCAAGGGGCCTCTACACACAGTTACAAAAACAGACAAGGGGAAAAGATAAAATAAAAGGAAATTCCCTCTCTTTATTCTAGTACTTAGCTTTGTCCAGAGATGGTCTTTTCGAGCTTGACGATCGAAGAGTGTCGTCTTGCGCGGGAAACCGCACCCAAAATGGCGCCAAGCTGTTCTCTTGGCGGGAAATGTACACGAGGTATTCGTGGGGCGGTATTCAATGCCAGGTCTCAGAAACCGCAGTGCAGCTTCTTTTCACGAGTGACTATGCCGACCGTTCCTCTCTTGCACCAGGTCTGTTCACCACGATCGCCCACCTTCCTCCTCAACCATACGATAAGACAATTTATGAGGCCCCATGATAAGGCCATGGGGTGCGGTCTTCTTCCCTCCTGAGAAACGTATATGCTTCACGACTCAGCCGAAGAGTCAATGGCTGGCATTTTGCTCCAGCGCAGGAACAATTTCGCCTCAACACGAACATGAGAATTGTGCAGCCTTCTTCACCATGTTGAGGGGAAGCCAGCGAGCTAGGTCCTTCTCCCTCCAATCGTGCACCTCAGACACTCTCTTTTTCCCTGAACCTTCTGACGGTACGCCCATCCATCATCCACCCCAGGGGTGTGGTTTGCTAGTTGTGATTCCTGGAGGCGGGATTTTTGCCTGCTTGGAACGTTCGGCTCACGCGTTGGTGTTGTTTGTCTTAAGAATGTGATTCATTTTTTTTTAATCAGCTCAGGTCAGTATGGGAGGCATGCGCCAGAGGAGCGCGTCGCTGCGTCCAATTTTCGCAGGTACTCCAGGGGCCTCCGTCTGGCCATCCCCCAGACGGATGCCTGGCCCATCCCCATCTCCTTGAGATGCGATCAAGCCTGCTGCAACCACAGAGCATGTGGTCGCCCATTGGCCTCCTCCACTCACGAGACTCCCTCGCTGAGAGAATCTAGTGAGCAGGATCAGCGTCAGGAAAACGAGCCACATGTCCATACAGCCGCAGCTGATGCTCACGGACTATGCAGGTAACAAATCTCATTTGAGTCTCTCTCAGCAACCGCTCGTTGGACACAAAGTCCGACCAGCGATCGCCAAGGATTCTCCGAAGAGACCTGGTACCAAAGGAATTAAGTCTCCATATCAGATCCTTGGTCAGAGTCCAAGTCTCACATCCATAGAGCAAGACTGAAGCACCAAGGACCTGAAGACTTGGACTTTCGTCCTCCTGCACAGGTACCGGCAGCGCCACACACCATGATCCAGTGAATCCATGACTCCCCACGCCCGACCCAGACGTCTATTGACCTCTGACTCACAGCTGGCAGGGAGCATGAATATCACTGCCAAGGTAAGTGAATCTCTCCATGACCTCAATATCCTCACCACAAACAGGCACAGACAGGACAGCGGCATCCAAGATATCATTGAAAGCCTGGATCTTAGTTTTGACCCAGGAACCCATAATCCAGTGGCTCCGACTCCTCATTCAGCACCTCGTGTGCCTCCAAAAGAATTTCCAGAGTTGCCACAACGATGACTGCATCATCTGCAATCAAGGTCGGAGATCTTGACATTCCCAAACGATGCACCGCAGCTTGATCTCTCCGACAACCTCCCTAGAATCCAGTCCATACAAGTGCTGAAAGTGTGGGGCCAGTACACACCCCTGACGAACTCCAGTAACAACTGGAAATAAGTCAGAGATGGTACACCACATCTCACAGCACTCTCAGTACCAGGTAGAGTTCAGACAACATGATCAGTGTTTTGGTGGCACCCCACGAAGACCAAGAATCCTCCAGAGGACATCCCGATTCACATGAATCGAACGCTTTACAGAGATCAACATAAGCTGCAAGCAGCCCCTGCTGAAACTCTCGTCTGCGTTCGGTGAGGACCCGAAGAGCAAGGATACGGTCAATCGTTGACCTCTTTGGTGTAAAGCCTACTGCTCTGACGGTGGTGCTCAAGCATTAATTGGTGGCGAACCCTATCAAGAATTATCGAGCAAAGACCTTGCCCGGTACTGAGAGCAGTGTCACCCTCGGTAGTTGTTGCAGTCTTGGCGATCACCCTTCCCTTTCCAGAGAGGGACAACAAGCCCCTCTTCCAGTCAGTGGGATGATGCCTGTGTTCCAGGCAGAGTAGAGAATTGCATGCAACGACAAGAGTGCTGCATTTCCACCAGCCTTGAGAAGTTCAGCATGGATGCCACAGATCCCTGGAGCTTTACCCCATTTAACCGGCTTCACCACAGCCTGTGTTTCCACAAGTGAAGGTGGACCACATTGAATGGATTGTCAGCAACAGGGATTGCAACACCCCTGATGTCTAACTTGACAGCTGGTGGATCAGCTGGTACAACCGCTCCAAGTAACCGGCCCAGCGGGCCTTCACTTCGGACTCCTCTGTCAAGAGCCTACCCCCTCTGCTCTACTGCAGTACACCGAGGGATGGGCTGGATGAACGCAATGCGCGAATTCCCCTAGTAAGCCAGGATCGCCGGTCTTGTAAGTGGTTTTTTAAGACCTTTAAGTGTAAAGTCTTGAAAGTGTTTTTTTAAGATTTTAAAGAAAAAGTGATGTTTTTTTAAAGATCTTGAAAGATTGCCGCCGGTTTTTTTAATCGCCGGTCTTGTCAGTGCAAAAACATAGGAAAAGGTCACAGTAGCAATCCCATACTGGGAGAAATTATTCTTATAAACCTTACCTAATTAGCACAGCTCCCACCCCCTCCCTCATGCGATGACACGCAACAACTTAAGCTGACATTTTCCTGACTTTATTTACATCAAAATGTCTCCTGCTGTCCACGGATCATGCTACTCTATTACGCTTTACAATCCTACATTTAATGAAGTCTTCCATCTCACCCAACAAGCATAACAAAACAAAATCCTCCCTTTAAACGTTAATTAACGGAAAAATCAACTTACAAGCTGTAATGCGACCAGCTTTTGATCTCTTCAACACTTCCATCTTCGCTTCGCCTCTTTCCTGTGAATCCCTCAACAAAGCTCAAACGATACACGCTCCACACTCCCCCCCCCCCCCCCCACCGAAAGCATTCCTCATAATTTTGTCTCAAGTCGTTCCTTCAAAATCCAAATGATCAGTTTCAACATTCTGAGAACCTTCACTCTTGCTAATGACGGTGGAATCAGTATCTGAATCCAACCTCGACATGTCCTGTTTCTCAATGTAAAGCCGCCGTTTGGATCAAGGTGAGTTCATAATGTGATGTCACTGTCAAAATCGAAAATCGACACTCCAGGGCTTTTTTCGACACTTTCTGATTGGCAAAAAAATTTCAAAAAAAACTTCCCTTCAAATTAATCTGTGATTGATGATTTTCAAAGGTTTTCAGAAATTTTTTTTAGGCATTTTGGTTCCCCTTTAATAATAAAGAACAAGCTGGGAAGGAGCGGTTTTTATTTTCATAGTGGATTGCTCAACTAAAATACTTGGACAAGTTGGAAGTCATGGCTTGGATCTGTTTGTGACTGCAACTTTGTCGAAACAGTTATTAAATTATTTTAGATGAGATACCTGGTAAAATTGAGCGATACCTCCTTTCATAACGCTGCCCTTATGATTGCAGGGTTAAAGAATCCATTGGTCTCGAAAAGCAATGGCAATTTGCTCATTATCCTGGATTTGAGTCAGGGGTAATAAGGTTTGAGTAAATTTACAAAGGAGTGATTGGGTGGTGAATTGGGTGAGTCCTTGTTGTATTTTGCCCCTACCGGTATGAGTTACATTCCCAATGCAACAAGGACTCACCCAATTCACCACAGAGCCACCTATAAGGTTAAGACTTACAGTAACGAAATAGGTCACTTTATTTTTTTTGAGCCTTATAAAGTGTTGCTTCATGTGATTATCTTTCTATTGTATTTATTTTACTTTCCAAGAACAAGAAAGCCCTATTTATTTCACTCTTTTGGGGTTTTCGGATCAGCATTCACATCTGGGTTCACAGTACAAAGGAGCAACTGGGTGATGAAGTGTGTGAATCCTTGTTGCATTCCCCTCACTCAAATTTCTAACCTGAGCAGCTTTTACAGGTAAATCCTTGTCGGTTGCAATACCATAGAGTGTATTGATTTGTCCAATGTCTCCTAATGTCCTTGTAATTCAGGTAAACGTCCTTGCGCTGCATGTGATATCTGATGTATAACCTCCTCCATGAATCTTCGATCTTTCTTATGAAAGGGACGGATAACCTGCAGTCTGTGCAGATTGCTGGGATCAGACTTAGCATGACCAATGACCATAAAAATAACAGGTGTCCACAAGGTATGTGCTCTTTGAGATATGAAAATAAGTACCCATCTCTACGCATGTAAAAAGATGTGAATTTTGACTTCTTCTTTCCATTACATTACCCTCCCCCCTCTTTCTCATTAATATTCGGATTTCTAACCATTTCACATATATGGCCCCACCACAAGTCCCTGCTTTGCACCCACAAACTCCTCCTTTACAAGTGAATCTGATAGTAAATAGACCATTACCATTATAGTGTAGTAGATCGTAGAAAAATCGTGCAAATTATGATACAAGCATCAAATTTGGCATTTTCTGTTTTTCTGCCGGCTTTCTGATCAAATCTGCCCGATTGGCCATTTGAAAATCCAAATTTTGAAAAATTTGAAGAAAAAAAAACTTCAAAAAAATTTGAAGTCAAGCTGCCTGAAATTTCTGAAGCGCAATTGAACATCCAGACAGAGAACCAAGGGGAGATGCAGTCATCATTGTGGCTCAGCATTATCAATGCCCTACTTCCACGCACTTCAAAGATATTTGATGACTATGCTAAAGAAGACATCATCCCAAAGGTGGAATCCTATGGTGCCAGGTTACGTAGTGTTTGATGTGTACAAGAAGTCAAGTCTGAAGTCCGAGGCAAGGTCGAAAAGGGGGCAAGGAATCAGAAGAAGAGTGACAGGAACCAGTAAGACCCCAAGTAACTGAGAAGCTTTCTTCGAGATGAAAGCAACAAGACTGAGCTGTTTCACTTCCTTGCGGAAAGAATGTGTGAAGCACAGACGACAAGCACAGTCATTGTCACAAAAGGAGAAGATGCCATTAGCAACGCAAGGAAGTCACTGGATGCTGTGTCTCCATGTTGTCATGAAGAAGCTGACACTCGAATATTTGTACACGCCAGGGATGCAACGATGGATGGTACAAGTCCATTATCATTAAGGCTAATGACACGGACTACTAGTCATAGCAATATCTGTACTGCCATCCTTACAGGAACTAGGTCTTGAGAACATGTGGATTGCCTTTGGCCAAGGAGCCAAGACGAATGGATTCCAGTCCATGAGGTAGTTTCTGCAATAGGGCCTGAGAAAGCTAGAGGGATCCCATACTTCCATGCGTTCACTGGATGTGACGTCGTGTCTGCTTCCGCGGTAAAGGGAAGAAAACTGCATGGCAGACTTGGAACGTCTTTGATGATGTTTCTGAAACATTCACCAATCTCAGCCAGCATCCAACATTGATTCGTGATCTTGACTTTTTTGAAGTTTTTTTTTTTTTTTTTCAAATTTTTCAAAATTAGGATTTTCAAATGGCCAATCAGGCAGATTTGATTAGAATCCCCTGGAGAACAAATGTGCCAAATTTTGATGCTTGTATCATCATTTGCACGATTCCTCTCAAAAATTGCTGTTATCTGCCCCACTATTAGCATAAATCTAGTCTAATAGAACAATGGGACAGAAAGTGAATAACCTCACTCTCACCCATACCGGGTGTAGTGGCATGCGCCTGTAATCCGGCTACTCGGAGGCTTGGGTTGGAGGATCGTTGGAGGACGGGCACTCTGTGCTGGGCCGTGCTATGAAGGGGTGTAGGGCAGCCCGGAATCATGGCGAAACCCAATCCTTATCCCTGTGTCGTAAGAGGCGACCAGGGTTGCGTCAGGAAGGGCATCCGGCGTAATAAGCGTGCAGAATCATGCGGATCATAACAGATGATCCGCTGTGGCGACCCCTAATGGGAGCAGCCGAAAGAAGAACAACATCCTCACTCTCACCCCCACCTCGGCCAGTACACATGGGCAGTGTGACGTCGACCTCCCACGTTGACAGCTAAGCAGGCGATGAATTGCATGTTTCGCATACCGGCAGTTTTGTGTCGGTCACACACACCTGTGGTGCAGCACTGGGTGCGGGTACAGGCAGCTTGCATACAGGCAGCTTGCATGCAGGCTTCACCCCGTACCACACACACTCAGGCACACACACCCAACCTTGGGAAGAGTCCCAAGCCAGACCTGCATTATCTGGACCTGCTCCCCATTTACACCATGTGCCTGAGTGTGTCCCCATACCTGCCATAGCAACCTCCATCTCCACCCAGCGATTGTGCCTCCATTCCGTCTCTCCCAGCATGGATTGCTGTACCTGTGGGGCCTCTCACACCTCACACCATACTGCCCCCGACATATCCTGGCACCTCCTCTTTTACACACTTCATCTGTTCTGGTGTTGTCTATTTATTTTCTACTTTCCTCTGTCCCTCTTCTGACCTCTCAGTCTCCCTCCTACTTTCTGCTGTTTCCTCCTTTTCGTCCCCCTTCTGCTTCGGATCTCATTCCCCGTTTTTCTCGACTGCCCAGATTACCCAATCATCTGGCTTGGCTGGCCACCATTTGCTGCCCAGATCACCCCAGATTACCCAGATCTTCACCTCGGCCAAGTCCGTTGCCATCCTGTCCTGCTTGGCCCCAATGGCCTTTGTCTCCTCACCCTCCCCATCCCGGCTCTATTGGCTTTTAATTCAGCCATCCATTTTTCATTGCTGGCTAACATTTTCGCCATTTGTTCTTTCATTTTGAACATAAAGTTTTCCAACATGGTCATTGCTTGTTTCTTCTCATATGGTGCCATCTCCTTTCTGGTGCTTGGGGCTGAACTGCTGAAGGGTGCTCAGTTTATGGGGGTTCTGGACAACCGGATGGGGAAGACAACTCTACTGCACCCTCTAATGCACCTTCTCCTTCCATTTCCTCTGAGGCCGCAGTGGTGTCCGTCCAATGTATCCCATCCCGCTTCAGGCCATGGTGCTCGCTGTCTAATTCCATTGCTGCATGTTTAATTCCATTGGGTTAAAAATAAATTTTGAGCCAAAATCTCACATTCAAATTTGAGAAACATATTGCTTTGAGGAAGCAGTTTCGCGTTCCTAAGGTCCAGATCGCACTCCACGACACCAATGTTATGGCAGTTTGGATTTCGGACCAGGGTCAAACTCTCACTCCTGATGACCAATGTCACGGTGGTAATGCCGGCCAAACAGCCAAGCCACTTGTTACATACTTCCTCGAGACACCAACATGAGTGCATTCAGCAAGTGTGTACAGATTGAAGTCCGACCGGCCAGTCGCATTGCAAGTCCTCAAGGTGAGCTTTGTATCACCAAAGCAAGCAGATGAATCTGAGTCCACAGACCGAGCTGAGCGACTTTGAATTCGGAACTGCATGCTTGTTAAGAACCAAAATGCATACTGGCAGCTGCAGTGAGGAGGAGAGAGGGAACAGACTTTTGCCGTCTCAATGTGACCAGAAAAGAGATGCCTGCGTGGATGTCATCTCTGAGACACCAGCAAGGCAGCAGATTCATCGAGTACCAATGAGTAGGTATGAGCAACCAGTTTTACAGGGTGAAGCTGGGTCTTGTTAAGGCTTTGGGAGTCACAGAACCAGTCTCGGTTCACATGCAGAACTCTCCATTCCCTTTTTGCTGGGTGAGCCGGTTTTAAAACTCAGTCTGCCGCAGAATGTATAGCACAGCCATTGCTTCTCACAGGTCATACGTGTCCTACTTCTGAAGCTGAGGCAAGCTTTCATGTTAAGCTGAGGCAAAATATCAACCTCTCCCCCCATAAACCCTCTTAGACCCCGATTTTTTAAATAGCATCAACAAACTTTGGTAGATCACAGGTGATGAAGGTTGTGCTCAAGTTTCATCAAAATTGTGTGTATAGTTTCTCCAAAGAAAGCAAATACATATTTTAGGGAGGGTGGAGTGGGGGGGGGGCACCCCCTGTGCACTCATTGGACCCCGATTTTTAGCTTATCAGGAGTTTACATTCCACATAAGATATTGCCATTGCTCATCATCTGTCCATCCATCAATCCATCTCCTTTTTCGACTTCTCCTGCCATACGGCTGGGCCAATCTGGCTGAATTTTTGTAGCAACGTTCCTCTCCTGACTGTTAACAGGAATTGCAAAGCTCATTCCGGTCACATGACTTCAAGTAGGTCAAAATGGCCAACTTAGTAAATGTCTTCAAAGATCTTCTTCTTCAGACACACCAGTCAGAATGCTACCAAATTTGGGTTACAAAATTAGGCCTGGGTCCTGATGTTAAATTGCGAAGGTCATGTCGATCACATGACGAAGTGTGTTAAAATGGCTGACTTAGTTAATTTTCGGGAAAATCGCTGTCGGGGTTGATGATATACACACACCTTCGGGGGTCTCCTTCCCGTTGGTGTATGTATGTTGGTTGTGGTGCCGGACTCAGCGCGTTCTCTAACGACTTCAATCAAAGCTTTGAGCTTCACAAGTCTGAACGAATGTACAGGTCAGCTACCACTTGAATGGATCTGTCAGTTGGTGTCTGTGACTTCTGAGTTCCCATCACAGGGTCCTCTCGTACGATGGCCCGTCTAGGTTGATTTCAAGAGCTCAAAGGAATTATTTCCCTGTATGCAATCTTAATGAATTTTAAACAACCTGATTACGATCGGCTCCACATGTTAAAAACCACTCTGGACATTAACAACTCCTTCACTCAGAGATAAATTGAGCACGAGGCAATCGAAACTCACGGTCATCACATATCACCCGTCTCTCTACACCTCCCTCTCGTGGGTTGATATAGTATCACAGAACAATCCCGTGCCTTCCAGCAAATATGATTCTCGTCTTTCCTGGAAGTTTCGCTTCAGAACAGTCCAGCATCTTCACAAATCTCACCAGGAAGTTTACAGTACAATACTGCCATCTTCAGTGAAAATTGGCTCATTACATGAAGCAGTTCATATTACAATTTACCGATCCGTGCTAAACGAAACTTATAACATATAACCATCAATTTTAATCGTTCATTTACAGGCATTTACTAATGCTTAAATTTACCACATCCTCGAGCATTAAACTGACAATCACGTAAATTCCTTCAAAAACCTTCTTCTCCAGACCAACCTGTCAGCGTGCTCCCAAATTTGGGTTACAACATTAGCACAGGGTCGTGATGTTGAATTGCAGAGGTCATGCTGATCTCATGACCGGAAGAGTGTCAAAATAGCCAACTTAGTCAATTTTGGGGAAAATCGTGTAAATTCCTTCAAAAATCTTCCTCTCCAGACCCACCATTCAGAATTCCACCAAATTTGGGTTACAACATTTTTCCAGGGCCCAGATAAGCTACAGGTTCAGTGGTCCTATTTTTTTTTTGTGCCATGAACAAACTTTGTTTGATCACAGGTGCTGAAGGTTGCAGTCAATTTGCACCAAAATTGTGTGTGCAGTTTTGGAGAAGGCAAATACATATTTCGGGGGGAACCCCTCTGTACACCCCTTAGACCCCGATTTTTTAATGCCATGAACAAACTTTGGTATATCATGGGTGATGAAGGTTGTAGTCAAGTTTCATCAAAATTGTGTGTGTGGTTTCAGAAATGAAAGCAAATACCTATTTTGGGGGGAAAGCAACCCCCCCCCCCGAATTTTTCAGTCCTTGTGTTAAAGTTGCATGCAGAGAAGCCATTCCATATAAAGGGAGGGGCGCTTTGCGCTTCCCGTGATTGCTGCAGGAGTCTCTGCTTCTAACAACACCGCCGTTGCACACTTGCAAGAATAGAGCTCCATCACAAGAACAAAACTCAAGCTTATAGCTAATGAGCAAAACCTCTCAAAAAAGCAAAATCTATGGCACTTGGGTGGAATTTGTTTTAAAAGCCATTAATTACATGTATTGACAGATGTATATTCCAAATTTCAGCTAGTTTCAATGTATAGCCTTTGAGATATGAACGTCAACACATTTCGGATGGACGGACGTGATGGAAGGACAGATGACAGACACCAACATGAATTTCGAGGGTTTTCGTTAAAAAACAAACTCAAGAATGCGAAAATGGACGTTGCTGAAATTTGGAACATATTACCTCGACGTACAAAGGATTTACTTCTGAAACTTGCAGCTGATGTCGTCCAGTAGAAGCCGAGAAACAAATTTTCCATTTCTGTGTTAAAGTTGCATACAAAGAAATCATCCCATATAAAGGGAGGGGAACTTTGCACCTCCCTTGATTTCTAGAGTGTTAAAAGTTCCCAAGAGCCCAGTGAGCTCCATGGAACATGGAATATGGAACTACCCAGACTCTTCCCATAGCTGGTCGTCTGACCAAACTGAGCAACTGGGCAAGAGGGCCTTGGTCAGGAAGGTGACCAAAAACCCAATGACCACTCTGACAGAACTACAGAGTTCTTTGGCTGAGATGGGAGTTCTTGCCGGAAGGCCAACAGTCTCTGTAGCACTTCACAAATCTAGGCTTTATGGAAGAGTGGCCAGACGGAAGCTACTACTGAGAAAAATGCAAATGACAGTGTGCCTGGAGTTAGAAAAAAGGCACATGAAAGAATGAGAGCATGAAGCAAAATATTCTGTGGTCAAATGAGACGAAAATTGAACTTTTTGGCCTGAATGCAAAGTGCTACGTATGGCGGAAACTGAGCACAGCTCATCACTCATCCAACACCATCCCTACCG
This sequence comes from Eptatretus atami, assembly GCA_035128595.1. Classification (NCBI taxonomy): domain Eukaryota; kingdom Metazoa; phylum Chordata; class Myxini; order Myxiniformes; family Myxinidae; genus Eptatretus; species Eptatretus atami. Next base: position 45,441,062 of record CM068958.1, on the reverse strand, counting down.
TGAAGCATGGTAGTGGCAGCATCAGGCTATGGGGATACTTTTCTGTGGCAGGGACTGGGAGACTTGTAAGGATAGAGGGAACAATGAATGGAGCCAAATACAGGCAAATCCTTGAGGATAACCTGCTTCACAGTGCAAAAGACATTAGATTGTGGCAAAGAGTTACGTTCCAACAAGACGTTGACCCCAAGCAAACAGCCAAAGCAACACTGGAATGGCTTCAGAATAAGAATGTGAAAGTCCTTGAGTGGCCCAGCCAAAGCTGAAACTTGAATCCCATTGAGAATCTGTGGAAAGACTTGAAGATTTCTGTTCACTGACACACTCCATCCAACTTGACAGAGCTTGAGCAAATCTGTAAAGAAGAATGAGAGAAAATCCCCAAATCCAGATGTGCAAAGCTGATGTAGACGTACCCAAGAAGACTCGAAGCTGTAATCACTGCCAAACACGCTTCTAAAAAGTATTGACTCAGGGAGTTGAGTACTTATTGACACAAGACATTTCAGCTTTTCATTTTTAATTAATTTGTAAAAATTTTAAAAACACGTTTTCACTTTGTCATTATGGGGTATTTTGTGTAGATCGTTGACAAGAAAATTAAATTGAATCCATTTTATATTCAGGCAACACAACAAAATGCGACAAAAGTCGAGGGGTGTGAATACTTTCTGAAGGCACTGCATTCCCATTTGAGCTTCAGTGTGCCTGTCCATGCCATAACATTTTTACCAATTGAGCTTTTGTGATCAAATCTTCAACAAACCTTTATTATGAGATTGTGGAGAACATAAATTAATAAAATGCACAACTGTTTTTTTTAACTGTCGTTTTCATCAAATTTAGTTTGAGTACTAAATGGATGCGGACTGGCCTTGCATTTTAAGATGATTTTCAGTTCACCTTTTTTTTGTAATCTGATATCTGATGTGATCTGATGATCAAGTGTCCTCTTACCTTCCCACCTTCCCTTTCGGGAGCCATTTGTGACTCTTGAGTTTGTTTTGGTGATTTATTTCTTTTTTTATTTACATGCTCAGCATTTAACTGAGTTGTCTTTATATTTGAACTCGAAAATAAGACCCGTCACTTTACTGATGGGTTTAATCAAAAGACAGCATGTTGCATTTCAAAACATATTGCATGTGTATCTGAGTCTCAATGAGGATGTAAAATGAGGTGAAACAGGCGAAAAAGTTGTTGCTGCTGTCACTGTGGCTGTGGTTGTTGTTTGTGTGACCCTTCCATCTACCATTATATATTGCTGTATTGCTTCAAGTATTGTAATACCCCCAGTGACGAAGTCGCCGGAGTCATATGTTTTTGGGTTGTACGCACGTACGTCCATGCAAATTTTCTCTGTTTTCTCTGCAACTGCTTATCCAATTGACAGGAAATTTTCACCACAGATGCAACTACTCATGCAAAATTTTCATTGATAATTATGACGTCGTAGGTCACATGGGGTGGTGGTAGCCATGGTGGAAAAACTTAAAAGCTTTGGACCTCTGCATCTCCTAAACATCACCATGGGAAAAATTCAAAATTGGCACCTGGCAACTACTCTGCATGGGGAATAAGGTTGATTTGATGGATGTCATTGGTGAAGTGGTATCCTGGTCAAAATTTGACATGTAGAACGGTGCATTTGTTCAGTATGAAAATTTGTGAGGTTCATCTATGGATAGATTGGTCAAAAGAATTTTTTATGATTACATCGGTTATGTGAACTGGCAGCCATATTGTTTTTTGTTTTTTATAATGAAATAAATCTTCTTCTCCAGAACCACTTTAAAGATCAAAGTGAAACTGCACATAAATGATCAGCTAGCCATCTATATATTACTAAAACTCTCATCTTGTATGTATGTATGTATGTATGTATTTTCCCGAAATACAGCCAAAATGGTACACGATAGCGCAAACATTTTAGTGCCACCTTACTCAACATTCACCTGTGGTGTGCAGTATAAAGTTTCGTTAAAATCGGGCAACGAAAAAAATTATAAAAAAATCAATTCCCGATTCAGTCAAGTACTCTTCGGGATTATTTGATCAATGCAAACAACCTCAGCGGTATAGTTTGCTGGAGCTATCTTTTCTTTTCTTTTTTGAAATGATTACTTTATCAAACGCTGTCACAACGAGAACCCAACGGGTTCACGGGTCGTCTAGTGTTGAATAAAGTTTGATAACTATGACATCATAGGTCACATGGTCTGGCAGTCATCTTGGATTTACCCGAAAAAACTTCAAAAATCTTCTTCTCCAGAACGGCTAGACAGGTTGAGGGAAAACTTCACACACCTATTTAACATGCCTTGTTGAGACGAGGATGATGAAGTGTAGTTGATAAGTCACGTGGTTTGGTGGCCATATTGGATTGAAGAAGAATATTAAATAATGTTTTCTCTGGAACTGCTTATCCGATCGAAACGAAATTTGCCAACTATCATCAAACACAATTGTTGCATTCAAGTGGAAATGATGACATCATAGGTCATGTGGTGTGGCAGCTATATTGTATAGAAAATCGAACCTTATCCGATTAAAATGAAACTTCACACACACATGATCCTCTACCAAATCCTGGGCAGCGTCCAAATTTTTAATGCCATAGGTCATGTAGTTTGGCAGCCATTTCAGTTTGAAAACCGAAAATTAATAAACCTTTTTCTCCAAAACTGCTTAACAGATCGATGTAAAACAAGTTGTGTTACATGGAGCAAGGGCAGTGGATCAAAATTGCACTGTTTCATATTGATCGCTTTCACAGTTTCTGAAATATTTTTTTTTATTATTTTCCTTGAAACCAATGTGACTGCCACACCACGTGACTGATGACATCATTTTAAAGTAAAATGTATGCAGCAAGGGCAGTGCATCATAGCTGCAAAGTATAGTATTGATAGGTTGAATGGTTTCAGATAAATAATTGTTTAATTATTTCCTTAAAAGCAACGTGGCTGCTACCTCCTGTGACTGATGAGGTCATTGTTAAATAAAATATTTGCAAAGTCTCGCATTGCAAGGCTAAATGGTTTCAGAGAAATTGTTTTTTTTTAAATATGATTGACTCAGCATGGGCAATATTGGTTGAAAATTTCAACATCATCGGTCGCATGGTCTTGCAACCATGTTGGACAAAAAAATCCTTATCCGATCAACGTGAAACTCCAAAATGTGATCTGGCCACCCATTCTGAATTTGATTTGATAAAGAGGACGTCATGGGTCAGGTATCCGATCGAAGCAGGGTTGTATCGAAGCGGGGCGGCATGGCTTTTATTTTTTTCACCATAGAAATTTCACGAAATTTTCACCATCGATGTGACTACTCAAGTGGAATGTTTTTGTGATAACTATGACTTCATAGGTCACGTGGTGTGGCAGCCATGTTGGAAAAAAGGAAAAACTTTGGTCCTCTATCTCCGAAACTGCTCCATGGAAAAAATTGAAACTTGGTACGTGTGAAGTACTCCCCATGAGAAAAAACTGTAATTTTTCGACGATGTCATAATTGCAAATGTCAAATGCTTTATCCGATCAGTATGAAAAATTTTGAGGGTCACCTAGGGCTAAATTGTAATTGGCAAAAAAAAAAAATGATGACGTCATCGGTCACGTTGTTTGACAGCCATATTGTTTTAAACATAAAACCTTCAAAAATCTTTTTCTCTGTAACAGCTGAACAGATCGAGGCAAAACATTACAGGTATGATCGCCTAACCATGAGGAACAAAAAGTTCTCCACCAATGATGTCATAGGTCACATGGTTTGGCAGATAATTTTTTTTGAAGAATAAACATTTTAAAATCTTCTCTAGAACAACTTGACAGATCGAGGGGAAACTTCACTTACATATTTCCCAAGCCTTGTGGATACCAGAGTGTTCATGAATAATTACTCGGTCACATGGTCTGGCCGCCATATTGGTTTGAACGAAATTCTTTAAAAGTTCTTCCTCTTGAACCGCTTCATCAATTGATGTGAAATGTCAGAGTTATGATTGAGTAGACATGTGGAATATATGTTTTAAATTTTAACCCGATCGGACGCATGGTCTGGCAGCCAGAATTATTTAATATTTGTAATCTGAGCTCAGGGATTTAAATCAAACTTGGTAAAAGTAGGCATAATGTTGTAATAATGTGGGCGGAGGCATATCTGTTGATGTCACGACGTCGAACATTGTCGTTCTAGTTATATATAATTTTGTGTGCTCCTTCCGTGTCCATTATAATTTATTCTAAAGGGTTCCTTGCTGTGGTACCATTGGAACAGCCACATTAAAGCTCCAAATCCTGCTTCTTCCTCTTCCCTCCAATAAACATGGGCTTTTAAACAGGCATTTTCATTATTAAATGGACACATTTTTGTTCCATGCAATTTGAGTATTAGCTTTCTCCCCAAGTAAATCGATTGTTATCTTTCCAGTGGTACCATTTGTATTTTTCTTTGACAGCAAGAACCCTTTAGATTTTAAAATATAGCATGATGGACACACACACACACACACACACACACACACACACACACACACACACACCCCAGGGAAACGGATGGTGTTGATATGGCGAGAGCAGATGAGGAGAGGGCAGGGTGGATGATGGAGGGACGATATACAACTGGACATATTGGATGGAGCATCAGTGTAACAATGCAACTGGACGCAAGCTCTCATGAGCCAGACACAGAGAAGGGAGGTAAGCCTGAAGCAGTATGATATCCGAATGGTACCGAGATGCCTGATGAGAATGGGAAGGGGACAGTGTGATGAGAGAAGAATGGTGAGAGTCGGGAGAGGATGGGGGAGGGGCAGGACAATGGGGAGGAGAAAAGTTTGTTGAAAATAAAAGAAAACAAAACACGAAATATTGGAACACAGACTCTGCACAAAAATCTATGTCTGTGCAGTCGCAAATCTGAGCAGACGGGATGTGCACTGAAAAAGAAATAGCCTGCTCCTCTTCTTGTTAGGAAAAAGATCATCTCAAGCAGAGACAGGAATCTGCATGGAGTAGAAAGACTGATGAGGTGCTACTTGTTTTTGGCAAAAACAACATCAAGCTCCACAGAAGAAATATCATGAAGGAAAATTGGAGCAAAGAGGAGAAAGAAATCATCCTTCAATGCCACGTCTATTCAGCCCATGAGCTTTGGGGGATGAAAGATAATGGAAAACATGAGATAGAAAACTAATAAAAGAGAAAACAGACAAAGCCAGAGAACAAGCCGCAAAAAAATTTGAGGAGAATGGAAGTCGAGAAGTCGCCGGGAGGTGGAAAGAGGGAGAGTGAGGAGATGGCCATGAGGACACAGGGAGAGACTCTGCGGCAAAACCAGGGCTTGGAACACAGCGTGGCACCAGAGACCCAGCGGCGGGGATGACAAGTGATGGGGGGAGGCAATACGGACCCACTGCAGGGAAAGGAACGCATCCGACCCTTTGACATGGACTAGGAAGCAAAGGACAAGAGGTGTGGATAGTGATGGACATGAAGAGGAGGAGGGTGACAGAACAAAGGAAAGGAAGAAGAAGAGGAAGATGAAGTGCTGGGAGGGCCAGATAATTATGGGCAGAAATAGGAGGGAGAATGGCAAAATGAGTGAAAGGAGAATGAAGAGCAGCATGAAATGGAGGAAGAGTCAGCCAACAAAATAGAGAAGATGAGATTGGTACCATTCAGAGAAATACCGCAACTCTACAAAATAGGAAATAACAAAAGGACAAACATACTGGTGAGGAGAACCAACACAGCACTCAGAAAAATCATATCAAGGTCAGCCAAATTTGAGGAAATCAACACTGTGAGCTTTGCAGCAGCATTGCTCATTCAAGAAAAAGTGACATGCAAACATCGCTGCAATAAAAAAATAAACCTGGCAAGAGAGCCAACTACCTCACAAGTATAGACCAACAACATGTCGACCAACACCATACAAACTTTTGATAGGAATCATCACAGAAATGATGTACCACCACCGAATACAACAGGGATGTCGAGAGGCAGAACAGAAGGAATGTAAAAGAGGATGCTATGGAACAATAGACCACCTACTACTAAACAAGGCCATACTCAAAAACTGTAAAACCAGAAGAAACAAATTGTCCACAGCAATGATAATAATAATAATAATAATAATAATAATAATAATACCATTCCTTTCATGCCTAAAGGCACACAGGACTGTCAAGGCAGTTTCATTGGCAAAGAGTACAGTCCTAGACAGGTCACCACTCTGATGCAGTTTGCCCTGAAAGATTATTACCCCACTACATTGGTACTCATTTCACTGACCTCAGAAGGATGACAAGCTGAGTCAATCCCACCCAGTGTCAATTCAACAGTTGACAGGGGATTGAACTCAGGACTCTAGAATCCCTAACCAGCCACCTTAACCACTAAGCCAACACCAGGCTTTCTTAACCACTAAGCCAACACCAGGCTTTCCTCGAGTCCCTAGCCAGCCACCTTAACCACTAAGCCAACACCAGGCTTTCCACAGCATGGATAGATGACAAAAAAGCTTTTGATAGTGTCTCACATTCATGGATGATAGAATGCATGCAAGTATACGTGATCAGCCCCAAATAATCAAACTGAATGAGAAAGCAATTGAGCTGTGGAACACCACATTGATACTGCAATACTTGGAAAGAAAGATGGAAATACCAGGAGTGAAGATAGGGATACACCAGGGTGATAGCCTTTCACCCCTCCTGTTTTGCCTGGCTGTAGACCCACTGAGCAACCTCATTAATGAGCAAGGACATGGATACAACCTAACATCCGATAAAATAAAGTCAAAAGAGACAAGAAAAGTAACACATCCACTGCACATGCATCTAAAACTCTTTGCACCAAATGATGAAAAATTGGTAGAACAGCTGAAATTAGTGAAACAGTACACCGACGGCATTCAAATGGAATTTGGCTTCGATAAGTGTGCGAAGTGCACAATCATGCAAGGTAGACCAACAAAAATGGACAACATAAAAATTGACTTAGATACAAAAATACAGGAACTAGAAAACAAAGCATCATACAAATACCTTGGAATAGAAGAGGGCCACCAAATGTCACAAACAAATGCGCAAAATAATTACAAAAATACTTGCTGATCGAGAAAATATATCTCTCCCCAAGCAACAAAATAAAAGCCATTAACCAAATAGCAATACCAGTGTTCCAATAAAGCTGCGGAATAATAAACTGTCCACAAGCAGAAAGCAATACAGTGTATATCAAAACAAGGAAACTCCACACCATCCACAAAATGTTCTACAAAAATTGGTGCATCCCGTGAACGTACCTGCCGGGACGAGGAGGTAGCGGCTTCATGGAACTCAACCAAGTGTACAGAATGACAACTGTGGGGTTGGCTGAGTGCATGAAAAGTTCAACAGACTATAATTTGTAAGCAAATACGAAGACGGCAAGCCAGAAAAGGTATCCCTAAGCCACCGAGCAAAAATTGTCCAAAGACAGGTGCAAGTGGAGGATGTCACACATGAAACCGAAGCAGCATCGAATACAGACAGCCCCAACTATTGTATAAAAAAAATATATAAAGGGAAATATCAACAGATGTGCATCGACAACTGGGAGAATGACAAAAGAGCAGTAGTGCAGCAGATAACTGCAAAAATACTTCGGTTTGTGA
>CM068958.1:45404626-45414889 GCA_035128595.1 Eptatretus atami | reverse complement strand
TAACCCTGGAATGAACTTTCTCAGGATTTTATTTAAAGAGCCTTACTGTGCATTGAACTAAGGAGCTTTGAAGTTCTGCATGGAGTTAGCTGCAAGCGTTCTTGAAATTGTGCATCGAGTGCTGCATTATCACACATTGATCTTTGAATTTTGATTCAGCCTGCACCTTTACCTACCGATTGTGGATCTTCATTGTCTTCAAAAAGTTATCCTCAAATCAGAGCCTCCATACCACCAGGGGTCTTCAGTTGAGCACCCTCCTTCATTTTATAACAGCAAATCATGTTTATGACATAATATGAACTGACATTGGCCAAAGAAGAAAATGTCGAAACAAAATGATCAGCATCCGGCACAGCACCAAAGCTACCAGATGATGGTTGATACAATGCACACACCTAATGGTAGGGTATAAGAATTCAGAAACATTCCATGCTTCAGTGTGTCACTCTTTAATGCATTAAAATTGGATGAGAAAGTGCACAATATGCTATATGCAACAAACTAGGGTCTGACATGGATGTGGTCTTGCCTCTGCAGCCATAATCCATCATGCCAGCTTCTTGAATTGTAACCGAGGAGCCATCCACATATTGCATAAAAAGACTGGAGTTGTAGACCGAGTCAATCCCCCACCATTTTCATCCCCACGTCTTATATATTTTCCTTCCATAAACTTTCCATTCCTCCCCACTCATCCCAATGTTCTTCTCTTTCATTATCTCCCTCTTCCCTCCATCCCTACCCGCCCTTCTCTATTTCTTTCAATTTACTGCAGTTCCTGTCCCCTACTGCATGTGTACATGATATACGAGCAATGATATGATGTGATTGGATTTCACACACACACTAATATATAATATATATATATATATTTATGCGGCCACGGGTACCGAGACACCAGCTTTTCACTCAGGGGGATTAATCGCCGTTGTCCTTGGTAGAGCGCGGACCTGAGGCCAACGCTCACAATTAATGTTGTGGTATGGTGGGTTGTTTTAGACCACGAACGCCACCCAGTCAACCACGAGTTCCAGTGTCTGCCGTCTAATTATTCGTTTGACTAGAGGTCACGTGGTTACCCGAGCAGGGACGCGCCCTCGGCAAAGCACCAATGTTATCTGATTAGATATTAATTAGGGTGGCCGAGCGTTTTAACCGCTGGTGCGTGCCGACTATTTTTTGGTCAAATTTGTGGTAATTACCTCCCAGTCTATCTCGGTTCGAACAATGCTAGACCAATGAAGAAAGGACAAACACGGACAGGTTGGAAATCGACAAATAATTTATTAATAATAAAATAAATAGCCTGTGTTTGGCTCAGTGGTTAGGGTGGTGGCTTGGGATCCTAGGGTCCTGAGTTCAAGCCCTGTCAGCTGTTGAATTAATACACCAGGGGGTTGACTCAGCCTGTCATCCTTCCAAGGTCGGCGAAATGAGTACCAGTTCCAGTGAGTGTACTGGTAGAGGGGCACTGCATCACGCGACACAGTTGTGCTTCAAGAAATGATAGCTACCCGGCAGCTAAGCTGCCATACAACCACCACCAATAATAAAATAAATAAATAAAAATAACTTTTTATTTGCTGAGGTAATACAGAATTTCAAAGCAAAATCAAAATGCCAGGAAAGAGACAAAGAGCAGAAACTTTACGGGGGTTAACTTACAGCTAAACACAGACAAAGGTACCCAACGGATCATTTCGGGGGAGGGGAGGGGGAGAAAATCGTCTCGCTCACCAGAAAGTCATCCGTGAAGCAAAAACGTCTGAAATGCGTGCGTGTCACGTCCGTCGCCACCACCAGCTTTCATACAGCCTCTCGCGGGGCAGCCTTGAACGCCAGTCCGCACGCTCGCTTGCCAAAGCTCTGGGCAGGACGAATCGTCTCGCTGTTGGCGCTGGCCAGACACCCACACACGTGCTTCCTTGTCCTCTTTTGCGCGCCGACACCTGCTTCTTGCTCCTTCTCTCTTGTACCTCTTTCGTTCATGCTTTTTTATTATCTCAGAACGTATCTCTTTCTTCTTCAGAACGTATCTCTTTCTCTCAGAATGTATCGCTTTCGCTTTTTCCCTCACAGAACGTCTTCTCATTCAGAACGTCCCTCTTTCGCCTTTCTCTCCCGAACGTTTCTCCTCACAGAACGTCCTCTTTCCTTCTTGCCGAACGTCTCTCCGAACGTCTCTTCGTTCTCTCAGACGTCTTCACGTCCTCTCCCTCCTCGAACTCTCCTCACGAACGTCCTCTTTCGCCTTTTCTCTCGAACGTCCTCTCAAGAAGTCTTTTATATCCGGGGCGTCTCTACTAGGTGCCATCCGCCCCAAGCTCACCCCACCCACTGGGCACGGTTACCATGACGACCGCGTGCGCTCTCAAAAGGCGGGCAGTCGGAGCTGCGAAAGAATGCTGCTGAGGCAAAACGAGGGCGGCATCAGAGCTCGTGAAAGAAATGTGTGTGAACGTGTCTGTCGTAAAGAAAAAAAAAGCTTCCCATAAGAAGGGGATCTATCCTTTACCCTTCTCAACACATTACCTTTAAGAACCCATTATACATGGAGATGGGGCTAATCTGAACATGCATTGAAGGAAATAACTGTCTGAGCACCTGAATGTGTGGATGCATTCATCAGACCGGATTCTAAATCCGTAACAATATATTGTTGTGGGCCGGGGTTTGGTGGCGATAAACGACCACTAGGCGGAGCAGTGGAGTCGTCTCCCACCGAACACCCGGAATTTAGGTCGTGACTCTCGATGAGTCCGAGAGTTCACGGGTCCCTTAGCGGACCGTGGTTGCCAATATTTTGACGGCGTGAGGTCGGGTCCACTTGTCTAATTCCAATTTACCTAAGTACCATGCCGTCCAACTACCGGGAACCACACCCTCGCCGACTTTTTCCGAATCGAGTCGCTATCACCGACTTGGATCGGCATAACGAGCGGAAGTTACCAAAGCTGTGCCGGACCAAATTAACGATTTACCGGCCCAACGGCCTTACTAATTCTCACACGCACCATGCTAGGCCAATGGGGAAAGCACAGAAACGAGCTGGTACATTTAACAGGGTTTATTTTACAAGAATAATCGGGAGGGGAACACAGAGCAGAGTTATCATGAATAAAAGGCAGGCAATGTACATGAACAAGGAGAAAGCACTTACACAATTCTACTTACAGGACGGTGCAACACACACACACACACACACACACACACGAAATGGACCTCGTGGTCTATTTTTGGTAGAGCCTGGTACCTCCCCGCCTCGTGCGGTTTCACCGACTCAAACCCACGACCCGAATCCACGGCCCACAAACGGGACCAAGCCACATTCGCCACCAAGACCGCAGACCGCAATCGCCACGATCCTGCAGAACGCAATCGCCACGATCCTGCAGAACGCAACCCTTGTTCTCCCAACACTCGTCCAGACAACCACTCTACTCTTCTGAAGTGGGAGGGGTCTCTTCTCCTCCCACTCGCCTCCTGATTGGATGAGAGGTTGTGGGATGACTCGTGGTCACCTCCCGATTGGCTGGGGTGTGTGTGTCATGCTCGCCCTTCGCTCATTGGCTGGAGGAAATGGTCCATGCCCTTCTTGGGACGGAGCCTCGTTCTGAGGCGTTGGAGGCTCCGCGACGCCTTCAGCCGAAAACATGTGGCAATGGCGACCAGTCGAGTGCAGGATGGTGGCGTTCTAAGTGGATGTAGTAGTAGTTGTTGTTGTTGATGAGGAAAAACCTAGCTAAAAAAATAACTCGTAGCGCACACACGAAATTCCCATTAGACAGAAGGAAGGATTCAATTATGACACATACTTATCGAATAACTGAACTACGGGGACTCTGGCTGTCTGTGTGCAGATGGCTTCCAAATCCGTAACAATATATATATATATATATATATATATATATCGAAAATATATTATACATATATGTACATATTATAATATATTAATATATATATATATTATATATATATATATATACTATATATATATATACATATACACATATACATAATATATATAAACCCACCACATCTCTCACCTGTGAATGAGGGAACAGCCAATCAGCTCTCCTTAATGACTACACCCAGGTGGCTAGCATTATATAAATATTAACACTTTCTCAACTCTCTCGCCGAATAAGCTGCGTAAAAGTACCAAGAAGTACTTACACAATGTAAGTGCTGCGCTGTTTCGAACTCTTCCCAGAGTCCTTAACACTTAAAGACGTTCATTCATTGTAACACACGACAATCCCAAATGTGTACAACCCTCAGTACCGACGAGTTTTCATCACTTTAGCCCCTGGGGTGCAGTCGATTAGGTGAGAGCTGATTGGCCTATCCTGCTTTACAAGGTGAGATGTGGGTGGTCCTTTTTATTTAATTATTTGACTGCTTTTGCGTTGGGCAGCGTGTAAGTGCTTGGGAATTCATTGGTATGCATTGTTCTAGGCTATCGTGATGATTCACCAAATAAGTGATGAAACCTGTCCGTAGTGAGTGGGTGTGTAGCATTGTGATTGTCGTGTTGTACTATGTGTGAACGTCTATAGTTGTTGAGGACTCTGGAAGGTTCGAAACCAGCGTAGCACTACCTTGTGGATAAGTCTTTTTGGGTTACTTTTGCAGCTTCCTCTGGCTAGAGGAGTGTTGGAAGGTCAATCATATATATCTATCTCATATCTTATCTATCTTTCCATATATGTATACATATATAAAACTCTGGAAAAAATTAGGGGAGAGAACCACTGCAAAATATGCAGTTTTTCTGGTTTTAAACTATTTATAGGTATGTGTTTGAGTAAAATGACATTTTTGTTTTATCATTAAACTACTGAAACATTTCTCCCAATTCCGAATAAAAATATTTGTCATTTAGAGCATTTATTTGCAGAAAAATGACAACTGGTCAAATAACAACAAAGCATTCAGTGTTTTCAGCCTCAAATAATAAAACAAAAACAAGTTCATCTTTATTTTTAAACAACCACAATACTAATGTTTTAACTTAGGAAAGTTCAGAATCAATATTTTGTGGAATAACCCTGATTTTCAATCAGATAAAACAGCTTCCATGTGTCTGGCATGCTCTCCCACCAGTCTTCACATTGCTGTTGGGTGACTTTATGCTACTCCTGGTGAAAAATTCAAGCAGCTCAGCTTTGTTTTGATGGCTTGTGACCATCCATCTTCCTCTTGATCACAAATTCCAGAAGGTTTTCAAATGGATTCAGGTCTGGAGATTGGGCTGCATGACAGGGTCTTGATCTGATGTCCTCCATCCAGCACCTTGATTGACCTGGCTGTGTGGCATGGAGCATTGTTCCCTGCTTGAAAAATCAATCCTCAGATTGGGGAACATTGTCAAGCAGAAGGAAGCAAGTGTTCTTTCCAGGACAACCTTGTATGTGGAATTGATTCATGAGTCTTCACAAAGACAATCTGCCCGATTCCAAGCCTTGCTGAAGCACCCCCAGATCATGACAGATCTCCACCAAAATTTCACAGTGGGTGCGAGACAACTGTGGCTTGTAGCCTCTCCAGGTCTCCGTCTAAACCATTAGACGACTAGATGTTGGGCAAAGCTGAAATTGGACTCATCAGAGAAGATGACCTTACTCAGTTCCTCTTGGTCCAATCCTTATGGTCTTTTGCAACTCAGCCTGGGCTCTTCGTTGCTTCTCATTGATGAAGATTTTTTTCCTAGCTTTGCAGGATTCAGCCCTGCCCCTAGGAGCCTGTTTCGAACCGTCCTCTGCCGTGCACATCACCCAGGCTGCCGTTTGTCCCATTCTTTTTGTACGTCACTTTGATGTCATCTCTATGGTTGTTGAGTGACATTCGATGAGTTTGCGGTCATCCCCGGTCAGTGGAAAGTAGTTTTCGCCCTCTTGCCATCTGTAGCTTTGTTGTCCCCAATGTCTGCTGTTGACCATTGTTCTTATGAACCGCGTCTTGAATTTTAAAGGATGAACAACGTGACGCTTCACTGTATCCTCTGCCAGTAAAGCCAAATTGAAACCTTCTCTTCTCACTCAACCTTTCTTTCACCTCTTTGGCATGGTCAATAGTTATTTTTTTGATTCCAGTACTTTTGAGGTACTACTAAGTCACTGTTTTGCCCATCCACTGGTACTTGCAAGAGGATAGTGATGACCCAGCAGTGGTTTTTAATACTTTTCCACTTGTTAAATTAATTCGTTCAGGTGATCAACCTAAATCAGTTCCTCACTAGTAGAATGAGGTTGCCTGTGTGTGGAATTCTGTGTTGGAATGGAATTGGCTGCCAATACATAGTAGAGATGCTGATTTAAATTTTTTTTTGGAGTGGTCTCTTATTTTTTTTCCAGAGCTGTGTGTATATATATTATATATATATATATATATATATATTCAATGCAAATTCGAAATATTTGATTTGATTTGAAAAATTCTTCCAATTAAATATGACTCAAGTGTAATTTCCTCAAACTTTCTACTTAATAGTTTTATTGCTTTTGCATGAAGATACCACATTTCTTTAGGCTCAAAAATGTGAGAGAAAATTTTTCAATGCGACCCAATGCCTCAGGCGAACTTAACACCTCCATTTCTTCTCCTGATGTTTCTCTCCCACATGTTACCCTGAGGCAATAATAAATTTGGGCTAATATCAGTTACAGAGTGGGAAATGGGCACAAGAAAGAGGGAGGTGGGAAAGCTAAGGAAGGAGGAGAGAGAGAGAGATGAGACAGATGATGAAATATGACGATAATGATGATTAAAATAAGCGTTAGCTATTTCATATTACCGACCTGTACCTGCTTAGCATAAGTTGTGAGGTAACTTATTGAAATATAACATGTGTTTACGTATGTAATAAATAGATGTTCGTCTCCCTGTCATCCTGCTTGGTCGATATCCCATTCTTACAATCCATCTAGTTTAATGTCTTTAACCCTCTGTCATCTGTCCAAATGTTCTCTTTAAAGCACTTTGCGTGCGCAAGCTGGACATGAAAATGAAAGAATTGCTGTCCAATTGGCGGTTTTAGTCACCTCAGGGGCTCGTGGTTTAGCTTGTTGAAACTTTGGAGGCCACCGCTAATGAGCTTGTGCCTCCTGCTGTTATGGTGGAATGAATCCTGCCACCAGTCCGATCGCCACCATGGCAAATCGAGAGCTGGACGTGCCAAGAATTGATTTTAAAAGGGCAGACACCAGGATCTGACGGAAAGGAGGGCTGTGCTTCATTGGTGAACGTTGAACAGTTGCCTGTCCTCAATTGCAAACGGTAATTGGTTGTCAAGTAGACAGCTCTGTCTCTCCCTCTCCCTCTCCCTCTCCCTCTGCCCCCTTGTCCGGAATGATTGCCTGCCGTGGAGTCATCTCTCTTTCTTTCGTTTCAGCTGTTCGATTTCACCATGTCGACCCATGCTGTGGCTTCAGTGTGGATTTTTAGCTACTTGCTCACACACCGCACTCAACCCAGGCATGTACACAACCCCATGGGAGAGTTCTTATCCATCCTCTGTTATTTGGACTTCCCTCACCACATTTGCAGCATGGACATGTGTGTTATTCACTGTGTTTTTTTTTGTGGGCCATCGCCGGTTCCACCTCACAATTGTGGCTTCGTCGATCCTGCGGCATTGGATTCTTAACCCACTACTCCACTTATGGAGCCAACAAATGCCTGTACAAATTTCCCCACAGAGGCTCCACCTCCTGCTCTTCCTGTGCTATTTATTTGCATTCTGACCTCCTTATTTTCCTCATTTTGCTACAACTCAATCTGCTCACTTTTATGTCACCTGTTTTAATTATATTTTTCACCTGTGGTTGCACCTTAGTTTCGGAAAATACAAAAACGCTCCGCAACTGAACTCTCACACCGGCACATACAAGAAAGAATTGTCACTTCAGCAATTAAAAAGCGGAACACGTGCTGAAGCTTGACAATCCAGTTGCCTGAGGAAGCTCACTTTTTGAACCGGGAGAAACTTGCCTGAACTGGAGCTACTCTTGCTTGTTTATTATGAGATTATCAAATAGATATAGTTACTTTTTTTGTTGGAATGCACCTTCTTTCCTTTGAAAAAAAAAAAAATGTTTGTGGACGGCCACTGGTCCGTACTTAACACAAGTGTGAACAACGTCTCCTCAGATAACTCCAGAAAGGCTGACACATCTAGGAAAAACACCATGGACAACCCTCTACACACTTAATCTCTGGTCGATACTCGTACCAGTGTCAGTTTACCATACCTTGTGAGATGATTGCAATAGCATGGGGAAACCGTGTCCAGCGGCTGCCCAATCGATGACAATGGCTGAGTGACCACATTACACACCGTACTGTGTCTATCAGAGACCCATTAACGCTTGGGTTAATTCCCCAAGGACACTATCTCTGACAACTGACTTGTATAAAGTAATAACCGTTCTTTATACACACGGGTTTAATCAAGCTAACAAGGCAGAAAATGGCGGGAGAAACAAGGCCAGAGAAAAAAAACTTTAGCGATCAATACAATAACAGGAAAGCAAGCTCAGGCAATAAAAGCATTGGATAACAAATATTAAGGCATGTAATACATTTCCATTATCCCCGACGTGAGATGCCTGCATTGATCTAATCATTGACTTGACAATCTTGAACTTATTGCACAAGGCATCAACCGGAGAAGTAAGAATGGTGAAGAAGAAGTGGAAAGAAAGAAAGTGGGGTCGTTTTGCGGCCTCGCACACCTTGCAACACCCGGCTGGATTGCTGCTACCCATGATCTGCCTATGGTTCTATCTCGTTCTCCAACTCCCAAAGGATTCCTCTCTCCACTCCAGTCGTGCCTATCAAACTCCTGGGGCGCCCAATGTACTGGCTGGCGTGATGGATGGCAAACTTTAGAGGAAACATGCCAGTGAGCAAGGTGAGGTGGGCCCAGACTCCAAATGACCCAGACTCCCACAGAATCGCAATCTTCTCTGCAACTTCTTCCTTTATTCCGTTCACTTCCCCCCCCCACCCCTCTTTCTAAAGTGCTCTGGGAACCCTCATTGGTGCAGGGCCCACGAGGGCAGGACTGACCCCACTGCTGACCCTCATGCTGAGATTGCTGGGACCTATACCTCTGCCTGCAACTAGAACCAGATAGTGGGATGGGGCCTCTGGGTGGATTTTCTCTCGAAGGGGAAGGGTGAGAATGTAGCACCTACTTGTCATCCCCGTGATTGGATGGCTTCCTTTAGAGGGAACCCTGTGATGTCCTCCGAGTGGCTAGCTGGGTAAGCCTTGCAAGCGATTCTCCACGAGCGGGAAGGAAGTGATATGCTGGTGTTGGCATGAATTGTTTGAGTCCAAAATGTAAACAGGAAAGAATATGGACTAAATCTAACTAACATTTCCACACATATCTATCCACATGAATACGAGATATAACTTATTTGCTAAACAGAATTACTAAAGACATAATTAGCTTTAATCGATGTGGATGCACTTTGTACTCCCCGGGGCACAACTACTATTTATATATATATATATATAAACGAACGACTCAGGGTCCCTTCGTAGTCCATCGAACTCTTCAGTGGGCGGTGCCTTGTCAAAACTGATGTCACTGTTCCGCCCTGATGAACGGGGCTCCATGGGTCCGCCCTTTCTGGGGGGCCTCGGCCAGGCACCGGCAAGGCCCGCCTACTCCACGCGTGTTTGGCGGAAGGTGAATGAGGTGCAGCACAACTGAAGTCACGTTTGGGAACCGAGAAGGAACTGGAACAGCGAACGTGGTTTTGCCTCGGAAAACAGTCTCTGCAGACAGCGGTGGACAGTGTTATGCTGTGGCCAGTGAACCGAGGCTGCAAGTGCTAAGGAGACGTGGTTCCAAAGAGGGGAAATAAAATAATTGATTACCTAACTAAAAAAAACCATCGAAATGCACCTTCGATTTCCCACGAAACACAGGAGGTTGTGATCTACTTTTTTGGAGGTTTTTTTTTCTTTCTGTCTACAACATATACTTAACGGGCATAATAACTCGGGGCAACTGCATGTTTGAAATCTAGGTTCCTAAAACCCGTAACAATGTATACATATATAAGGAAATATGTTATATATATATATATATATATATATATATTATATATATATATATTGTTGTTGGTTTCGCCGGGCGCGTTCGCCACGAGCCCGACCTCCGATGGAGCGTGGGGCTTGCCTCGCTCGATCCCCGGAATTAACAGATCGCCGCCCGAGAAGTCCGAGGTCGGCGGGTCCTGT
>CM068958.1:45307888-45341767 GCA_035128595.1 Eptatretus atami | reverse complement strand
TATATATATATATGTCAGGTTACTGAATTCAAGCAGCCAATTATTTTTAAGGTCAACATTGGCCAAAGGTCAATAACTAAGGTGGTATTTCTAAAATCCTCAATTTTCATTCCATTGACTTTAAATTTGAAGAGGATTTATATTTCAGGTCACTGAATTCAACCACCAATTATTTTTGATGTCAACATGGGCCAAAAGGTCAACATTGGCCCAACTTCAACAACTAAGGTGGTATTTCTAAAATCCTCAATTTTCATCCAATTGACCTGAAATTTGCAAAGGTTTTATATTTATAGGTTTTATATTTGCAAAGGTCACTGAATTAAATCAGCCAATTATTTTGAGGTCAACATGGACCAAAAGGTCAACATAGTCTCAAGGTTAACAACTACGGTGATATTTATAAAATCCTCAATTTTCACCCAATTGACTAGAAAATTTGAAGAGGATATATTTTCCAGGTCACTGAATTCAATGAGCCAAATATTTTTGAGATCAACATGGATCAAAAGTTCAACATAGGCCCAAGGTTAGCAATTAAAACAGTATTTCTAAAATCCTCAATTTTCATCCGATTGACTTGAAATTTGAAGAGGATATATATGTCAGGTCACTGAATTCAACCACCAGTTATATCATTTTGGAGGTCCACAAAGGTCGAAAGCTCAACACAGGCCGAATTTCTAAAATTGTCAATTTTCATCCGATTAACTTGAAATTTGAAGAGGAGTTGCATATTTGGTCATTTAATTCAAGTACCAATTATTTTTTATGGTCAAATTTGTTTTATGGATTTTGCAAGTATCGTGCTCTGCATGACGTCTTCTTGTTGGTTTGTTGGTTTGTTTGTTTGTGAATAAAATATCTCAAAAAGTTGTGGATGGATTTTGACAAAATTTGGTGGAGAGCTTGGGTATGTGACAATGCCAAAATGATTAGATTTTGATGAAGATCTGGATCCGGATCGGGATCTGAAAATTTTATAAGTGATTTTTCACCATTCAGAGATAGCATGCGATCTGTCGTTTTTGGCCCAATCTCAAAAAGTTGTTGCTGGATTCGGGAAAAATTTGGTGGATGAGTTGCTTAAGTGACCAGAACAAGCTGATTGGATTTTAGTTCAAGTCCGAATCCAGATCCAGCCTATCAGTGGGATACAAAACGTAAAGCAATCAGCCTGGCAGAGGTATGTGTTCTACCAAGTGCCCTTCTAGTTAAGAGTGCAAATGAGCAAGGAAGTGTTAATATTCACTGAGATGAAGAGTAATGCTGACTATATGACATTCCAAAGCTTTATTTGGTAGTCTATGGGCAATATACAGAAACAATTTTCTGACTTCACAGAGATTTTGAAGGGAAAGTCACCGTGATTGAACTGGAGAGTCCTCAGAAACCATCGGCATGCACGCCAGAAAGGGTTGAACCACTTTGAACTGCGATGAATCGCAATCCTATGGCAAATCAGCTAGAAAGGCAAAACAGCAACTGATAATTTCCAGGACCAGCATGAACAGTTTTTACAAAATGTTTTCTTGATAAACAATGCAATGTATGGAGATGATAATCAAACCTCATCATGTTTAAACTCACCCTGTAACATAAACCTTCAGTGAAAAGCATAAGTCACATGGTATTACAAAATCTTAAATTAACCTGCGGTTCAGATATATGGTGTAGTTTAAGGATTATATCAGGAAGACAAAACATATGACACATGAAGCTAGTAAATCCAGACCCAGGACTCTATTTTGGGCATATGAATGCAAGTTCGTCTGATGAGAATGCTGAATGGAAAACAGAAAGCACACGTTCGAATAGAACATAATCATGTTTAAAAAAAAACTTCATGGACACCATAAGGAATCTGAAAAGGGTAGACTGAACCAACCTACAAAGCTCACACTTGGTGCTCATTAATGCCTGCAGTGCATGCAGTTTGGTTAGTGGTTTGAAGCAGTGCCAAAAGAACAGCACTTTCTCCTTGTTGCTAACAGTTCCTGACCGCTCTTTTCATAAGGAGTTTTTTTTTTGCATAATCTTTAAGAGATTTGAAAAAAAAAACAGTTCTTCATATCTATTTCATTTTGAATTGTCTCTTTATCTTCCTACAGCAGTTTAGTTTCCACCTTCCTCTTGTCACAGATGTCAGACTTTGTACAAACCTCTGCATTTATTTAACTTTTATGATATTGGGCATGATTTAAACAGAATCCTGTAATCCGTTTTATCCACCATTTTCTTCCATTCTGTCTATTTTTGTTATGATTCTACTTATTTATTTTCTTCCCAAATTTTGGTTGCCTTTGTTTGCTGTCGGGGCAAAATCTCCAAGCAGCAGTGCAGGTATAACTAGAATGGCCACTCGGTAGAGTGCATACCTCTGCCAAGCTGATTACCTTTTGTATCCCACTGATAGGCCAGATCTTGATTCAGACCTGAACTAAAATTTAATCAGCTTGTTCTTTTTACCTAACCAACTCATCCACCAAGTTTTGTCCGAATGCGTCCATAACTTTTTTAGATATTGTGCTATATATCATTTTAGCCCGCTCACTTGATGGTGAAGAATCACTTTAAAAATTATCAGATGTGGATCCGGATTCTGATCTTCACCTAAATCTAATAATTTCGTCTGTGTCACATACCTAAGCTCTCCACAAAATTTCGTCCGAATCCATCCTCAACTTTTTGAGATATCCTGTTCACAAACAAACAGACAGACAGACAGACAGGCATGGGTGAAAGTGTAACCTCCATCCACCTTCGGTGGCAGAAGTAATTACTGATTGTTCTCTTTGCAAATTATTTTTCTGTGATGAGGAATATGTTTTCAACAACAACATATTTTCTGATTTTGCAAAAAAGTTATTTTTTTAATACATGATCTTTAACTCGTAATGGAACTAACACAACGCAAGATTGTTAAAAGTCAAGCACAGCCACTGAGCTTGGGGGAAGCGCCATCACTTCCTGTAGCACTCTGGGTATCAGCAACGACACCACAATGGTGCCGCTTTTCTCACTGCATTCAGTGGGGCATTTCCTGAGGAGGAATTTCCTCATCCCAATGGATACCAACCGATGGGGATTGTCTGAGCCTCTTATTCCTTTAAATGCTGAATGTCATGCAAGGAAGCAGCACATACCATTTTAAACGATTTGGTATGATTTGGCTGGGGTTTCAAACCACCGACCTCCCAGACTCAGAGCAGATTCCCTGATCATGACCAAGTTTTTCCAGCTCTTTTTTTTTTCCCCCAATATCAGGTGCACAACATCAGTGCAGGTATACTACTATTATGATGCAAGGACATATTGCAAGGCCAAGCAGTCTTTGAGATTCCGCGTTCGCAAAATTGGGCAATGATAAAATACACATTTTTTTTGTCAGACCACCATTTGCCTTTGACCTTTAACCTGGAGGAGTATGATGGAACTTATGCATAAATGCACCTTGCTCTGGACTATCTAGAAAGGGCAATTTAGTTCTGATTGGACAAACCTTATTAGTCCAGTTATGGTGAAAATGTTAAATTGTCTATAAGTAGGTCATTACTTTCAAAATTAGGTCAAGGTCAAAAACTATGTCAACCTCGCATACTTTTTTCCCCATAATTGATGCAAAATTTTATTCCGAAAGTCCCAGGCAGCTCCGAGATACAACTTGGAAATTGGCAGAATAAAAATGAAGAAAAATAAAAAACCTAAATGGTGGTTTAGTACTCCGAGTAGTTTAAGAAACTCTCGAGTCCTATTAAAAACTGGGGGCACTAATTATGGAAACAAACTTTACAACAGGTATAAGCGTCTCCTTATCCTATATGGGGAGGCTTAATGAAATGGCCTCTTCAGCTAAAATCCCAAGGTTCCCAATAATACCATTCTCAGCAGTGAGAGTTCATACTAGCATTTTTCGATATATCTACTATCAGATAAATGTTCCCTGAAAAATTGTCCACATCAACTATTACCTCGGACTTGAAAGCAGCTTTTGCATCCAAGATGTTTATTTGACCTGATTCCAGAGCTTTGTTAGCTGAGAAAATTGAACCTGTTTAAATAATCTTACATAACCCAGATACGTCTCACTCCTGGCCAAGAGGCAATAGCTTCTGTTTCTCCCAATTAGCTGTTCTTGTTACACTTTGGAAATGAACCAATGGGATTCCTTCTCCAGCTGAAAGCTGAAATACAGAACAAGAAATTATCATCGTGGAGCTTGGACATAAATTAAGATTTAAGTGAGCAAAATAAAAGGGCAAATGCTTCAGACTTACCAATTCTCAAATATTTATTTGCAATATTAATTCTCTCACCATCTAAGGTTCGTGTTTTAAAATTGCTAAGAAGGAAGCTTTCAGGCGATGTTCAAATTCTCATTTTGGATTATATTATGATACATGTGAGACAGCCTGTGGTGACTGTGATGTCATCAGTTCTTTTTCGTTATGTACATCAATCTCCGATGCTTATCCTTGAGATATGATGGAAATCTGATGAGAACTTCATCAGATCTCATGTGAAATTTTTTAAAAGGTTGGCATGTTTGCCAGCCCACATAATTATTTTTTATGCATGTATCGAGGTTCATGGAAAAGCAGGCCAGTGGGAAATGGATCAACAAACAGAATTTGGATAAGGGAAAACAGTAAAACAACGAAAAGATGAATACGGCCCAAGGAGAGGAATTTCAGGAGAAGTTTGGGAATACGGTCTCAGCTGGTGCAGTTCATTTCTCTTATGAAAATAAGAAAGGAAAGGAGGAACAAGACGACAACAGAGTCGAGCCAGTAAAAAAACACAAGACGTCCAACCTGCCAATGCTAAGCGAGAAGCAGACCCTAAGACTCCTGATATGAGATTCAATGACATGGAGGGACTCGTATTCAAAAAGACAGACAGGAAGCAGTTGTACCAATTCATAGTGGGGAGCCATATTACATAATATTTTGGATGAAGGCTTTATACACGGATATGGCCCAGTGGAGAATCTCAAGACAGCGGCCAGCTTTGGAGGTCAGATTGGAGATATGGGCTGGCTAGGACTGGTTATTAGTATCGACACAAATAAATTGTGTGTGTGTGTGTGTGTGTGTGTGTGTTGTGTGTGTGTGTGTATGTGTGTGTGTGTGTGTTGTTGCGCGCTGCGTGCGCCTCTTCATAACTCCAAAACCATGAAACCTACAGCCTGAAATTTGCATGCATACTCGGGAACTCCAAGGGAGAGCATGACTGGAAATTGTGACTGGGTGTTTGGGTTTTTTACCCTTTTTGAACAAAGCACCCCTTTTGAAGATAATTAACGGCCTTATTTCATGATATGCTTTATCATGTACCATCCTTGGCCACCTCACTCTTGATGGGGTCTCAAGGCGCATCATGGGTTACCTCGCTGTGATCTGAAGCCGCCATTTTTTTGGCCTGTTCAACCATGCCTTGATTTGGAATAGGCCACAATGATTTCTTCATGATAAAGTTTTATTTTTCACTCATATTATCGAATGCCTGATCATCCAAAGAATCACTGGATACATTGCAATGCTTATAATGCCCGGAGATGCCAGCGTTTGTGGTATTATTTTATTTCTGCACATGCCATAACTCAAGAATCTCTTAAACTCAGCAAAATTACAAAATTTAAGCTCCAGAATTGAACTTAGCAGTAGTCCCACTGCTAAAAAAAAAAAAAAAGTTAATTTGTCCAATTCGGACATATTTGATATTTTGGCCATCTCGGGAGGTGTGTGTTTATTATGATGGTTCAGTGATTGCTAATCACTTGCCAAGCCAGCCTTTCCTTATCAACTGTTTCGTTGGAGTGCTTAAGCCACTTGGCGAGCACTCTACAATATTTGCAATGTCACTGAATAATATATCGATCGACTTGAACAATGATCGCATCGTACGATGGTCCCACGTTGTTCTGCAGTCAATTCGGCATAGATAAATACAAAAAAAAAAAACGTTTCGTTAATGTCATGGCAGGATAGCTGAGAGGTATGCATGCTTGCTCAAAGCTGTCCAGTCTGGGTTCGAATCCCAACCAAGCTAAAACAATCTTCCAAGTGCTTGACAGCATCGTGATTCATCAGTGTGTGTGCCGTCAAACTGGATGTCACATCGGCCAGATCCCCCTCGTCCTCCCTTCCCATCCCTCTCTCTCCCTCTCCCTCTCTCACCCTCTCTCTTGGCTCTCTCTCCCCCCCACCCCCTCTCTTCTCTCCCTCCACCCCTCTCCCTCTCTCTCCCACCCCATATCTCTCTCTCCCCTCCTCCCTCTCTCTGGTCTCTCTCTCCCCCCCACCCCCTCTCCCTCTCTTCTCCACCCCTATCCATCTCCCTCCCACCCCTATTCCTCTCTCCCCCCCCTCTCTCTTCTCTCTCTCTCCATCATCTCTTTCTCATCCCTCCTCAACCCCTCTCTCGCTCTCTCTCTCTCTCCCACCCCTCTCTCTCTCTCCCACCCCACTCTCTCTCTCCACCCCTCTCCATTTCTCTCTCCCAACCCTCTCCTCCCACCCCTCTCCCTCTCTTGCCACCCTGATCCATCTCTCTCCCACCCCTATCCGACTCTCTCCCTCTCCCCAGCCCTCTCCCTCTTTGCTCCTACATTCATCCACCTCTGTTAGGGACTGTTAATGACTGATGGTTTAGTTTTATATTTGCCAGGTATATAGCATGGCTTTTTTCAATGCTCCCACTTGGTTTATATAGAACCCGGTAGTAAAAAGAAAATGTTGCTGTTTGGGTGCGTTTTGTTGCCTGTCCTTCCCCTCATGCTGCCTCCCCCTCCCCCTCTTATGCTGCTTTCTCCCCCCTCACACTGCCTCTCCCCCTCATGCTGCCTTCTCCCCCCTCCTTCATGCTCACCGCTCTTTGCGCTGCCTTCCCACCTCACTCGTGCCGCTTCTCCCCCTCCCTCGTGCTCACCCCCTTCATGTTGCCTTCCCACCCACTCATGCTGCCTTCCCCCTTGCGCTACCTTTCCCCCACTCACGCTGCCTCCCCCCACCCCACTCACGCTGCCCCCCCCACTCGCACTGCCTCCCTCTCCATCATGCTGTTTCCCCCTCCCTCGCGCTGCTTCCCCTCCCCTCTGCGCTGCTTCCCCTCCCTCTCGCTGCTTTCTCTTCACTCTATCCTCCTCCCAAACCCCGCCTCCACCATACAACTCTCCGGAGGTCGAGGAGAGGAATGGACATCAAAGAATGTGCAAATTGGACAAATGAAAGCCTTTTTTGAAGCAGTTATTTTCGTTAATATCTTACATGTACAGACCTCGTTGCACTCGCATTAAGTCCATCCTCTTACACATTCTTTCTTCATTTACAAAAAACCACTGACCCACATCTTTACACTCTGCTTTTGCACTTCATTTGCCAAACACCTCATACCTTCCGACGATGCACAGTAAACACCTCGGTTTTCCTCCCTCCTCCCCCCCCCCCCACCCCTACTAAGTGACTGAGAAGCATGGGCCCATCAGCCACACCAGTTGTTAGAGAGGTTGCAAACACCTCGTTCTTTTCTCATCTTTCTCACTTTCTAATTTCCTCAGGTATGTGTCTAATGGCACCTGTAATGTTAATGTAAGTTAAGATGTAGAGGTTTAGTATCAGAATAGTCTGCCCTCTGTCTTTGTCTTGAAATACTTAAATTTATTTTGCACATTACACCCATCCTTGCTTTCCCCTGCTGTACCTCATTGCTGTGTATTAAAATTATTGCTTATTGTGCCGCTTGCCCTTTCCTTGCCTTAATTATAAATGTACCCAGTTCATTGTGTCTTTCCCTCCATTGGTCCAGCATAGTCCGTATGTAGTTTAACCAGGAAGTTTTGCCCCAGGAAATTTGCTCTTGTTAGCCAGTGCACACTTACTGTATCACTCGGCAGTAATCCAGGTGTGCATTGAGGGCACGAGACCCCCTCTTGGTGTGGCTGTCCACAAGTATGGTACCACGAAAAGTTGTGAAACCCTCCCAGGATTGGCAGTACCAATTGACATTTGTGGTTGCTTAACAACCTTCCAGAGCACGAAGTTATTTGCTGCATATACCCTCGTGGTGAAACTCGAACTCCAGATCCCGAACAATATCAAATATATATACATAGTTGTATCACTAAATGAAATGTCTATTTGATTATGTTAATGGGGATGATATACTGCACATTGCAAAAGCATTTATATGGGCAGAAAGGTGAGCACATATTGACACGTCTGTTGCAAGGATGAAAAAGAGACTTGAAAGACTTCAAAATAAATTCTGCAGTTGTTCGCAAGTCATAATCTTTTCAATACACACCATCCTATCATGTTCAGTGGCATCAATGACCGTCAGCAACAGGTGAATGATTGTGATATGCAAAGGAAATTGGAAAAATATATACAAGATGGGCTTACAGGTGAATCATTTTGGAGTGTCAGCATGTCAAAATCAGAACAAGCAGTAACTGAGAGTTTTGTGGAAAAGTATTGTTATTGATGGTGAAACTCATCATGTTGACACATGTCTATTGACTCAGCAACTGCTAGTAGCCCCATCATTGAAAACAGATTCAGAGACATTTCCCCACAGCTTCCACTATGAATTATCCACGATTCCACCTTCTTTATTTCATCCGCAAACACATTCCATGAGGAAAGCTAACAAGTCATCTCTCGTGAAAGCTCTGGATGACATGACTGTCAACAGTAATCCAATTAAACCTGAAGATGCTTTTTACATTATCGATGGTGGAGCATTGCTGCACACACTTCCATGGCCAAAAAATGGATACAACTGCAGAAGCTCCAAGGCTTAATGAAAATTATTTAGAGCAGCATTACGAAACAGAACGGTTGTTTTCAATGGTTGCAAAACCAAAGCACCAAAGCTTTGGAACATAAAATGTGCTAAAATAAATCATTGGTGACAATAATATTTGAAAGACTGCTCCTATTCTTATAATCAAAGTAACTTTAAATCCAACAGCAAAAATAAGCAGTGTTTGTGGACATTCTGGGAAACCATTTACAGAGAAGGGGCCGCATCATAATCCATGTTGAAGGTGAAGCAGATACTCTCATTGTGAAAATATCATTGCAATTATCAGAAGAAATAGGTGTCTCAGTAGTTGTAGATGACACCGAGATCTTAATCTTACTGACATGCCCATACTAAAAAAATGTATATATTTCTATTCAATCTGCCATTGTACAGGAGAGCAATGCGTCACATGAAATCTACGTGAGAAGAAATTGGTGAAAAATGTGGAAAGTCGACACATTTGAAAAATCTTCAACGGATCGTGACACTACCAGGGAATTGTTTGCCAATGGTAAATCGCCTGCATGCCACATGTTTCGGTCAACCAAACTTTATTGTGCGTGTACATCCTCGTTTGGATCCCGTGAGATTGTTGGCATTGAACAGTTGATTTATGTATCGCATAAATACTACAACTTGGTCCTTCAATATGTTGCATTATTACCTTCTGAAAAGAATGAGTCTGACGTGTTACATTTACCTCCAACAGAAAATGCTGGATGCAGTCGTTTGCTGTGTGTGCATTTCCAATGCCTCTTGTGGAACACTCTCGAGTCTAGTCTAGAGGGTATCGAATCTGACCCAACACTATGTAGTCAGGCGACATGATCTTCAAACCAAATGTAAAAAGCTTCTTACAGGCCATGGGTAGCGTTATCCTTACAGGAATCCAGGACTGACTATTCTTGTCCAATGTCCAGCACCATCTCTCTGGAGTGGGTGTTTGTTGCTGGGCCAGTTCACTTGTAAGCCTGGTGTTGGCTTAATGGTTAAGGTGGCTGCCTTAAGATCTTAGAGTGATGAGCTTGAGCCCTTGTTCTTCCGTTAAATACCATCAGGTTGGTTGACTCAGCCTATTATCCTTCCGAGTTTGGCCAAATGAGTACCAGCTTACTGGAAACGGGGAGGATTGCATCAGCGGCACAGCTATGCTCCCAGCAATGATACAACCTGCAGCCACAGGCTGCAGATGAAACAAAAATAAGTTCACTTGTGACCTGGCAGGCAATGCACTTCATGTACTGCAAAAAAAGTGTCCTGGATTGGAAGAATGTTTTCCCTCAATTTGTGTTTCTTTCAAAGTATCTCTATCCGCACCTCGTCGACAGATTTCAGGTGGCTGATCTTGTGATGGAGGACGAATGTGTAATATTCTGTAAATTTGAAATGGCTAACGTCAATGTCCAGGTGAGTGTGGGACTTTACTGCCATGAAGGGGAAGGCCTCAGTGACTTTGAGATAGGACTTCCATGCCTTTTATTTTTGCAGTTGAACATGATGGTCTGGGAGATGGTGAGGCATTTTTGCTAGTCTGCTGAATCTTGGTTCTTCGTAATGGCTTGATTAAGCACTCTAGACACGAGCAACTTCAGATTCATGGGCACTGACTTATGTTAGCACTCGGAAGGGAATGAGGAAATGAAGTGGAACCTATCTGAGTTGAATACATCTTCCCACACAGTTTTGGCAGCTTTTTCAAAACCAGAGCAATGCCATCATGGTCACACTACAAAGCTTGCTTCAGCATTTCTTGCATTTCCTATTGGAAGATACCTGCCATATTCTTTCGATCACTTTGCTCTTTGGCGTAGGGAAAGCATTCCAGATCCTTTTCTTTGAAGTAAATCTTGTTGATTTCCTTCTCAATACTAAGATCCTGGAGGCATCTTTCATTAAACAGATGCAAATCAGAAAACTTCAACCTAATGTTCCACATTCGTGATGAGCTTAACAAAGACTCTCACCTGAATCTTCTTCTCTTCTCTGTCGCTGTTGGAAAATCCTGGATTTGTCTCATTATGGGCAGTGGTGATTTCTGAGTCTAGTTAAGCAAGTCAGGTGAAATTTTGCATTTAGTGTAATGATGTCCTCATCATCAATCTTGACTAGTAATGTTGTGTTCTGTAGGTCTATGGCCATGTGCCTCACCTTGTCATCTGCTACAAGAGTCCTGAATCGAACTCCTGAAAGTGTCCGTACTCCTTTCTACATAAAGTAGATGTTCCTCCCCAGGCGCTGGTGTTGTCAACAACATCATTTCTCATCCACAGCAGTTGTGTCATCTCTGCCAGAACAAGACTGAATTTTCCAGAACAAGACTTGTGCCACTGGGCCTGATGTCTGATAAACTCATCTAAAGTAATGTGTTCTTTGAAGTTCAGTGTCACTGGCAGTCTGTTCCGTTTTTTGAATGCACCGACATTGCCCAAGAAAGATCGATCTGTATGGTTTGGATTTATCTCCAGGTCTTGGAGCATTTAAGGGGAACCTGAATTCTTCAGTGCTTTATCACCTCTTGACATATCACGCGTACACCGTACAGTCCAATCCATGATGCACCATTGGTCAAAGGCTGACAAATTATGCACTGTTAGCCAAAGGCTGAAAAGACACAAAATATATTTATTTATTTGTTATTGGCGCACTCCAGGTGTGCACGATATACCTGACATTTTTCAATTTCATTGGAGCTAACACACACACACACACACACACACACACACACACACACACACACAAAACATTTGAGTGAAAAGTTGTCACTTTTATGATGGTTTTCATTGAAGAAAACCATCGGTTGACCATAAACTCGATATGTTTTTTTTGCTTCATGCATTTGGCTTGTTCGAGATGTTTGATCTTCCATTCAATGCCAAACTTATACAGTGGCCGACAAAAGTATTCATCCCCTACCAACAATGCCACATTTAGATGAATTATGATTGATGTAAAAACAGCTTTTTTCCAAATGAACATTTTTTTATTCATAAATGAAGAGATCAAACGAAACATCGTTATAGTTGAAGGAGGTTACTTTGTCATGAACACCTTCAAAACACGTACAAATCAAAATTCACTGGTTGTAAAGGTATTCAGGCCCTTCGGTCAATACTTGGTGGATGCACTTTTTGCAGCAATGACTGCGACGAGTTTTTTGGGGGGTAGATCTCCACCAGATTTGCACAGTGAGTGATTTTTTTCCCATTCTTCACGTGAAAATTTCTCTAATTCTGCAAAGTTTGATGCGGACCGTCGATGTTCTGCAATCTTCACGTTTCACCATGAATGTTCATTTGGGTTCAAGTCAGTACTTTGACTGGGCCACTCAAGAACATTTATTTTCTTCTTGTTCAGCCATTCCAGCATGGCTTCAGCTTTGTGCTTCAGATCATTGTTCTGCTGAAATGTCAATCTCCGACCCAGTTTCATATTGATGGCTGACTCAAGCAGGTTTTCATCAAGGATTTTCCTGTACTTTACACCATCCATTGTCTCTTTTATCCTGACAAGCTTGCCAGTCCCTGCTGATGAAAAGCACCCCCATAACATGATGCTTCCACCATCATGCTTGGCAGTGGGGATGGTGTTGACTGGGTGATGTACAGTGTTAGGGTTGTGTCAGACATAACGCTTTGAATTTCGACCCCAAAGTTCAATTTTTGTCTCGTCTAACCACAAAAAGTTTCTCCACATGCCTGCGGTATCATTAAGATGCTTTTTCACAAACTCCATATAAGCTTTTAGATGTGTCTTTTTCAGTATAATGGCTTCTTTCTTGCCGCCTGTCCGTAGAAGCCAGCTTTGTGAAGGGAATGGGATATTGTTGATTGTTGAACACTGACCCCCATCTTGGACAGAGAGCCTTGCAAATCTTTCAAAATCATTGTTGGATGAACAGTGACATCCCAAACCAGTTCCCTGCTTGTCGGGCTGCTGAGTCTGGGTTGTATGATACATCTTCCACTTCTTAATGATGGATTTCACCGTACTCAAAGGGATAATGAGTAACTTTGAAATATTCTTAACAACCCTTTCCTGAGTGGTGCTTCTCCACCACTTTATGTCTGACTTCTTTGGAAAGCTCCTTGGTCGTCATGTTTGCCTTGTTGGTTGACCAAGTGAGTTGCACCTTAAAACTCCTTTAAAAATTTGTTTGAGTTTTATTTTCAAGTTAAACCATTGATTACGCCCAGGTGAAACCTACTACAATATTTTTTATTAACCTTTCAAGCAAATAATTTGCTCCTGAAGTGATTAGACAAAGGGTTTGATGACTTATGTGACTGAGAATCATCTGATTTTCTCTGTTAATCTAACCTGATTCACATTTTATCTGCATTTTTTAGTTTTATCTCCTCGGAGTAGTTTGTGAAAACTCTACATATTAAGTTTGATTCGAAAGCATCATGAAATAAGCTCAGGTGGCATTCACTAATGTGAAAACTTTGGGGGGGGGGGTGAATACTTTTGCAGGCCACTGTATGTAAATTCGTTTTACCACACCTCCCCCTCCCCCACCCCAAATAATCATACCTCATTGCAATAACCAAGGCGACAAAATTGATCCTTGCTGAACTTAGAATCCACTTGCCTATATCAGCCTAATTTCTTCCTTCTCCTCCATATGTTTATGCTGTCTTATGGCGTCGATTGTGGGGGACGGGGGGGGGGGGACATGTCCACCCCCCACTTTTTTCATTGAACGTAAGTTACGTAACACAAAACGAGCTGCTCTGGTACAACCAGGCCGAGATGCTCCTCAAATACAAGAATAAATTTTTAAATCTCTATTAAAGTTTTATTGGTCTATTATATGTTTATTAAGATGATAGGTTAACAATTCCACATTGAGAATCCGTGATTCCCAAGCCATGGTCTCCACCGGCCAAGCGTTCATAGCGACATCGCTTTTTGATCCTTCGATGTCGGCTCTTCCTATCATTGCGAAGCAGAATTCGCCAAGCGTTGGATTGTTCACCCACTAACAGGAACGTGACCTGGACATTTGAGCATGTTGGGACGTTTTCGGACTTTGTATCGTCATTTTATGAGTCCTTAAAGAAATCGCTGCTTCATGGCCCGGAGCGCCACGCCTCGGATAGTGTTAGGCCGCAACGGCTCGGGGCCCTTTAGCGACCAAAATAGTTTATTTCACCTTTCTAACTTATATCGCCGGATGCCTGATATTATTACCTGCACGATGATGTGTGTGTTTAATTTTTGTGACTTTGCACCGTCGAGTTATAACCAATAAAAGATTTCGCGGCCTGGTATGCTGATTGAGATGGTGGAGCACTTGTGCAGGATGACGCGGTTCCACTCTACCGGCTCGCACGAACCAACGGAAAGATATTTTTGTAATTCTGTTTTCATATTTCGCAGTCGATAACAGTGGCCTAAACCCCAACGTTGAAAACCGGGTGAAAATCGAAGGAAAGTGGGTATTTTGGCGACTGAATTAGCTTTGAATACTTGGGAAACATAAAATAAAATGCGCTGATTCACTCGCTTTTGCGGCGGTTAATGTAAATAATTTTTTCATCACTACTTGGACTTAGGGGAGGTATAGACCTACAAAACGAGAGGTATCATTCGGTCGTCGGACTTGTGAGGATTAAATTATAGATTTTAAAAGGAGCTGTTGAAAAATATGCAAAATGCACCAAAGCGGTTCAGAGAAACGAACGGAAAATTATTTTTGAATTCTGTTCTCGGATTATACAGTATCTATGGGGTAGTAATGAGATTACCTCGAAAATCCGATTAATAAAGGCTTAGGCTTAGTACCTTAGCCGCGGCTTGCAATTTTTACTCGGAAAATAACGTTCCGGAAGGAATTTCTCTTCCGCCATCATCCGAATAATTTTCCGTTTGCACGAGGACAAAGACGAAGGATAGACCGACAGAACAAGGTGTCTCATTAAACTGTGTGATTAGAATGATTAAATTAGAGATTTTAAATGCAGCGTTGAAAATACAAAAGAGGATTGTCAGATCTTCTTCTTCACACGTCGACCCCACAACGGTTCTGGGCCGTTTAGCGATCAAAATGTTTATTTCACCTTCCAACATGTATCGCACTATACTTAAACAAAACGTACGGGCACGCACTTACTTAAACAAAACGTACGGGCACGCACTATACTTAAACAAAATGTACGGCACGCACTGTACTAAACAAAACGTACGGGCACGCACTGTACTAAACAAAACGTACGGGCACGCACTGTACTTAAACAAAACGTACGGGCACGCACTAACTTAAACAAAACTACGGGCACGCACTGTACTTAAACAAAACGTACGGGCACGCACTATACTTAAACAAAACGTACAGGCACGCACTGTACTTAAACAAAACGTACGGGCACGCACTATACTTAAACAAAACGTGCGGGCACGCACCATACTTAAACAAAACGTACGGCACGCACTATACTTAACAAAACGTACGGGCACGCACTATACTAAACAAACTACGGCAGCACATACTTAAACAAACGTACGGGCACGCACTATACTTAAACAAAACGTACGGGCACGCACTATACTAAACAAAAACGTACGGGCAGCACTATACTTAAACAAACGTACGGGCACGCACTATACTTAAACAAAACGTACGTGCACACACGATACTTAAACAAAACGTACGGGCACGCACTATACTTAAACAAAACGTACGGGCACGCACTATACTTACAAAACGTACGGGCACGCACTATACTTAAACAAAACCAAGCTGTTTTGTTATACGCACTATACTTAAACAAAAACAACCAAACACCAAACAAAAAACCAAGCTAACAAAACGTACATACTAAAACAAAACAAAGGCATGCGGCTTCAAAGTAATTTTTTTTTTTTTGCACGTACGGCCACGCACGTACGGCATGCACTAGTGGAAACGTACGGCACGCACTATACTTAAACAAAACGTACGGGCACGCACTAACTTAAACAAAACATAGGGGCACGCACTATACTAAACAAAACGTACGGCACGCACTATACTTAAACAAAACGTACGGAACGCACTGTACTTAAACAAAACGTACGGCACGCACTGTACTTAAACAAAACGTACGCACGCACTACTAAACAAAACGTACGGCACGCACTATACTTAAACAAAACGTACGGGAACGCACTATACTTAAACAAAACATACGGGCACGCACTATAATTAAACAAAACGTACGGCACGCACTATACTTAAACAAAACGTACGGGCACGCACTATACTTAAACAAAACGACGGGAACGCACTGTACTTAAACAAAACGTATGGCACGCACTGTACTTAAACAAAACGTACGGGCACGCACTATACTTAACAAAACGTACGGGCACGCACTATACTTAAACAAAACGTACGGCACGCACTATACTTAAAAAAACATAGGGACGCACTATACTTAAACAAAACGTACGCGGCACGCACTATACTTAAACAAACGTACGGGCACGCACTATACTTAAACAAAACGTACGGCACGCACTATACTTAACAAAACGTACGGGCACGCACTATACTTAAACAAAACGTACGGGCACGCACATACTTAAACAAAATACGGAACGCACTTACTTAAACAAAATGTACGGGCACGCACTGTACTAAACAAAACGTACGGCACGCACTTACTTAAACAAAACGTACGGCACGCACTATACTTAAACAAAACGTACAGGCACGCACTATACCAAACAAAACGTGCGGGCACGCACTATACTTAAACAAAACGTACGGCACGCACTATACTTAACAAAACTACGGGCACGCATATACTTAAACTAAACGTACGGGCACGCACTATACTTAAAAAAACGTAGGGCACGCACTATACTTAAACAAACATATGGCACGCACTAACTAAACAAAACGTACGGGCACGCACTATACTTAAACAAAACGTACGGGCACGCACTATACTAAAACAAAACGTGCGGGCACGCACTATACTTAAACAAAACGGCGGGCACGCACTATACTTAAACAAACGTACGGACGCACTATACTGAACAAAACGTACGGCACGCACTATACTTAAACAAAACGTACGGCACGACTATACTTGAACAAAACGTACGGGCACGCACTATACTTGAACAAAACGTACGGGCACGCACTATACTTGAACAAAACGTACGGCACGCACTATACTTAAACAAAACATACGGCACGCACTATACTTAAACAAAACGTATCGCACGCACTATACTTAACAAAAATACGGGCACGCACTATACTTAACAAAACATACGGGCACGCACTATACTTAAACAAACATACGGCACGCACATACTTAAACAAAACGTACGGCACGCACTAGACTTAAACAGAACGTACGGCAGCACTATACTTAAACAAAACGTACGGGCACGCACTATACTTAAACAAACACGGGCACACACTATACTAAACAAAACGTATGGCACGCACTATACTTAAACAAAACGACGGGCATGCACTATACTTAAACAAAACGTACGGGCACACACTATACTTAAACAAAGGCATTCGGCTTCAAAGTATTTTTTTTTTTTTTTGCACGTACGGCCACGCACGTACGGGCATGCACTAGTGGAAATGATGAACGTATTTACAAATCAACAAACTATGCACAATAATTGGAAAGAAGAGATGCACGTCCGGACGCAACAGATCTTGATCCCTCGTCTCCTGGTCTCGTGGTTTGTGAGAGGTAAAGAATTACATAAATGTTCACATTACAACTGATTTTGGCTCATTCCTGGTGAACCCTTTTGATGCATGCACATCAAGAACACAATCTTTAACGACGACGCTAACTATGAACCAATAATATCATAATCATCTCACTCAACTTTAGCTCATTGGTTAATTAATGTAGATTAAATAAAATGATGAATATAATAATCCAGGTAATAAAATACCAGGGTATCTGACCCTAACCAAAAGTAATTAGCTTGTAGTCGGAATGAAGCGAGTAATGGAATGCTAAATTGGGAGGTCAGATGCTAAATTAAGAACTGAACTCGTATCGGCGCTCTTTTAGTAATACATGTGCTACGCAAAGCTTATCACATGTCAACATTGTGCCTGGAGGTATAGTGACCTAGCCAAAAGTATGTTGACCTTAAAAATGCCCTGTTACGCAAAAATAACCCTTATAATTCACATGTCAAAATTTATTCAACTGAAATGTAATTCCCTTCTCGTTCATAGAGGATATGGATATCAAAGTTTTTCGCGACAGCATCAAGTAGCACATCCCCGACACTCTCCTGGCAATCAAGTTCCCAGAAAGAGTGGACGATTCAAAGGAGAAGATATCAGAAAAGGTGCATGTGCGAGTACTCGGTCTAATTTCCCAGATGCCTTTTCAACCTCATGATGTCAGTTGTATCCCAGTCCAAATACTGCCAAACGAAAGTTGAAGTTTCAACAACAGTGGTTCAAAGTTTTTCTGGCTTCATTTTGATCAGAGCATCGGGCTGTACTCTGTCACACCTGTACGGATGCTTTTCGTGAAAAACTTACCGAACTTGACTGCTGTGCAGAAGACGCATTTGTCTCAAAGGCTTTCGGAACTGGAAAAAGCGACAGAAAAATTCAGACAACACGAACGATCAAACACACATAGGCTTGCCTCTGAAAATCTGGAATGTCGCAGAAGTCAACCTGGTGTCCATGTGCAGCTGAGCAGCAAACTGCTAGAAGAGCAAAGATCTGCACGGTCAGCACTTCTGAAGATTATCACCTCACTGCAATATTTAGCCCGACAAGGTTTTGCAATTCGTGGGAAGGATGCCTCTGAAGGAATTTCAAAATGCTCCTACAGTTGCGGGCGAGGATGATGTAACCTCAAGACGTGGATGTCAAGGAAGACGACGTTCACAAGTGGAGAAATTCAGAACGAAATTCTACAGTTGATGAGTCATGCCATCCTCAGAAATATCTGCAGTAACATGAATGAAATGTTCTCTCAGTTCGGACTCGTAACTGATGAACGCAAGATATTCAGGGTAATGAGCAGGAGTCAGTGTTGTGCGCTATGTGACGGATTCCTTTGATGTTCAAGAAGATCTCATCGGCCTCTACCAAGTATCGTCAACAACAGGAGTATCACTTTGTAAGATGCTTCAGGATGTCCTAATTCGGTGTCAACTCCCTATTGAACACCGTAGAGCGCAGACTTACGATGGGCAAGCAACATGTCCGGAAAGTACAAGGCTGTCAAGCACAGCTAAAAAAAACTCCACCCGCTGGCCAATTATGTTCACTGTGAAGCTCATGTCACCCAAATCATTACATCCAAAGCCCTACAAACTGCACCGTTCATAGAGACGCCCTGATTATGTCCAGGTTCTCAGCAACATCTACAACAACTCTGGAAAATTCAAGCATCTGTACTTGAATATCCACGCTGACAATGCTGACACTCCTTGCCCTACACGCCTGAGGCCAATTTGCCGACGCGTTGGTAACTCGTTCTCCTGCGTGAAATCGATATTGGAATTATGAAGCGTACTGGATGCCTTCAACAAGCAAGTGATGACTTTGGTACGAACATAGGCATCGTGAGCCAACGGTATTCGAAGCTGTCTTTCATCAAGAAAGTGTGT
Source organism: Eptatretus atami (assembly GCA_035128595.1). Lineage (NCBI taxonomy): Eukaryota > Metazoa > Chordata > Myxini > Myxiniformes > Myxinidae > Eptatretus > Eptatretus atami. The sequence goes on along the minus strand of CM068958.1, from coordinate 45,322,348 downwards.
TCTCGGTCTGTTTGCATCATTGCCCGTTCTCCAATCCCTTGAATACCTCAATAAGGCACTTCAGGGTTCACAAGTTACCATCTCTGGTATGCTTACTGCTGCAAAGGTAACTGCACAGAATCTCAATCTCTCCATACCGACCAGACGTTTGAGGAGGTTTTCGAAAGCAGCACAACAGAAGCTCCAGCAGTGCCAACTAGATCCAGTGACCCTCCCTCGTAACGCAAGCTTCCGAAGAGACTTGATGGAGCACGCAGGAATACACTGCCAATTCTGCAGAGGAGGTATACAGAGTTGAATTTTTCAAAGTCATCGACAGCGCATCCAGAACTTGAACGAGTACTTCACATCAACCGACCTCATGGCGTATAGGGACTTGGTGAAATGTCCTGTCTGGTCATTCAAACCAAAATAGTCCGCAAATATCCCGAACTGTCGGATTCCCTAGAGCAAGACTTGGCTTCTTTCGTAACCAGTTCAGTGGTTCATCTGTTGAAGATTACCGTAAGATATTTGTAGACATGTGCCGGAAGTCCGTCGAATGTTCCACAGGTAGAACGTTTGCTTAGGCTTATATTGGTTTCCCCAGCAAGTTCATGTGAAGCTGAACGGTCATTCAACGCACTCAGACGTATGAAGACTTGGTACGTTCCACAATGACCCAACACGCCTCAACCATCTCATGATCTGCCATGTTCACCGAGATCGTCTGACGGCACTTGACCCCAAGACATTGCTACAAAGTTTTTAACTGGATCGGCAGACAAGAGGGTTCATATTTTTGGCAAGTTTTAAGGTAAGTTGACCGTACTCGTGTAATATCAATTTGTATGTCAGTCTAGTTTTCAGTTTATGTTTAGTGAATCAGTTCAAGGGTCGTGAGAAGGAGGCTTGATAAACAATTATGATATATATATATATATATATATATATATATATATATATATATATATATATATATATGTTTGTATATGTATTTCTTTGAAGACACTTGAAACTTTGGAATGTTTAATTAATTTCGCTCCGTCTGCTTACATTTGATAAAAAAGATGGTCGATAGATGTCAAGTTAATTTAAGGGATTTGTGATCAGAAGGCAGTATGTCAACGAGCGTATAAAATCAAGAATTTGCAGGGTAGACTTGCTGTGTCCACGCCGGCACGAAGTGGCTTCGTGGTCTGGACATGCAATGTCCCCCCCCCCCACCCCACTTTTCATAAGCAATCGACGCCCATGTGCTGGCTCCTTCATTTTCATCTTTTTCATTCCTCCATCTTTAATGCCATCATAATCACTCGATTTAGTTCTCAGAACACTTTTGACTCCTCTTTACCCTGAAAAACAGATGTAGATGAAATATTTTGCTCATTATGTGGATCTTCATTCACTTACTTAACTCACAGTCTCACAGTTCAGACTCTAGGCTTTGGCATTGGCTGCAGCATCACGTTTATCAGGCAATTCTGCTTCCAAAATTGGAGGGTTTCTTGCTTTATTGGGGTCCATCTAGTCCATCTATCAGGGCCCATCTACGATATAGTGGGGTCCGTCTAGCCATGGAATATTCCTTTCTTCTTCTTCTTTTTTTCCTTCTTCTTCTTCTTCTTCTTCTTCTTCTGATACTTCATCACAAGTTTCGCTTTCCCCATAATAAAAAGATTTAAACAAAAATTACAGTTTGCAATAAGCTCTGTAAATTAATTACCACAAGCTGGACTGTAAACACCGGTTTCCTGTTTAGAGATAAGCATCTTTCTTAACACAGAGGTACAAGGTGTTCCAAACAGACCCGGACAGCTTTTATGCAAAATAAAATAGCAAACCGAAAATTGATAGCAAACCCAACTGAGGGTAATCTCAGTTCCTTCCATGAAGCTCAGAACAAGTGTGTATCTACCCTCAGGAGAGCCAGAAAACAACATCTTTCTAAGCTCAAGTCTGAACTCTCAAACCTCTCTCCCTCCTCAAAATCCTGGTGGCATCTAATCAAATCTGTTTCTGGTGTATGCTCTCCCTCCATCCCCTCCCTTACCTCAAATGGCCGCACTGCTGACACCGTACGTGAAAAGGCTGAATGCCTAAACTCGGTGTTTTCATCGAAATCTTGTGTCCCAAACCGCATCGCTTTCTGTACCCACCTTACCCAGTCGCACCCAACTGTCCCTGGACTCTGTGTCCTTTTTGTCTGACGAAGTGGAGAGTTTGCTGTCAAACCTCGACTCAGATTCTGCAACCGGTCCAGACGGCATCAGCCCACGTGTCCTTAAACTGCTCCTCTGCTCTTGCTCACCCTCTCTCTGTTCTATTCACCCTCTCATTTGCTCAAGGTCATCTGCCATCTGCTTGGAAATCAGCAAACATTACCGCCCTGCATAGAAAAGGTGCAAACCATAAACCACAATCCATAACTACTTGTTACCACACACCACCCTCTGTGTGGCACAAATGCAAAGAAGACAATCCATAAGCTGACGTTTCCTACTTATAAATCGACATGGCAATCCACACACATATCGACCATGCTCCTCGATACATTCCTATCTGCTCTGTGGTGATATCTAACCCCCCCCTCACAAATGCAACAGCACTTATATTCAGATATGATGCCATTTTCAGACTAATTATCATTACATTGGTGGGGTGGGGGGGGAGGTAGGGGAGACATTTCCAAATTATAGATTATCAAAGTCAAAATACTATCATTGAAGTGAGGACCATATACCACATTTTTATTTTCCACATATTGTGCTGGCATGATTTCATGCTTTCACTGGTTATACACAACAGTGCATTGCTGCTGCTACCAAGTATGGGGCACCGCTGATGTAATGTCCCATTACCAGAACACTGGTACTCATTTTGCCGACCTCGAAGGATGACAGGCTGAGTCAACCCCACCTGGTGTTAATTCAGCAACCGATAGGGCATGAACTCAGGACCCAAAGATCCTAAGCCAACCACCCTTATCACGAAGCCAACACCAGGCCGAATATATCAATGTATCAACAACACAAAAAAATACTTTTTACACATAGTTTGAACTTTGCACTTTGCATTACAACTACACAAAATTCGATATTGGCATTTTCTATTGGATTCGCTATATATGAGATATCCCTTATTGTCGGGTTTTCCGGCTGTCTGTGTGTGTGTGTGTGTGTGTGTGTGTGTGTGTGTGTGTGGTGTGTGTGTGTGTGGTGTGTGTCTGCAACGCGAGGCTCCACAGCACGAACCAGCAAACGATTTCGATGAACTTTGCAAAAGGTGGAATATATACTGGGAATGTGCGCGTTTGAATTTCGTTGCCTAGCAACCACCCGTTGCTGTGCAGCGGCCGAAAAACCGCGTACAGTATTTTCAATACTTCTCCTTCAGTTTTGATTGTAGAGAAACGAGACTTCGGAATTAAACACTTCGAGATATTTAGAAAATTTTACTCGAGCCGATTTTTGATTGAGGTTTTATTTTTCAAATGGTAGTCCTTCAAAAATCGGGTGTCTATTTACCGTCATTTAAGGCGTGTATACAGTGTTTGTAAGGAACTACACCGTCGTTCCACCTTCGATCTCTCCTCGATCCAAACGTTATTGACCAAAGTGAAAAGGATCCAAAATAATGGAATCACCGGCATTTTTGTCTTTGTGGATTTCTAATAATATGTTTATTTATTTACCGAAAATGATTCCACGACCCACACACCACCTTCAATTATTTATTTATTTACCGAAACAATTCCACGATCCACACCACCTTCAATTATTTATTTATTTACCGAAAACAATTCCACGATCCACACACACCTCAATTATTTATTTATTTACCGAAAACGATCCACGACTCACACACCACCTCCAATTATTTATTATTTACCGAAAACGATTCCCCACCACACACCACCTCCAATTATTTATTTATTACCGAAAACGATTCCACGAACCACACACCACCTTCAATTATTTATTTATTTACTGAAAACAATTCACGACCCACACACCACCTCCAATTTTTATTTATTTACCGAAAACGATTCCACGCCCACAACACCTCCAATTATTTTATTTTAAAGTGAGAGTGGCGTAGGAAAGTGGGCGTGGCTTATGGAAAGTGGGCGTGGCTTATGAAAAATATTGTGTGGCTCAGGAGGTGTGGTCAAACAAGAGCATTGAGAGAAGTTTATCGGGTTTTCCGTGTGTGTGTGTGTGTGGTGTGGTGTGTGTGTGTGTGTGTGTGTGTGTGTCTGCAACGCGAGACTCCACAGCACAAACCAGCAAACCGATTATTTTTCAAATGGTAGTCCTTCAAAAATAGGGTGTCTATTTACCGTCATTTTTTATGAGGAGTGCCAGTTGGCAAAATCGCAATAGGAAAATCTTGCCAGGCAGAGGAACAATTGTATGTGAACCATAACGTCTTGGCAATGAATCTTCGTCGGTGGATCGGTCAGAATGAAAGCATCGTATCCAGCGCTTCGATCCAAGCGAATCCCTCGCCGCCTACGCGCTTGTTATTCCTGCATTTAAGAGCCCATATTTTGGATATTTTGTACATTAGGTCTCTGAATTTGATGTATGTGGATATACATATATACAGGGTGCCTGAAAGTCACTTTACCCTTTCCAGTGAAGTTCTTGAACTCTTTTAAATACAGGTTTTATTGTACAGTACTTACAATAATTAATTTGTCATTGTATCTGTATGTGCTCCATCATTCTTCTGAGTCAGTGTTTCCGCATACCATAGTGGGCGAGGGGGCGAGGGCAGAGGGGAAGGGACGGAGGGAAGTGCGAAAAATTTATCAGGAGTAAAGTAACTTTCGGGCTACCCTGTATGTATTATATATTATATATAAATATATTATATATATAATATATAATAATATATATATGTATATACAATATATACTTACTTATTTATTTATTCATACATTTATTTATTATTCATTCATATATATATATATATATATATATATATATATATATATATATATATATATATATATATATATATGAGGTTCCGCGAGGAGGATGATGTAAGGGCCACATCGGCCATTTTGGAGTTAATGCCATATCGCACTATTTTAACCCTTCCCCTATCATTCATCCATTATCAAAATGTCGCTTACATCACTCCTCCTCGCCGGGCCTCATATATACAATGTAGAGGCTCGTATGAGAGCTAATACAGAACGTACAACAAGGGGAGCAGGAGATAAAGAGTGGTGGCAGAGAGAAGGACAAAACAGTGGGGAACGCAGTCATTCGGAGATATCGTTTTGTGATAACTCGTCCATAACTTTTAGAAATAAAATGCTGTACATAGATTTTGGCCCCATCTCTCAATGGTGAAGAATCGCTTGAAAAATTATTGAATCCGGATCCAGATTCAGATCTTCAACAAAATTGAATCAACTAGTCCTTTTCACACATCTAACATGTCCACCAAGTTTTGTCCATATCCATCCATAACCTTTTGAGATATTGTGCTGTACTGTATATCATTTTAGCCCCATCTCTCAATGGTGAAGAATCACTTTTACAAATTCTCGTATCCGCATTCGGATCTTCACCAAAGTTAGGCATTGCTCTCCTTGGCTTGTCACCTACATACACAAAAAATTTCAGAATAGTTGCTTGAAAACTGTGGCCAAAAATCGTGTGACAAACAGACAAACGCTGCAGACCAACAAACTTGGCGTAAAAATGTTTTCGCCAAGTTACAAAAAGACAAACAAACGGACCCAAATGCAATACCTTCTCCTCTGGCGAGGGCAACAACGATTTTTCGGCTTCAACTTTTCCCCTCAAAAGTGAAAGTTTCACTGGACGGGTACAACTGTGCAGCTTCCAGAAAAAAAAAACTTGTGCAGACATGCCAAGCTGTATACTCAAGGAAAGCAAGCAGCCTTCAAGAGTCAATACTCTATCTTCCACAGCTCACATGTCACCGAGATCCCCCTGAAAGGGTAAATTGATCATCTCTGGTCCCTAAACTCTGCGTCCTGGCTCCTCACAAAGGTTTTTGGCTCCTCATGATGTCTGGATGTCTCTGCAATGTCTCCAAGCTCGATGGTGTGTCTAAACTTCTCAACATTCAAAGCTCCTTGACACTCCAACACTTTGGACATTTAACAAAAGTTCACCAGAACTACCCAGGGGCAAGGACAAATTGGTGAGAGCCAATGAGACAGCCCCATATTGCTCTTCACCTCCAAGTATCCCGCAACTGGAATCACCTCCAAATACAAGTCCACATCATTCCAGGTGAAGTTCAATTCACATTCACCACCAAACTTTTCTAGATCGTTCCAATGCATCCACTGCCTACACAGTTCTGGATCACATCAGGTTTCACTCTGATGGCTTTGATAGGGTTTGTGGGGAAAACAGACAAAAGATGGACAAAAACACATAATCAGAAGGACAAAGACAGAAGTATCACGAGAAGGTTACATAACAAACCATTTCAAAATCTACAAACATTCCTACGATCAATACATAAAGATAATACAGCATATTCCCAACAATCTCATATTCCCAACAATCCTAACAAGCATCCTCCATCTCAAAACAGTCCCAGTGTGCAACCTAAATTTAGGTGTAATAAATAGTGTGTGTGTCATCCATTCAGTTATTTTGGGCATTCGAGAGTCCCTTCCTGTCGGCATTATTTGAGCGTCACATCATTGCATCATCTTTCTCACTTAATTTACTGTATCTTACTGCAGATTAGATTTCTTGCTCGAATGCAGATTAGACTTGTCTAAGCTGTGTCCCATTCCCAGAAAAAATGACATCAAACTGCATACTGGTGTCCTGGTGCTTCTGAAGGCACGAGAGTGCTATCCTTCAGAGGGCACTTCAAGCTGATTTTCACCTCTTTGTCAGCTTGAAGTCTGCTTGGGGATGTTAAAGAGTTCCCAGTATATTCTAAAAATGGTAAAACTTTGTCCTGAAACCATGGCAGAATTCTAATTTCCTATATTTAGACATGGTTGATTGATCAGAGGGTTGACTGCTGTCCCTTACAATGACCCTTCCCAATTTATAACCATTTTTTGTCATAAGCTATGTGGCTCCCAAAATCCTACAGTTAATGAACGAATGACTGAAGATGTGAATGAACAATGAATAAGAATTGAATTCAATTGCCACTTAGCTTCCTCCATTTCCCATTTCCTACACTCTTTCTTTTCTTTGCATACATCTACATCACTGCCCTCCCCCCCCCCACTCTACCCCTCTAACCACACCACTGCCTTGCATCTACAGTGATACTATGAACTCCACCACTTCCACCACTCCCTTTCACTTGTCTCCTCTCTCTCTCTCTCTGTCCCATCTTTCCCTCTTCTCCCCAAGTACCCATGAAGCTAAGAGCCGTGTAAGTGCTTGGCCGTAACATTGCCCATAACCGTTAGCTCTTTAAACAGCATGTAAATCTACTCTCGTTATGGCTCTCTCTGCCTCTCCTCTTACCTTATATCTTTCTCTGGTCTGTTCTCTCATCCTCTGCTGATGTATTTATGTGTTTTCCCTGTTCCTTTGCTTCTCGATCATTTAAATATCTGCACTCAGATTGCTTTCACTTTCCTCCACCACGGAATACCTTGCAGCTCTTCAACACAACATTCACATCACATTCTAGTATTTCATTTGCTCTCTTCACGTCCATCATGCTTTTCCAGTCCATTATTTCTTTCCAGCTCCACGTTTCCTGCAATTCTTTTTCTTGGTGCCCTGCCTTTATTTAATGGCCCTGTTCTGCTTTTCGGTCTCTTTCTTTGGATGTACATCTCATTGTTACGTGCTCTTCCACACAAATCCCAGAAGACAGAAATCTCTATTGTAAACTTGACATTTTAAAGCGTCACCGAGTTTAAAGGCGATGAAAGCCCATTGATGGAAAGTGACTTATTTGATGACTGAGTGTCTGTGTCTTCCTCTTTGAAACACTCTTTACAGCACAAACCTGATCTATTGACACCTTGAGTTGCTGTATGTTATTCTCAAATTAATTCCCTAACTTGCGCATCGAGCAAGAGAAACAAAAAGCACCAGAAAACTGTTGAGTTGACTAAGGTCTGTTTGCATTGTACGTGGTAGTCCGATGTATCCAAGAGGACCTTAAAAGCAAAGCAATGCTGAAAATGACATTTCTCAGCTCGACTCCAAGCTGTTATCCTATAGTGCTTCGCAGGTAAGGCATCATCGAGTGATCAGCCCTTTTGTAGGGGAAGTTAGGATTCTGTTATGGATGGTAAAGATCCTACAGTGCCTTCCAAGAAGAGTAGGCCACTGTGTGCTGGTATCTGGTACCAAAGCAAAATTCTAAATTACTGTGCTAATTTAGATGGTACTGCGTCAGTGGTTTAAACACACATCGATAATGGTGTGACAAGCAGACAACATTCATAATTGAAATAAATTTATCGTCTTCAGATGCTCAATGAGCCAACGGCCCCACGTGGTGTTCAATAAGGAGACGGAGAGCGATGGCCCACTTCATGTTGTGAAACCTTCATTGAGAGATTGCATCCTCCCAGATGAACTTTAGCATCTTGAGCATGGAGGTAATTGATTTGTAAAGTCTGTGGCAATCACTAAAAAAAAGATAATTAAGTACATATTCTCACTGACAAGCAAGATGGTTAACGTGGTAACATATTCATTTGCTTAAAACCTAATTAAGCATTTAATTAACAATCTTACAGACTAGTTGGATAAATAATTCAGGAGTGCATAATTGATTCGTGAGCTAATTAAGGAGTCAAAGAATGAGCAATTCCACTGTTTTTCTGAAACTCGCTAATAGGGACATTTGAATACGAGGATGCCAATGAGCATTATAATTTTTATTTAATGGGAACAAAGTCATTATGGTTGCATTCTCATTTAGTGCTAGTTTAGTTTTTGTATAGCTCTAATTTTAATAATTGGTCATTCTTTAGAGATGGATTTTTTTGCAAAATCATATGAGCACTTCACACTACCTGGAATGGATATAATTATATGTATTTATATGTATATATATATTTATTATATATATATATATATAATATATAGATATATAATAAAGCTCTTTAAAACCACTGATTGACTGACTGACATTAAAGATCGGTACGTTCTGGGTAAGGTATAAAGCTGAAATTTTGCAGGCCGATGGACATCGAAGCAGGTACACTGAGAAAAACCACAGAATCGTCGTGCAACATTTATAAATGAAAATATAAAAAATTTTAAATATATATATATTGAAAAATATGCAGGTGAGCGACCCGAGACAATGAGGGAGCACGGTAATTTTATGTGCCGAATGACATCGAAGCCGATACACCAGCAAAATCACAGAACCGTCGGAAAGCATCCGCAAATGAAAATATAAATAATGAGAAAGATAAATGAAAATCAATAAATGAAAAATCAAACGCAGGTGAGTGACCCGAGACAACGGGGAAACACGGTTCGTATGCTTACACATTACCCCTATCTTTTTTTCTTACACAATGTGTAAGTATACCCCATACATATATACATATATATTTTTTGTTACATTTTAAGATGGGGTGGGGAACCATAGAAAGATTGTGCTAAGAATAGTATGGACCGTGTGCTCGAGTATGATAGAATTACTCTTGAATTAGGGATTTGTCAGGGGTAAGTTGGATCTAATATGTGCACTGAAGGGGCAGTGACCATCCTTTATGGAGCAGAATAAGCAAAGGTTGTATCATGTAAAAAAAATCTCCTGTACAGGTGAGGTAAGGTGGAAGACTTGTGGCACAAAAATATAACAATATCGTTTCCAACCTTCCAAAAGACTGTTTCAGTCATGTGCTTCGAAAGGTTTGCCTCCAATTGCCTTCTTCATGGTCCTTGTATCAAATTATCTTGTATATTATCTGTCCTTGTATGGAATTTCCTCTTGAGCTAACAGCCAATCAGCATGGCCCACAAGAACGATTGTGAGGTCAGCGCAAAGAGCAAGATGTGCCAAGAACATGCACACATATGTACATCTTTCGGGCTTAAGATGAACTGATGAGCTGGTAAGCAAACCATGTAGAAAGGTGGAAAGGTGTGGTTAGATACAGGCACTGGGGCAGGTGAGAGGAGATCTTTATAAACATGTGATTGACATGCTTTATCATTGACGAGAATTACACTACAATTTCACTGTGTGTGTGTGTGTCTCACCCACACTTTAGTACATGCTGCATCTGTCTTTTTCCTCCATATTCCCTTCCTATCTCCATTTTTGTGCATTTAATTAGCTCATTTGCACATTATTTTGCATATCATTCTGTCTCACTGGACTGTCAGGGTGCCATTAATTGCACAGTCTTTGAAGATGAAGGGCACAAGTTTGAGTTCTAAATGCCCTTCTTCCCTGCCTGGCAGTCGATTTGCCTGAGGCTGCAGCGGCAACAAGAAATGAGTGAAAAAAATGAAATAAAGAATGGGGGGGGGGGAGACAGAGGCAGCCACAGAAAGACAGACAGGCGTACATTGAGATCAGGAGTCAAGAGGAGTGAAAAAAATATGGTGATGGAGAGAGGGGTCAGAAGAGGGTCCAATGATGGCAGAGACCTTCTGAACTGTAAACATTCACTTTGGATCTAACTTTGTAGTGACAGTTCAAAGGAAATGAAGCAGAAGCTGGGTGGTGTTGTGTTAAAATAAATAATGAGAAGATTAGAGGCAAAGAGCATCGCGGAGGGGTAGGGTCTGGGTGAGTACTGCATAACATGTTCAACTCCATGAGATTATATGATCTCTAAAATGGATTTACGCCATGGTATAACAACTAATTATATTATTGGAGTTAGGGTGGGACAAGATCTTCCTGTCCTTGAAATGGATGACAGGAGTACAGGAATTAACCAGAACGTTCACACAAGATCGCAGGAATTATACGTGCAGTACAGAGGGTGTTTGGGGGTACGGGACATCTTGCCTTCCCTTTCCCGACAGGGGCACCTTCCCCCTATCCATCCCCCCTTCCCTAGTGAAGGTATTCTCAACATTTCGTAGCCTGGGAAAGAGTGCGACACCACCATATGTGGAGAGAATTAGATACAGTAAGTGGTTCACTTTATCAACAAGCCACCTCGGAGGAGCCAAAAACTCCAACCTGGTGGATTTCTGGTCGTGGGATTAACCAAGATATCTGAGGGGTTTACGGATGGTTAAAAATATAACAGACAGAAAGAAGGTCGAATGAGATTGGCTAGTTGGGTGCGAAGCTCTCTGGGTTTCCAGCGAGTAGCTACATGCTGTTTGCATGTGACGGGTGTGATTGTCCAAAAGCGCATTCTTCATTTGGAATCGGTATGGTACTTAATTGCATCGAGTATTATCATTGAATTATTGGATTTTATTTTCTGAAGATTGATGCACAAAGAAGTGGGTTAACCAGCAAGGTAAACGATAAGAAATAAGTTTTGTTTTTATGAAGTTATAATTAAAAACTTTTGCCCAAGGGCTCAAGGCAAGGAGCTGATGAGTAATTTTTACACAAAATGTGGCACCTTGATGGTGACACAGTCTATTAATAAAAATAATAATAATTAAAAAAAAAAATTGTGCTCGAGGCTCTAATGAAGTGAAGGAAACAATCATTTGCAAGAAAAACCCCCCTCTTTTGGAAAATACCGAATTATAATTGTGTTTAATTTGCACCATTGAAGCCACTGCTGGAAGTGTTTATTCCTGTGCAAATTGGTGGTGGGAAGCACGTAGCGTAGGTTTTCATCGCTGCAGAAGATGTCCTCTCTCTCTCTCTCTCTCTCTCTCTCTCTCTCTCTCTCTCTCTCTCTCTCTCTCTCCTTTTTCTTTTATAAGGCACCTGTCAGATCTTTTATGTCAAATGTAAGTATGCACTGAAGATCAATCAGCGTTTGAAATGTCAGACAGCCTTTCCTCAGGAAACTGTTTGAGTCGGTTTATGTTGTCCTCCCCCCCTTTTAATACATAAGAGTATACTGTACTTCATTAAGGTGTGAACTATTTGTATACCCATCCAAATCCATGTGCTTAATTTTGACTTTGTATGAGTCAATTATCCCAGCACCTTTTTTCGTCTATACACGGTGCAAGATAATGGAAGAGCTTCAAAATATACTTCCTTTTGAAGGGAAACAATCTCCTCACTAGTTAATTAACGGAGTAGAAGCTCCACAATATGGACTGAATGAATTGTTATCGTGTGTCTCTTGCCGAGCTCTCCAGGCCTCAGCTAGAAAGCGGGCCTCGTTCGACTTAGGCCTGACACTGACACGTATTCTTTATTTTATCCTCAGTGTGCTCCTTTCAAACTTCTCGACTTTCTATTTGACTTATTTCAACCCCACCCCCCGCCAAGCCATGCCCCCCCCACACCACACACAACACACACGAAACTATTGAACACAAAAAAATAAATCATTAATCATTCTGCCTGTTATTTCTTGCTTTTACTCGTTTAAGAATAACATTTGTCATCCGTCTATCTGTATTTTTTGCAAAGAATTTCCATTTCCACATTTTGTTTCATGCATTTCCCCATTAATACATCTTTCAAAAATCAATGGGATTTTGAAGTTCCATTGAAACGATGTTTTCCAGGAACGCATCTGTGACGTGAATACCTGAAAGTGCCTGAAAATAGGTGTGTGTGCTGCGTGCGTGTTTTGATTAAGCATAAAATAACATAGTATTATCTTTGACTCCCCTCCCCCCCCCTTCTCGCTCTCCCATTCCTCCCCCCTTTCCTACTCCCCCTCTCTCCTCCTCTTCTCTCTCCTCTCTCTCTCTCTCTCTCTCTCTCTCTCTCTCTCTCCTCTCACTCTCCCACCTCCCTTCTCACCCTCTTCTCCCAGAGTGTTTAACGACATGTGGTGAGGCATCACTCTCCCACCCCTCCCCCCTCCTCGCTCCCACCCCCTCCTGTAGTGCATAGCAACATTTGGCGAGGTGTCGCTCTCCCCCACATCCCCTTCCTCCTCCCCATTCGTCAACCCTTCTAGCTCCACCCTTCTCCCTCTCCTCCTTCTCCAACCCCCTTCCCTCTCTCCACCCTCCCTCAGTCTTTCTCTACTCCACTCTCATTCTGCCCTCCTCCTTCTCTCCTCTCTCTCCCTCCCCTCCTCTGTCTACCCCCTCCCAACTCTTCCAATTCCAACATTGCTTGGGTGTTTCTGGGTGCATGGGTTTATCAATGGCAATTGGTAATCACTTGCCAAGCCAGGCGTTCCGTTGGAGTTCGTGCTTGAGTGCTTAAGCCACTTGCCGAGCGCCCTTCAGTCGATAGCGGTACGATTAGTGTCCCGATCGGAAGGTACAGTTGGCAGTTGCTACACAAGGTAGAGGTACGTACACAGCACAGGCGTTTTACTCGAACCACATGAAGCCTGTACAATGGTTGCCATCCATTGAATTTTTTTGTACACAGAGACTCGGCTTGTGGAAGAGCAAGAACACGGAACAGATCATGAGACAACAGGGCAAAAGGAACGGTAGAGAAGGTAGGGGGGAAATCAACAGTGGAGTTGAAGGACAAAATAGAGGGAAAATTGGACAAACAATGGGTTAGGGAGGAATGGGGTGGACAGGATGGATACAGAATTGGACAACAAAATAACTTATTCCTCCTGCCCACCCCCCCCCCCCCAGTGGCGTTACGCCCGTCTCCTCCCCCGTCTCCCTCACCGCTCTTCCTCCCTCTTCTCCCTGCGGTGCTCTCATTCTCTCCGTTGGTCGCCTGCTCTCTCACAACCCCCTCCGCTACTCTCCCCTTCACGATACACCTGCCTGAGCGCGGCTGTTTCATCACTCGTCCTTGCTTTCCACCCGTGACTCTCTGCGTGAGAGTCTTTCTGGTCCTCCGCTCTACCATCCCCTCTTGCTATCCTGGTGAACTCTCCATATTGCTCCTTTCTTAGAGTGAGAATATTTGTTGACGTCTTTCTGACTTCACCTAACGCTTGTATGCACGAGTATTTGTCTTTACATCTATCTGAGACTGACCAGTCTTATGATGGGAATGCGTAGTGTTTTTGATGTTCATGTAGACAGCCTGCTGACCGTTTATTATTTCTTTTTTTTTCGGCCAGCGCCTGAGGGAGATTGTTACCCGGTGAACGACAACTCGTACTGAGAGAAGCAGCTCTAATTAAAGGTAGACGAGTGTGATAGATAGAGATCTTTGGTGGGGAATGTATAGTCCATGCCCAACAGGACCTCGGGAAATGTATTAGTTGTTGGATCCACTTGTCACGAGCCGCTAGAAGAGTTTCGGTCGACGAGCGTTGAGTGAGGATTTTGGTTTCGACGAGCCGCTGAGGCGAGATTTGTGTTGCGGGTGTTTACCGAGACGCGCTGAGCGAGAGTGTTTGTTTCGGACGAGCGCTGACCGGAGTTTTGGTTGTCGTACGAGCCCTGAGGAGATTCTGGTTTCTCCCGAACCGTACCCGCCTGCAATGCG
>CM068958.1:45294375-45307863 GCA_035128595.1 Eptatretus atami | reverse complement strand
TTTTCACATTTGCTATTCAGTTATAACTTTTATTTGATATTTGATGAACGACACTCGTTACTGAGAGAAGCAGCTTCCTAAGTAAAGGTTATACTGGGTATAGTCCATGGGCCCAGGCCAGAAATTCCACTTGTCGGTACCATCTAAGGAAACCAATGGAGAGAGATAGTGAGGACCATATACCCATTTTTATTTTCACATAATTGGCTGGCATGATTTCATGGGCTTTCAACTGTTAACAACAACAGTGCATTGCGCTGCTATACAAGTAGGGGGGCACCGCTGATGTAATGTCCCATTACCAGAACACTGGTACTCATTTTGGCCGACCTCGGAAGGATTGACAGGCTGAGTCAACCCACTGGTTTAATTCAGGGCACCGATAGCATGATCAGGACTCAAGATCCTAACACCACCCTTATACGAAGCCACACCAGGCCGAATATATCACATGTTCAACAACAACAAAAAATACTTTTTACACATATTTGAACTTGCACTTTGGCATTACAAACTACACAAATTCGATATTGGCATTTTTTCTATTCGATTTTTCGCTATATATGAGAATCCCTATTGTGGGTTTTTCGGCTGTCTGTGTGTGTGTGTGTGTGGTGTGTGTGTGTGTGTGTGTGTGTGTGGTGTGTGTGTGTGTGTGTCTGGCAACGCGAGCTCCACAGCACGAACCAGGCCAACCACGATTTCGATGAACTTTGCCAAAAGGTGGAATAATACTGGGAATCGTGCGCGTTTGAATTTCGTTGCCAGCAACCACCGTTGCTGTGCAGCGGCGCGAAAAACCGCGTACAGTATTTTCAATACTTCTCCTTCAGTTTTTGATTGTAGAGAAACGAGATTCGGAATTAAACACTTCGAGATATTTAGAAATTTACTCGAGCCGATTTTGATTGAGGTTTTATTTTTCAAATGGTGTCCTTCAAAAATCGGGTGTCTAATTTACCGTCATTTAAGGCGTGTTACAGTGTTTGTCAAGGAACCTACACCGTCGCTTCCACCTTCGATCTCTCTCGCTCCAAACGTTATTGACGGCAAAGTTGAAAAGGATCCAAAATAAATGGAATCACCGGCATTTCTGTCTGTGGATTTTCTAATAATATGTTTATTTATTTACCGAAAATGATTCCACGACCCACCACCACACCACCTCAATTATTTAATTTATTTATACCCGAAACAATTCCACGATCCAGCACACCACCTTCAATTATTTATTTATTTCCGAAACCCTTCACGATCCACACACGCACCGACCTTCATTATTTATTTATTTACCGAAACGATTCCCACGACTCACACCCACTCCAATTATTATTTATTACGCGAAAACCGATTCCCCACCTCACACACCATCCAATTTTATTTATTTTACCGAAACAGATTTCGCACAACCACACACCACCTTCTTATTTATTTATTTACTGAAAAAAAATTCACGACCACACAGCCACCTCCAATTATTTATTTATTTACCGAAAACGATTCGCACGCCCACACAACCACCACCTCCAATTATTTTTATTTAAAGTGAGAGTGGCGTTAGAAAGTGGGCGTGCGCTTATGGAAATGGGCGTGGCTTATTGAAAAATATTGTGTGGCTCAGGAGGTGTGGTCAAACAAGAGCATTGAGAGAAGTTTTCGGGTTTTCCGTGTGTGTGTGTGTGTGTTGTGTGTGTGTGTGTGTGTGTGTGTGTGTCTGCAACGCGAGACTTCACAGGGCACAAACCAGGCAACGCGATTATTTTTTCATGGTAGTCCTTCAAAATAGGGTGTGCTAATTTACCGTCATCTTTTTTTATGGGAGTGCCAGTTGGCAAAATACGGCATAGGAAAAATCTGGCCAGGCAGAGGAACATGTATGTGAACCAATACGCTCTTGGTGGCAATGAATCTTCGTCGGTGGATGCGGTCAGAAATGAAAAGCATCGTATCCAGCTTCGATCAAGCGCATCCTCGCCGCCTACCGGCTTGTTATTGCCTGCATTTAAGAGCCGCATACTTTTGGATATTTTGTACATTAGGTCTCTGATATTTGATGTATGTGGATATACATATATACAGGGTGGCCTGAAAGTCACTTTAAAACCCCTTTCCAGTGAATGTTCTTGAACTCTTTTAAATAAAGGTTTTATTTAGCAACAGTACTTACAATCAATTAATTGTCATTGTATCTGTATGTGCTCCATGCATTCTTTCTGATCAGTGTTCCGCATACCATAGTGGGCGAGGGGGCGAGGGCAGAGGGGAAGGGACGGAGGGAAGTGCGAAAATTTATCAGGAGTAAAGTAATCTTCGGGGCTACCTGTATGTATATATATATATATATATATATATATATAATATATATTATATATATATATGTATAACAATATATACTTACTTATATTATTTATTCATACATTTATTTATTTATTCATTCATGATATATATAATATATATATATATATATATATATAATTAAAAAATATATATATATATATATATATATAATTGAGGTTCCGCGAGGAGGAAGTGATGTAGGGCACATGCGGCCATTTTGGAGTTAATGCCATATCGGCACTATTTTACCCTTTTCCCCTATCATCATCATCTCATTACAAAAATGTCGCTTACATCACTCTCCTCGCCGGGCTCATATATACAATGTAGAGGCTCGTATGAGAGCTAATACAGAACGTACAACAAGGGGAGCAGGAGATAAAGAGTGGTGGGCAGAGAGAAGACAAACAGTGGGGAAGCAGTCATTCGGAGATTATCGTTTTTGGTGATAACTCGTCATAACTTAGAAATAAAATGCTGTACATAGATTTGGCCATCTTCTCAATGGTGAAGAACGCGCTTGAATAAATTATTGAATCCGGATCAGATTCAGATCTTCAACAAAATTGATCAACTAGTCCTTTTCACACATCTCTAACATGTCCCAAGTTTTGTCATATCCATCCATAACCTTTGAGATAATTGTGGCTGTAGCTGTATATCATTTTGCCCCATTCTCAATGGTGAAGAATCACTTTTACAATCTCGTATCCGCAATCGGATCTTCACCAAAAGTTAGGCATTGCCTCCTTGCTTTACCTACATACAGCAAAAAATTTCAGCAATAGTTGCTTGAAAACTGTGGCCAAGAAAATTGTGTGACAAACAGACAACGCTGAGACAACAACTTGGCGTAAAAATGTTTTCGCCAAGTACAAAAAGACAACAAACGACGCAATCGCAATACCTTCTCGCTCTGACGAGGGCAACAACGATTTTTCGGCTTCACTTTCCTCAAAAGGAAGTTTCACTGGACGGGTACAACTGTGGCAGCTTCCAGAAAAAAAAACTGTGGGCAGACATGCCAAGCTGTATACTGCAAGGAAAGCAAGCGCCTTCAAGGAGTCAATACTCTATCTTCCACAGCTCACATGTCATCCGGATCCCCGCTGAAGGGTAAATTGATCATCTCTGGTCCTAACTACTGGCGTCTGGCTTCCTCACAAAAAGGTTTTTGGGCTCCCATGATGTCTGGATGTCTTCTGCAATGTCTCCAAGCTCAGATGGTGTGTCTAAATTCTCAACATTCAAAGGCTCTTGACACTCCAACACTTTGGACATTTAACAAAAGTTTCCGCAGAACTACCCGGGGGCAAGGACAAATTGGTAGAGGAATGAGACAGCCGCATATTCTCTTCACCTCCAAGTATCCCCGCAACTGGAATCACTCCAATACCAGTCGCACATCAATTCCAGGTGAAGTTAATTCACCATTCACCACCAAAATTGTCTAGATCGTTCCAATGGCATCCACTCTACACAAGTTCTGGATCACATCAGTTTCACTCTGATGGCTTTATAGGGTTTGTGGGGAAAACGAACAAAAGATGGCAAAACAATAATCAGAGGACAAAGAGCAACTTCACGAGAAGGTTACCAATAACAACCATTTCAATCTACAAACTTCCTCGATCATACATAAAGCATATACAGCATATTTCCCACAATCATCCATATCCGCAACATCCTATACAAGCATCTCCATCTCAAAAACCCAGTGTGGCACCTAATTAAGGTGTAATAATAGGGCTGTGTCATCCATTCAGTTATTTTGGGGCATCGAGAGTCCCTTCGCTGTCGGCATTATTTGAGCGTAGCTCATTGGCATCTCTTTCTCCTAATTTACGAATCTACTGCAGATTAGATTTCTTGCTCGAATGCGATGACTTGTCTAACTGTGTCCCATTCCAGAAAACTGACATCAATCGGCATTACTGGTCGTCGCTGGTGCTTCTGAAGGCACGAGGAGTGCTATCCTTCAGAGGGCCTTCAAGCTGATTTTCACCTCTTTGTCAGCTGAAGTCTGGCTTGGGGATGTTAAAGAGTTCCAGTATATTCTAAAAATGGTAAACTTTGTCCTGAAACAGCAGAATTCTTGAATTTCCTATATTTAGAAATGGTTGATATGTCAGAGGGTTGATCTGCTGTCACCTTACAATGACCTCTTCCAATTTATAACACTTTTTTGTCATAGCTTATGTGGCTCCTCAAAATCCTACAGTTTAATGAACGAATGACTGAAGATGTGAATGAACAATGAATAAGAATTGAATTCAATTGCCACTTAGCTTCCCTCCATTTCCCTTTCCTAACACTCTTTCTTTTCTTTGCATACATCATCAATCACTGCCCTCCCCCCCCCCACTCTACCCCTCTAACCACACCACTGCCTTGCATCTAGCAGTTGACTAGCTATGAACTTCCACACTTCCACCACTCCCTTTCACTTGTCTACTCTCTCTCTCTCTCTGTCCCATCTTCCTCTTCTCCCCAAGTCCCATGAAGCTAACGAGCCGTGTAAGTGCTTGGCCGTACATTGCCCATAACCGTTAGCTCTTTAAGCACATGTAATCTACTCTCGTTATGGCTCTCTCATGCCTCTCCCTACGCTTATATCTTTCTCTGGTCTGTTCTTCAATCTCTGGCTGAGTATTTATGTGTTTCCCCTGTCCTTTGCTTCTCGATCATTAAAATATCTGCACTGCAGATTGCCTTTACTTTCTCCACCACGGAATACCTTGCAGCTTCTCACACAAACATTCACATCACATTCTAGATATTCATTTGCTCTCTTCACGTCGCATTCATGGCTTTTCCAGTCCATTATTCTTTCCAGCTCCAACGTTTCCTGCAATTCTTTTTCTTGTGCCTGCTTTATTTAATGGCCCCTGTTCTGCTTTTCGGTCTCTATTTCTTGGATGTACATCTCTTGTTACGTTGCTCTTCCACACAAATCCTGCAGAAGACAGAAATCTCTATTGGTACTTTTGCCATTTTAAAGCGTCACGAGTTTAAAGGGCGATGAAAGCCATTGTGGAAGTGATCTTATTTGATGACTGAGTGGCTGCTAGTCTTCCTCTTTGAAACACTCTTTTACAGCACAAACCTGATCTATTGACACCTGAGTTGCTGGTAGTTATTTCTCAAATAATTCCTAAACTTGCGGCAATCGAGCAGAAGAAACAAAAAGCACGCAGAAAAGCTGTGTGAGTTGACTAGGTCTGTTTTGCATTGTAACGTGGTTGTCCGTGTATCCAGAGGACCTTACAAGCAAAGCAATGCTGAAAATGACATTTTCTCAGCATCGACTTCCAAGGCTGTTATCCTATAGTGCTTCGGCAGTAAGGCAGATTCCATCGAGTGATGCAGCCTTTTGTAAGGGAAGTTAGGCTTCTGTTATGGAAGGTAACAGATCCTAGCAGTGCCTTCCAAGAAGAGTAGGCACTGTGTGCTGGTATCTGTTAGCAAAGCAAAATTCTCAAATTAGCTGTGCTAATTTAGTGGTACCTGCGTCAGTGGTTTAAACACACATCGATAATGTGTGACAAGCAGAAACATTCCATAATTGAAATAAGAATTATCTCTTCAGATGCTCAATGAGCAACGGCCCCACGTGCGCTGTTCAATAAGGAGACGGGAGCGATGGCCCACTTCATGTGTGAAACCTTCATTGAGAGATTGCAGTCCTCCCAGATGAACTTTTAGCATCTTGAGCATGGAGGTATGATTTTGTAAGTCTGTGTCAATCACTAAAAAAAAGATTAATTAAGTACACTATTCTCACTGAAAAGCAACGATGGGTTAAGTCGGGTACATATTCATTGCTAAAAACCTAATTAAGGATTTAATTAACATCTTAGCAGACTCTGTTGGATAATAACAGGTGCATTAGATTCGCTAGCTAATTAAGGAGTCAAACAGAACTGAGCAATTCCACTTCTTCTCTGCTCGCTATAGGCATTTGATACGAGGATGCAGCTGATTATAATTTATTTAATGCGAGACAAACGTATTTATGGTTTGCATTCTCATTTAGTGCTAGTTTACAGTTTTTGTATAGCTCTAATTTAATAATTGAGTCATTCTTTAGAGATGGATTTTTTGCAAAATCATATGAGGCACTTCACAGCTACCTGAAGGGATATAGATTATAGTATTTATATGTATTATATATATTTATTATATATATATATATATAATATATAATAGATATAAATAACTCTTTAAAAATCGCACTGATTGACTGACTTGACATTAAAGATCGGTACGTTCTGGGGTAGGTATAAAGCTGAAATTTTGCAGCCGATGGACATCGAAGGCAGGTACACAAATGAGAAAAACCACAGAATCGTCGTGCAACATTTATAAATGAAAATATAAAAAATTTTAATATATATATATTGAAAAAATATGCAGAGTCGCAGCGACCCCAGAACATGGAGGGAGCACGGTATTTATGTGAGCCGAATGAATCGAAGCCGTACACCAGCAAACACAAAAGACCGCTCGGAAAGGCCGATCCGCAACATGAAAATATAAATAATGAGAAAGATAAATGAAATCACAAATAGAAAAATCAAACGGCAGGTGAGTGACCGAGACAACGGGGAAACACGGTGTGCTATTGACTACAATTACCCCTATCTTTTTTTCTTACACAATGTGTAAGTATAAAACCCTGTCTCAATATATACATATATTTTTTTTGTTACATTTTTACAGATGGGGTGGGGAACCATGGAAAGATTGTGGCTAAGATAGTAAATGGACCGTGTGCTCGAGTATGATTGACGATTACTCTTGAATTAGGGTTGTCAGGGGTAAGTGGATCTAAATATGTCAACTGCAGGGGCAGTGACCTCCTTTATGGAGGCAGAATAAGCAAGGTTAGTTCATGTAAAAAAAATCTCCTGTAGCAGGTGAGGTAAGGTGGCAGCACTTGTGGGCACAAAATATAACAATATCGTTTCCAACCTCCAAAAGGACTGTTTCAGTCATGTGCTTCGAAAAGGTTTTGCTCCAATTGCTTCTTCACTGGTCCTTGTATCAAATTATCTTGTATATATCTCCTTGTATGGAATTTCCTCTTCGAGCTAACAGCCAATTCAGCGCTGGACCCACAAGACATTTGTGAGGTCAGCAGCACAAGAGCAAGATGTGCAAGAACATGCACACATATGTAAATCTTTGGCTTAGATGAACTGATGAGGCTGGGTAAGCAACCATGTAAAAGGTGGAAAGTGTGGTTAGATACAGGCACTGGGGCAGGTGAGAGAGATCTTTATAAACACAGTGAATTGACATGCTTTATCATGGACGTAGAATACTACTTACAGATTTCACTGTGTGTGTGTGTGTTCTCACCCAACTTTAGGTACATGCTGCATCTTCTTTTTCCCTCCATATTCGTTCCTATCTCATTTTTGCTGCATTTAAATTAGCTCATTGTCACATATATTTCTGCATATCATTCTGTCTCAGCTGGACGTCAGGTGCCATTAAATTGCAACCAGTCTTGTGAAAGATGAAGGGCACAAAGTTTGAGTTCTAAATGCCCTTCTCTACCTGCCTGGCAGCGTCGATTTGCTGAGGCTGCAGCGGGCAACAAGAAACTGAGTAAAACAATGAAATAAAGAAGGTGGGGTCGGGGGGAGGACAGAGGCAGCCACAGAACAGACAGACAGGCGTACATTGAGATCACGAGTCACAGAGGAGTTGAAAAATATCGGATGGACGAGAGGGTCAGAAAGAGGGTCCAATGATGCAGAGGACTTGCTGAACTGTAACATTCACTTTGGATCTAACTTTGTGTGAAGTTCAAAAGGAAATGAAGCAGAAGCTGGGTGGTGTATGTGTTAAATAAAATAAGAGAAGATTTAGAGGAAGAGCATCGCGGAGGAGGTAGGGTTGGGTGAGTACTGCAAACAATGTTCAACTCCATGAGATTATATGATCTCTAAATGGATTTACGCCATGGTATAACAACTAACTATATTATTGGAGTTAGGGTGGGCAAGATTCCTGTCCTTGAAATGGGATGACAGGGAGTACAGGAATTAACCAAAGACGTTCACGACAAGATCGCGGAATTATACGTGCAGTAGCAGAGGGTGTTTGGGGGTACGGGAAATCTTGCCTTCCCTTACTCCCGACAAGGGGCAACCTTCCCCTATCCATCCCCCTTCCGTACGTGAAAGGTATTTCAACATTTCGTCAGCCTGGGAAAGAGTGGCGACACCACCATATGTTGGCAGAGAATTAAGATACAGTAGTGGTCACTTATCAACAGCACCTCGGAGGAGCCAAAAACTCCAACTGGTGGATTTCTTGTCGTTGGTGTAACCAAGATATCCTGAGGGGTTTACGGATGGCTTAAAAATTAACCGACAGAAGAAGGATCGAAATGAGATTGGGCTAGTTGGGTGCGAAGCTCTCTGGTTTCCACGAGTAGCTACATGCTGTTTGCATGTGAGCGGGATGTTGATTGTCCAAAAAGCGGCATTCTTCATTTGGAATCGGTTGGTAGCTTAATTGCATCGAGATTATCATTGAAATTATTGGATTTTATTATTTTCGAAGATTGATGGCACGCAAAGAAGTGGGTTAACCAGCAAGGTAAACGATAAGAAATAAGTTTTGTTTTTATGGAGTTTTAATTAAAACTTTTTGCCCAGAGGGCTCAAGGCAAGGAGCTGATGAGTAACTTTTTTTACACCAATGTTGGCAGACCTTGATGTGACCAGTCCTATTAATAAAAAAATAATACTAATTAAAAAAAAATTTGCTCGAGGCTCTAATAAGTGAAGGAAAAATCATTTCAGAAAAAACCCCCCTCTATCTGAGAAATACCGAATTAAATTGTGTATTTTGCACCATTGAAGCCACTGCTGGAAGTGTTTATTCCGTGCAAATTGGTGCGTGGGAAGCACGTAGGCGTAGGTTTTCATCGCTGCAGAAGATGTCCTCTCTCTTGTCTCTCTTCTCTCTCCTCTCTCTCTCTTCTCTCTCTCTCTTCTCTCTCTCTCTCTCTCTCTCGTTCCTTTTCTTATAAGGCACTGGTCAGACTTTCTTATGGTCAAATGTAAGTTGCACTGAAGATCAATCAGCGTTGAAATGTCAACAGCCTTTGCTCAGGAACACTGTTTTGAGGTCGGTTTATGATTGTCCCCCCCCCCATTAATACATAAGAGTATTTACTGTACTTCATAAGGTGTGAGACTATTTGTATACCCATCAAATCCATGTGCTTAATTTTGACTTTGTATGAGTCAATTACCCTGCACCTTTTTTCGTTCTATACACGGTTCAGATAATGGAAGAGCTTCCAAAATATACTTCCTTTTGAAGGGAAAAATCTTCACTAGTTAATTAACGGAGTAAGCCCACAATATGGACTGAATGATTGGTATCTGTGTCTCTTGCCGAGGCTCTCCAGGCCTCAGCTGAAGCGCGGCCTCTTCGAACTTAGGCCTGGCACTGACACGTATCTTTATTTTTATCCTCAGTCGTGCTCCATTTCAAACTTCCTCGACTTTATCATTTGACTGTATTTTCAACCCCCACCCCGCCGCCAAGCCATGCCCCCCCCCTCCACACCCAAGCACACACACACAACGAAACATTCGAACACAAAAAAATAAATCATTACTCATTCTGCCTGTTATTTCGTTGGCTTTCTACTCGTTAAGAACTAACATTTGTCATCCGGTCTTCTGTATTTTTTGCAAAGATTTCCATTCACATTTGTTTCATTGACATTTCCCATTATACATCTTTCAAAAATTCAATGGGAATGTTTGAAGTTCATTGAAAACGGATGTTTTCAGGAACGGATCTGTGCCGTGAAACCTGAAAGTGCCTTGAAAATAGGTGTGTGTGTGCGGCGTGCGTGTTTTGCATTAAGCATAAAATAACATAGTATTTATCTTTGACTCCCTCCCCCCCCGCCTCGCTCTCCCTCATTCCTCCCCCTTTCCTACTCCCCCCTTTCCTCGCTCTTCTCCTCCCTCTTCCTCTTCTCATCTCTCTCTCTCTCTCTCTCTTCCTCCTCTCACTCACTCCACCTCCCTTCTCCGCACCCTCTTCTCCCAGAGTGTTTAACCGGCATGGTGGCGAGGCATCACTCTCACCACCCCCTCCCCCCTCCTCGCTCCACCCCCTCTCTGTAGTGGCATAGCACATTTGCGAGGTGTCGCTCTCCCCACATCCCCTTCCTCCGCTCCCCATTCGTCACACCCCTTCTAGCTCCCCCACTATCTCCCCTCTCCTCCCTTCTCCCAACCCCCTTCCCTGCTCTCACCTCTCCCCTCAGTCTTTCTCTCATCCATCTCCTCATCTCTCCCTCCTCCTCTCTCTCTCTCTCTCCTCCCCTCCTCTGTCTACCCTCCAAACTCCTTCCAATTCCAACATTGCTTGGGTGTTTCTGGTGCATGGGTTTAATCAATGGCAATTGGTAATCACTTGCCAAGCCAGGCGTTCCGTTGGAAGTTCGTGCTTGAGTAGCTTAAGCACTTGCCGAGCGCCCTTCATCGGATAGCGGGTCGATTAGTTGTCCCGATCGGAAGGTACACGTTGGCAGTTGCTACACGCAAGGTAGAGCGTACGGACTACAGAACGGCGTTTTTACTCGAACCACATGAAGCCTGTACAATGGTTGCCATCCATTGACATTTTTTGTAGCCAGAGACTCGCTGTGGAGTAGAGGCAAAACACGGAACAGTCTTGAGACAAAGGCAAAAGGAACGGTTAGAGAAGGTCTAGGGGGGAGGGAATCAAGCAGTGGAGTTGAAGACAAATAGAGGGAAATGGGACAAACAATGTAGGAGGAATGGGGTGGACAGATGATCAGAGAATAACTTATTCCTCCTGCCCGACCCCCCCCCCCCCAGTCCTTCCTGTCCCTCTCCTGCTCCCTCCTCCCTCACTCTTCCTCCCCTTCTCCCTCTCGCTCTCTCCTCTCCCAACCGCCACCAGCTATCTCTCCCTGTTACTCCCCCCAGTCCCCTCTTCCCCTCTCTCTCTCTCTCCCCCTTATTCCGTGCTTCTATCTTTTTAATTGACTATTACTTCCTTTTCACTTTTTCACATTGCTATTCAGTTATAACTTTTAACTTTGATATTTGATGAACGACACTCGTTACTGAGAGAGCAGCTTCCTAAGTAAGTTATACGGTATAGTCCATGGGCCCGGCCAGAAATTCCACTTGTCGGTACCAATCTAGGAAACCAATCGTCAGTTATGATTTTTGAATTGGTGTATATATATAGATCATATTTTGAGATACGAGGACTGGCAAGTATTGGAGTATTCTCTCGGTATTACCCCTCCGCATTGACGAAGGCAACTCGGCACACTTCTATGCATGATATTTTTCATGGGGCCTGGTGAGATGAACACAATACATTCGAAATCATTTACATCAGTACTTGTTTCTAGCTATTTATCTATGGAGGGGATACTAGGCGCTACACACATGGCGAAGTTTCAGCTCCCTTATGAATTGATACAAGTCCCGTAATACTGACGGCCTAAACTGCATGTGATAGGAAACATTTATGACATTTTCATTTTTAAGTGGATGCTCCCACTCAAGAGCAAACACTAATGTTAAATCGATAAATGTTCCAGCACTGGGGTACTATTATCGATATTGTACAATCTGTATTGTGCAAACACACAACCAGATCATTAGTCTGAAGCTTATCTTCATAACTGCATCGCAATAATCCTTCGATGTCATTCGAAGCAGAATTCTGCATTATCAGGCGAGGCGGTGCTGAACAATAGGTCCATACTGCACAATGTTCGATTAGACTTTCAGCTATATGCATTAAGTGTCACGTTGACAGTTCTGGGAGTGATGCTAGTGAACGACAGTATGCACAACTATGCAGTGTAATGAGTGAAACACTTTAGACATCTTTCGAAGTTTTGCTAGCAGTTGAAAGAACTTGCATCCCTAGCCTCTATTCCCATCACAGGTCAATGGAATTCTACGATAACCCGAATTTGAAACACGTCTGGTGGCATGTTAGACATCTCTGGCAATGATAGCATGCAATGTCCATGTAGTGTTTTGCCAGGCACTTGTCGAACCGCATGAGACGTAGCTGTCTTCATCATGTGGAAGGCATAGACTCCTCCTTCTACACCCTCTGACAGAACACAGCGGTGGGTGAGGTTCGCATTGCACTTGTGCAGTGATTGGCTAGACCAGGCACGTAAAGCAGTCTGGCAGTTGGCACGCCTTCCAATTTGCAGAGCGTTCACTTGGAGCTCCGGCTTGGAGAACTCCTGGTGAACATCAGGCCGAGAGCGCTCCATTTCGAAATCGGTCGAGGTCGATCGGAAAACGGTTCAAAGGGCATAATCATGGGAGCTTGACACTCGTGAGACAGGTCAGCCTGAGTCGGAAAGGCAACGAGCACCAACGGTGCATTTGCATGGAGGACGGTGCATGAAGCCGCATCTTTGCGAACGGTCGAGTGTGAAAGTCAAGTAAGTACGGACTATCTCGTCACTCAGCGAGTCGGCATGAAGAGTTGATGTCGAGTCATTGACTTCGTGGTTGGTAGAACGGCACGTACATGTGGCAGGTGACGCTCTTGCAGCTTTCTGAGAGCTCGGTGGATCAGAAGACATGACTGAGGCCTCTGGCTAGGTCTTATCTGACTTCATTTGGCTTGCAAGGCGCCCATCTTTCCCCGCCTGCAAAGGCACTGACTGTATCACAACCGGAGAAACGTGCAGTCCAACAGGGCATCACAGACAGTCTCCCATCGATCTCGCAGCTTGTCAATGTTAGGAACCGTGTGCGGGTTTGCGTACTACACTTCTGATACACGGGGTATGGAAGTCCTTATTGACGGCAAGACACAGCCAGGAAACATTGTATCTTCGGCAGTGATCACCACAGCCTTGTATCCGACTCCGCTGCATGCAGAGCATGCAGAAGCATTTGGGTGTCTGCTTCCTCCTGCGTGGACTTCAGCTCTGCCACTTCCTCCCAGTGGTCCTTGTTTTTTATTTTTATTTTTTTTTCCCAAAAACGCACTATCTCAGAATGGTAAAATGGTAAAAATGCAAAATACATACACTAAGCTGCTCTTCTGGAATGGTTATCACATATTGAAATAATCATATAGTCCCTA
>CM068958.1:45274844-45294350 GCA_035128595.1 Eptatretus atami | reverse complement strand
CCAATAACTTAGTAGCCCTAAAGTTTGGTTTCCTCAGATGGTACCAATATATGCCTGGGCCCATGGACTAGTAGTTTGGCATTGCCTTCCTAGCACTAGTTCGGGTGGGAATTTGGAACTTGGCCCTCGCAGCAACTGCTTGTTGGACACAAAGTCCGACCAGTGAGAGCTAAGGATTCTCCGAAGAGAACTGGTACCAAAGGAATAAAGTCTCTGTCTCAGATCCTTGGTCAGTGTCAAAGTTTCACATCCATAGAGCAGGACTGGAAGCACCAAGGACCGGAAGACTCAGACTTTCGTCCTCCCGCACAGGTACTGGCAGCGCCACACCCCATGATCCAATGAATCCATGACTCCCCAGGCCCGACTCAAACGTCCTTTGACCTCTGGCCCACAGCCAGCAGAGACATGAATATCACTGCCAGGTAAGAGTGAAGTGTTTTATGGTGGCCGGAGGACAAATCCTGCCACCAACCTCCCAATAAAAGTAACCCAAATGCAGAAGGATGTCCACAGACACAGTTGGGTAGGAGATATGGATGGCCATTGGCTCACAAGGAGCTCCTCCACCCTTTTCAGGTGTGGCAGGCTGTCCAGTTGAGTTTGAATGCTTAAAAGATGAAATGGAGGCTGATTCACTTGGCAATTTTTTTCAAGAAGTTCATAATGGAGACTCGAGTGGCTGCCTTAATTTTCTGTTTGTAGACATTCTTGAAACATTCCAGGACATGATCCATCTCCCTACGCACCTTGGAACTTATGCAGTCGGTATCGTGTTCATCACAAACTACTCGATCAGAATGACAGAGCATGAACCACTCACTCAGGATGATGGAGCATGATCTGCTTGCTTAGGACGATGGAGCACAAACCGATCGCTCAGGATGACGGAGCACAAGCTGCTCACTCAGTATGAAAGAGCACGAACTGCTCACTCAGGATGATGGTGCATGAACTGCTCACTCAGAATGAAGGAACGTGAACCGCTCACTCAGAATGATGGAGCACGAACCCCTCACTCAGCATGACTGAGCACGGACTGCTCGCTCAGAATGATGGAGCACGAACTGCTCGCTCAGGATGACTGAGCATGGACTGCTCACTCAGATGATGGGGCACGATCCACTCGCTCTGCATTCCATGGCACTGCAAAAGCATCCGCAGTGAGTGAACGATTCATTCAGAATGACATAGAGCGGTTGTTCTTTCTTTCTTCTGGGGGTTTAATGGCGATTTCAGATTGGCGAGGCTCCAGATGTGCCATGCACCGAAACACCTCGGATATGGATACTGGGGGCTTATATTGCGAGTCCCGTTTATTTGATGAATTATAAAAGTGATCGACAGAACCGGCGGTGCTTCTGAGTCAGATTGCAAAATCCATCTGGCATGCCTGACTACATGATCCCCATGACATGGACAGAATGCAGTAGATGCAATCTGGGCTTTTTGTACGGAGGGCAGAGTGAGAAAGCATGAACCAAATCCTCAGGAACATTACACCGGTCATACAACCCTGTGTGGTGATGCCCTATCCTGTGAAGGTAGAGGTTGAGTGGATAATGCCCGCGGTTGTTGTTGTTGTTGAGTTAAATTCGCGATTTGCAAAACGCGTTATCAGAACACGCTCTACCTCACAGCAACTGCTGACTGTGGGGCACTCGGCAAGCAGCTTAAGCACTCAAGCAAGCACTCCAATTAAATGGTTGCCAAGCAATAGTGATGTCGGAATGTCCCAACTATGTCCAATTTGGGCAAATCAACACTTTTTTAGGAGTCGAAACTGCTAATACTTTCAAATCTGGAGCTTAACTTTTGTAATTTTGCTTAGTTTAAGAGATTTTCTCGGTTACTCATATGCGGAAATGAAATAAAGCCCCGAACGCTGGCATCCCCAGGCATTTATTAGCATTGCGATGTACCCATTGATTTGTAGTTATGATGAACAGGCATTCGATAATATGAGTGAGTAAAGTGAACAAAAAACTTTATCATTAAGAAATCGTTGCGGCCCGTTCCAAGTCCAGGCATGGTTGAGCAGGCCAAAAAACATGGCGGCTTCAAACCCCAGCACGTTTACCCAGGAAACGCCTGAAGATCCCAGAGAGCGGTGTGGCCGAGGATCGCCTGATGAAGGATACAATTAAATAAGGAAATTAATTATCTTCAAAAGGGGTGTTTAATTAACCCAAACACCCATTGGCCACTAAATGCACTACCCTTCAAGTTGTCTCTGTAGCCTGCAAAGTTTCAGGCTGCTCGGAATTTATGGTTTTGGAATTATGGAGGAACATACACACACACAACACACACACACACACACACAACACACAACACACACACACCACATGACATTTTTCGTGTGTCATGTGTATATATATATTATAAAATATATATATATATATATATACTATAATACATATATATGACAGGAAGACATTATGCAGTTTAGGAGGTAAGAATGGTTAAGAGGAGGGTGTGCTCAATGAGTAAGAGCACAAGAGAATTGTTGGACGACGAGGGTGGGATGGCAAGCTGATTAAATCGTTTTTTGTGCTTCTACATTTACATAGAAACAGTCAGAGGAACTTCCAATAGCAGAGAGTATCTATCTTGGGTGTGAGCAATGGCTTCAGAATAGATCCAAGTAGGAGTAATCAAAATGAAGAAACAGCTTTATGGACATGTTTCAGTTTATGTGATTTTTTTTCCTGGGATATTTGCTCAAACATCAGTTTGCAAAATTTAAACTTATAGCGTTCCGAGAAATGCCAGAACATTTCGTCATGACTGAGTGATTTCAGGAGTTGAAAGGACAGATATATATATACTTATATATATATATTATATATATATATATATATATATATATATATATACTTATATAATTTCTAACACTGACTGCCTGACTAAGTGATATAATGATCGGTGCCTTACTGAGTGACGTAGAAAGCAGAAATTCTGTGTGCCGATAGCCATCGAAGCCAATACAACCGGAAAAACAAAATCACAGAATGTCAGACAACATCCAAAAATGAAAATATAAATAAAGTAAAAAATAATGCAGTTGAGTGACCCAAGACAACGGGAAGCATGGTAATTTTGTGTGGCGATGGACATCGAAGTCTGCCACTAGGAAAAATCACAGAACCATCAGAAAGCATCCATAAATCTAAGTGATAAACGTGTGTGTGTGTGTGTGTGTGTGTGTGTGTGTGTGTGTGTGTGTGTGTGTGTGTTCAGTGTGTTCGTATGTCAGTGTGTCTCCTCCATAACTCCAAAACCATAAAACCTTGCAGCCTGAAACTTTGCATGTATACTAAGAAAACGCTCAGTAAGTGCAGGACTGAAAATTTGGTGTTTGGGTTATTAAACACCCCCTTTTGAAGATAATTAACGGCCTTATTTAATTATATCCTTCATCGGCAATCCTCCGCCACATCGCTCTCTGGGATCTTAAGGCGTTTCCTGGGTAAACGTGCTGAGGTTTGAAGCCGCCATGTTTTTTGACCTGCTCAACCATACCTTGACTTGGAACGGGCCACAACGATTTCTTAACGATAAAGTTTTTTGTTCACTTTCCTCACTCGTATTATCGAATCCCTGTTCATCATTGTGATGAATCATTGTATACATCACTTTTGTTTGTACTATAGTTTTCAAAGTAGGAGCTTGGAGCGATTCCATGCATTATATGAGACGATTTTCCATGATCTACTCTCACGGACTAATTAAAGTATATCATCGAAACATTATTTCGGGTTTGAGGATAGGATATCGTCCGGACTAAATAAATGCCGAAATATGTTGTGAAATCTGATAATTTAAAGAAATAATGAGTCTTATAACGAAGCTGATATACCTATTTACTCTAAGCAAGGCTGTGTTCTCTTCTTCTCCATAGATACACAAGAAAATGTGAAATTTCCAAAGCATTAAACTTATCTTTTTCTCCTGTTTAGAGAATTATATTGAGTGGACAAAAAAATTGGGAACGTGCCGAAATTAACCAGCTTCATTGAGCTATATGATTGAATTCATTCACTGCTAGACCTCGCGCCCTGTCCCCGAGAGGGAAAGTTATAACGTTTGTGCAGACCCCGAACTGATGGACCAAGTCATGTCTGCCTTCCCTTAATGCTCCACTGCGCATCTGCCTTCGCTTCCTATCACCTCACAATGTCTTCCCTTTCCCCACCTCTTCTCAATCCCCCACCCATCCTTGCTCCCCCTCCCTCCCCACTCTCTCGCCCCCAACCCTCTCTCCCTCTTCTTCCTCTTTTTCTCCCTCCCTCTTTAGTATTCCCATCAGTGAAGCGACGGTTGGTATTTGCTCGTGAAAATATGAATAAATGAAAGAAAAAAAATCAAATGCAGGTGAGTACCTGAGACAATGGGGAAACGCGGTTTGTATGCTTACACAATGTGTAAGCACACCTTGCTAGTGTGTGGTGTGTGTGTGTGTGTGTGTGTGTGTGTTGTGTGTGTGTGTGTGTGTGTGTGTGTGGTGTGTGTGTGTGGATATCATACATAAAGCTCTTTTTAACCACTGACTGACTGACTGACTGATATTAAAGATCGGTGCTTTCCGGTTAACGTAGAAAGGTGACATTTGCATGCCAATAGACATCGAAGCCCGTACAAAGGAAAAATCAAAAAACCTTCGGAAAGCATCCATAAATGAAAATGAAAATAAATTAAAAATAAATTTCAGGTGAGCGACCCGAGACAATGGAGAAATACGGTTCATATGCTTGCACAATTGTATTAGCATACCTCGCTAGTGCATATATATATATATATATATGTTGTTCCGTTTTTCGGCTGCTCCCGTTAGGGGTTCCCACAGCAGATCATCCGTTATGATACGCATACTGATTTGGCATAGGTTTTACGCCGGATGCCCTTCCTGACGCAACCCTGGTCGCCTCTTACGACACAGGGATAAGGATTGGGTTTTGCCATGATTCCGGCTACCCTACACTCTCTCATAGCGCGGCCTAGTGCAGAGCTCCCGTCATCAAGCGATCTCCCAACCAAAGCCTCCGAGTAGCCGGATTACAGGCGCATGCCACAACACCCGGTGTGTGTGTGTAATATATATATATATCTTCTTCTTCTTTCGGCTGCTCCCGTTAGGGTCGCCACAGCGGATCATCCATATGATCCGCATAGTGATTTGGCACAGGTTTTACGCCGGATGCCTTCCTGACGCAACCCTGGTCGCCTCTACGACACAGGGAGATGGTACACCTATTTTAACTGGGGCATACACCGGGCCAGTACACTGGTACTCACTTTGCCGAACTCGGAAAGATGACAGGCTGAGTCAACCTCCTGGTGTGTATTAATTCAAGCGGCCAACGGGGCTTGAACTCAGGACCTTTTGGATCCCAAGCCGCTACCCTAACCACTACGCCAACACCAGGCTATATTTTCATACATAATACTGTATATATATATATATATATATATATTATTATAATATATATATATATATATATATAATATATATATATTATACAGTAGACTAAGGCGTAAGTCGGCAGCGTCAAAAAGTCCCGAATTTATCTCATGTTAAATCCCTTTGAATAAAGGGTCATCCCTCTGTAAGTCATCATCTCTAAGTCGTCACTTCGTCTAAGTCATCAGATGTTGTCCGTTCCCGCGTAATGGAAACTCAAGTAAATTACCACTCCTAACTCGTCACACGGAACTGCTGCCTCGTGAGAAGCCCGATTTCATGGAATCGTGATGCTCGCTCATTGGTTTACACCGCCAGTGATAGGCTATTGTAGCTGCGTACACACGTTGATCGCACTGCAGGCAGGACAATGGCGACTAAGCGTAAGCTTACAACTAAAACCTACCAAGAAAAATACGACATTATCCAGTTTTGCGAGGCAAACCCACTGATGAAGAAAACAGCCATAGCTGAGAAGTTGGACATCAAACGGCAGACATTGATCGATATCTTGAAGAATAAGGGCAAGATATTTGGACAAGTGGAGAAGATCGCGAGGCGGTGGTAAGTGTGAAACGCGTGAATGTGTGTCCTTTAAAGATGTCGATGACGCGCTCATCATCTGGTTTCGGCAAATGTCAGCTCAGCCAAATATTCGGTTGGACGGTGAAATGTTGCTGCTGAAGGCACGTGAATTCACTGCGGACCTCGGGCATGATGATGCCGAGACCTTGCCGATGCACTGGATAGACAGATTCAAAGTGAGGTGGGGAATCGGTAAGGTCAAGAAGTGCGGCGAATCAGGCAGCGTGGATTCGGCAGTGGTGCACGACTGGAAGGATGGCAAATTGAAAGACATCTTGGAAAGGTATCAGCCTCGGGACGTGTACAATGCCGATGAGACTGGGCTTTTCTGGCAGATGCTGCAGAAAAGTCTCTGGGGTTCGTTGGTCAATCCCATCATGGTGATAAGCAGGCGAAGTTGTTGTCTTACAGTTTGTTCATTATCTTTACTTTTGATAAACTGATTCATGAATTCCATCTTTGCTTGATCACTTTCCAACTCACCAATGAACCCCCACCTATGCCCCGAGGATTGTGTATTTCCTTTTGGTACAATAGCCGGCTCTCACACATACGTGTCCAGGCCACGCGCGACTTCATCCTTCACGCCACAGTCATCATGAATGTTCGCGTAAGTCGTCACATTTCTAAGTCGTCACTTTTTTTCTCGGTCCCGATGGTGACTTACGCCTAGTCTACTATATATATATATATATACACACATATATCACCCACTCTGCTAAAACATTTAAACTAACTTGTGTGACACTCAAGAGATTCGTCATGATTGTTGCTTGGTATAATATGAAGAAAAGACTCAAAGCTTTAATTATGTCATATATTTACTCATTACATGTTTTACATTTAATTTGCATGCTGTTGATATTTTACGTGTGCAAAAGACTTTTTATTCTTCTTGTTCTTCTTCGTTCGTATGCAGCACAAGGCTGCGGGTTAGCATAATTGGCTGAGGGTGTGGCTATGCTGCTAATGCAAAGCCCTCTGCTGGTTAGGGCAGGAATTTGTAATTTGGTCAGAGTTCCGATGATCGCTCACCTACTCTTCGCAAAGGACACCGTGGGATCTTTAACATCCAGTGATTAATGCTGGCAGACGGGACGCCAGGTTAGTGTCCGTCCGAGGGACGGCACACACGTTGATGAAGTGCCCTTCCTGTGAAACACCGGGATGACAGTTTATAGCTGGGTCGTGATTCAAAACTAGGCGAGACAGCTTAGAGGCGAGTGTGGTTACCTCTAGGTTTGGAAAATACTGATACCTTGAAGTATAAAAATGCAGCCAAGAGTGTTGTGTCTTATAATATAATCAACTGTGATTTATCCGAAGTGTCAGGCAAAAAATAATAAAATAAAGTCTTCAATATTCCAGTATCCTAACCCACTGGATGCAAACTGTTAGTTTATCATTCCACAATTTTCATTGCAGATACAAATACAGAGAGATTTCCAAAAGGCATTTTCTTTTATTTTTTTTATGAATCCGCTGACAAAGTCGCCGGAGGCATGATGTTTTCAGGATGTCCATTCATCCATGCTAATTACCTCCACCACTGAAAGTGAAGGAGGTTATGTTTTCACCCCTCTCTGTCTGTCTGTTTGTGTGCAGGATAACTCAAAAATTTGGTGGGCAGGTTGGGTATTTGACAAGGATGAAATTATTAGATTTTGGTGATGATCCCGATCCGGATCCGACTACGAGAATTTTTCAGCGATTCTTCACCATTGAGAGATAGGGCCAAAAACGATAGAAGCATGATATTTCAAAAATATATATTGGGCCAGATATGTTCTTGTGGATCAGGCATTATGTGGTGGAGGTATGCGCTCTACCGAGTGCCCTTCTCGTTTTCTCTGTTTTCACTGCAACCGCTTATCCGATTGAAACAAAATTTTCACCATTGGTGCGACTACTCATGTGGAATATGATAACGATAATTATGTCATCATGGGTCACGTGGTGTGGCAGCCATGTTGGAAAAAAAGAAAAACTTTGGACCTCTGTATCTCCGAAACCACATCATGGAAAAAATTGAAGCTTGGCACATGGCAAGTACTCCCCATCGGAAACAAGAATGTTTTTTTTGATAATGTCATCGGAGGCTTCGTTATGATGTCATAATTGCATATGTCGAACACTTTATCAGATCAGTGTGAAAATTTTTGAGGGTCATCTTGGGCTAAATTGTATGGGGAAAAAATTTTAAGTCCAAAAAGGGCATAACTCTCAAAAATTGACGAAACGCCCTGAAACTCAAACTTGTTCCATAACTTATCATAGTAAAATCATGTACCAAGTTTCAGATGAATTCATATGTTAAAGGGTATGGGGAAAATTCTGAAAAACCGCAGGAGGGACAGACAGACTGAGAGCAAACCTATAATCCCCTCTAGTGAAACTGCTAGAGATGACAAACAAGGAATATTTTACCAGCGCTTTGTCTGTTGAATTGAAAAAAGGTTTTAACAATGTCAAAGACCCAATTAGCATCAAAACACTAATCATACTGTTAGGGCAACTAAAATATAACTGTTCATTCCAAAATGGAATATGTATGTGTGTATATATGTATGTACTACATTTATATATATATATATATATATATATATAATATATAATTTATATGTATACATATACAGTATCTCACAAAAGTGAGTACACCCTTTACAAAAATGTACATATTTTGTTGTAACTTTTACTGAGATGTATTATAAACAAAGACTCAAAGAAATGATGGAGTAGACATTCTGTCATACATGTACAGGCCCAAAACATTTATTCTGTGGAAACAATGTGGCATACTGGTCAAATCTGTGAAAGGGGGGGGGGGGAGGGGGCAACAAAAGTGAGTACACCTATGTACTTTCTCACATTGAAGCGTTGTTTTAGTATTTGTATGTCCACCATTGTTTTTGAGCACAGCAGCATATCTACTCGGTATGGAGTTGACCAGTGTTCCACATGTCTTTGCTGGGTTCCTGTTCCACTCCTCTGCAATGACTTCTCGAAGTTGCGTGATGTTGGACACCTTCGTCCCTCAACCTTACATTTCAGGATGCCCCACAGGTGTTCTATTGGTTTAAATCATGTGACATGCTTGGCCACTCCAACACATTGAGCTTCGACTTCTTCAGAAAGGCAGTTGTCTGCTTGGAATGATGCTTCCGATCGTTTTCGTGCTGAAATACAGCTCCTCTACCAAGTTTTCGCAGGGAGGGTAACATCTTCTCCTTCAGGATGTCACAGTACATCGTAGAATCCATGTTTCTCAATGAACTTGAGCTCTCCAGTACGGCAGCACTCGTGCATCCCAAACCATGACACTACCACCACCATGCTGACAGTAGGGATAACGCACTTGTCTTGTACTGTTCCCCAGGTCGCCGCCAGACATGCTGCACTCCATCAGATCCAAACAAATTTATCTTCGTTTCATCAGACCAGAGGACATGTTGCCAGTAGTCCAGGGGCTTGGATGATGTGCTTCAGCAAACTGTTTGCGAGCTTTCTTGTGCTTGCTTCAGGAAAGGCTTACGCCTTGGACGACGCCCATCAACCCGATACGATGGAGTGTGCGACGTATGGTTTGCGCACTAACAGACTGGCCAGAAGCTGTAGAAATCTCTTCAGCAATCTTGGCGCACTTTGTCGTCTGTCTTGGGGGACTAGATTCTGAACTTGGCGAACAGTACGTGCAGTCATCTTTCTGGTTTGCCCTGGAGAGCGCAACTCATTGCTGTACGCTTCTTGGAGAACCTCTGGATGGCCTTGGCCACGGTGTTGGGGCTTACTTTCAAGAAGCACTGATCTTCTTGTATCCTTGGCCATCTTTATGTAGGGCAACGATAGATCTTTCACATTTTTCGAGAGCTCTTTCCCATGAGAGCCATGCTGCTTTCTCAATGGCGATTGGTACAGTATTTCCTATGCAATTATTTATTCAGCAAGCAGATAGACAATTACTGCATTGAGTACACGTCTTCACTTTTAACATACCATGGAGGTTGCAGCTCTATGGACATTGTGTGTATTGTTTGGGTCATATTTGTACCTTTAAC
This sequence comes from Eptatretus atami, assembly GCA_035128595.1. Lineage (NCBI taxonomy): Eukaryota > Metazoa > Chordata > Myxini > Myxiniformes > Myxinidae > Eptatretus > Eptatretus atami. The sequence continues at coordinate 45,284,246 of CM068958.1, read as the reverse complement.
ACTCTTTGACTTAAATATGCAGAAAATGATGAAAATGGAAGCTGTTTTACCATACTTGACTTACTTCTTGTGCAGACAATAGCAGGGGTGTACTCACTTTTGTTGCCTCCTCTTTCAGAAATATTTGTAATACGTCACATTGTTTTTTATGGAATGGCAGTTTTGTGCCTGCATACATATTGCAGAACGTCTACTCTGTCATCAACTCCAAGGTTTTTTCTTGCGCAGCTGCTTAAAAAGTTACACTTAATTATTTACATATTTGTGAGGGGTGTACTCACTTTTGTGAGATACTGATATCATTGTGAAGATAAACTCGTGCTTATGTAAGGATGAGACATGGTCATATGGACTCTTTGGGAATACGGACCGAATAAATTTTTGGTTATGAAAAGAATATGTGGGGCGTTCAAAAAGTTTTACAAACTGGATGTGGCAAGCCACCTCCATGAGCCTTCAGCCCTGTAACAAAAACAATACATAAAGCATAACGAGGTGCATAAATAAATCAAAGTAACCAATTATTTTTATTTATATGTCGGGCCTACTTATACATTGACAAAATATATCTACTAATGGCAAGTCTTGGACTATTTATTGTGAGTACAGTATCTCATTCGTTTAAAAATATAATAATAATAATAATAATCAGCCCTCTAGTCTGTATTTAAGCTTTCATTTCTATTTTGTATCTCGTGAATCATGGTTTTGATTATGTGGATTCATAAAACATAAGCAGAAAAAAAAGAATGTCATGTACATCGCAGCCCAGAGCAAGATAGAATTGTGAAAATCCTTATATTACTCCATCCCTCTAACTATGAGCCTGCTCTACGAGATTAATGCTTGCAGTGCATGTCTGGCTACTTTCTTCCACTTATAACTAGATTTGTGGACGATTACTGAGATACGTTACATCCATTGTAAAGCCATCAGTAAATATCACAATCACAAATACGATTTTGATGATGTATGAAATCCAATGGCCATGCTTTCAACTCTTGAGTTAGCAGTGTTTTAATTATTCTGCCACTGAAGGTGGACGGAGGTTTTGTTTTCCCACCTGTGTGTTTGTCTGTTTCTCTGTGAGCAGGATATCTCAAAAGTTATGGACATATTGAGCAAAACTTGGTGGACATGTTGAGAGTGCACCAGAGACGAATTGATTCAGTTTTGGTGAATATCCAAATCCGGATACGAGAATTTTCTTTAATTTTTGAAATCATTCTTCACCATTGAGATCAGAGATAGGGGCGAAAAACGATATATAGCATGATATCTCAAAACGTTATGGACGGTTATGGCAAAACTTGGTGAATGCGTTGGGTAGGTGACAAGAAAAGCCAAATGATTATATTTTGATTAATGGTTTGGATACTACCAGAAAGATACAAAAGTAAACTGTTCAGCCTGGTGGAGGGTATGCACATTAGCGGTGCCATTCTAGTTTAAAAGTTAATTCATCAATAAAGATGAAAGAGGAAATATCATCACACCTTTTTCAAAAATTTTGACGCAGATAAAGGAACTAATTGAATTTCTGCATATAATGTCTGATAACTGAGTTTGGTATGAATGAATTTGAACTCGGTGGTGTAATGGTTGGAGCATCCGCCTGAGTCTGGAGGTCAGTGGTTCGAAAAAAAGAAATATAGGTACAATAGAATGGCCATACCTGATGTTGCCTAAAGGGGCACGCTTAACTTGGGTGGCCATCTTGAAATATTGTACGGTAATTGCTACCGTGACGTCATTGATTCGGTAAAGTTGTGCTGCTGATCGATGTTTTTCCATCCAAAAACACCTCATTTGAGAGATCATGCATAAATATAACCTAACTCACGTTGTATAACACCTTGAAAGCAGATGGCAACTCGTAGAGTATTTGTGCTGCATTTCACTTGCTATTGTTCATGAAATACTTCACGTGAATACTCACATCGTGCCATCGGATATCAACAGTGCTCCACACGCATTATATCAATATATATTATATATATATATTATTATATATATATATATTATAATACACATAAACTTATGGAAGACCATCAAATTGCTAATTAATAATATATCCGAGCAACTCTGACAGTCATCTCTGACTGTCGGTTTCAAAATAATCAGGCATAATGAGTGAGGAGAGCAAAAAAGCTGAAATGTTTAATGGAACAAACCTCATTCCCCAACTTTCGTACTCAAACCTCATTCCCAAATCTGTATCAAACTCATTCCCAACTCCCTATATTCAACCTCACTCACGATCTATATCCGTCATTCATCCACTCCATACCCCCCTCCTTATCAAACATATTCGCAGCTCCATTCTTAACAACCCGTTCTCACGACTACAATAAGGCCTACCTCATATTGTTGTTTAAATTTGTTGTGTTTATTGTGTGCAATAATTCACTAAGGCATACCTAGTAATAATTAGCCAATGCCAAAAGAGTCCCTCAAAACATTTTTGAAACTTGCATGGTGATGTAGGAAACAAACGAGAGCCTGTTTTGGCACAGGCTAGACTAGTAAAGTCCAACTTGTCATAGGCACTCAAACACCGACCATTCACCCACCATCATTCCCAATCAATCAAATGCAATCACAGTCCCACTGGTTTCCATGCAGTCAGTAGTGTTGACAATAATAGCCGAGGCCTACCTAGTTGTCGGCCACCAACGTAGCAAGACTGATTTGCCTCGCTGAGTAAATTATGCAAATCAAGCTCAATAACGCTGAATATGGATCATAGAGATTATGAATAATCACTACTCGCTGTTGAAGCTTGGACTACTTCTTTTGCCCCGTTTGGTAGTTTGAGCAGTTAATCGCAAAAACAATCTACCCCACTGCTGCAAAGTGACTTCTTTGAAGGCACCTCCATCATACATACTCCAAGATGGCCACCAGAAATTCTGTGCTAAATACCGGAATAACCGTTCTACTGTACTTATATTTCTGTGGTTCAATCCGGGATGAGTCGTACCAAAGACTTCAAAACTGGTACGTGCTGCTTTCTCGCTTGACAATCAGCTTTAGAGAATAGAACATGAAAAAACTCCATGGTTTGGCATCCCAGGTGTGGTGGGGTGGTAGATTTCTTCTTAATTCCCGCTGAGTTGGGAGAGAAAAGTGACATCATAAAGAAGTTCCCTGAAAATTACATCACTTCTCTCCAAGGTCAGTGGCTGTGTTTGTCTGAAGTCAAATCCGGTGTTGTCTCATGCCTGCGTCGTCATGTGCATGATTTTTGTTGAAACGCCATCACAGCTTTAGAGAATGAAAAAATATAAAAGGCAAAAAAAATTAAATTCTAACACTGACATTGTAGACCGAGTGGCGTTTTGCTGTCTGAGATTGTTTCGTTTAATATGAAAAATACATTTATGCACGTATGATAAACAGCAATCAAGCGATACGTCACACTCTCGGCTGACAGGGAGACGCGATGGATCAACGACAACGTTCCTCAAAATGCATTTATTCTTTTGGCACTACTGCTAATGAGGATTTCTCTCTCGCTTTTAATTTCAAAGGCTCAGATCTGCCATGCATTAGAACCAGCAGGAATATGTGACTGTCGTCGTTTCCAGTGGCGAAGCTAGAGCCTTTCTGTGAAGCTGAAAATGACAGGGTGTCAGCAAAGGGTAAGCGATTTTCAAAATGACCTGTTCTGCAGCAAGTTGATCATCAAACAGCCTTCAAAAAGAAACTAAAGAGAGAGAAAGACAACAAATTGTTTTTCCATCTTAAATCATTGGAGTTCATCAATTGTGTAAATAATTCACTGAAGCCTACCAAGTAATAATTAGCCAATGCCAACAGAGTCCCTCAACCACTTTTGAAATTTGCATGATGATTGTAGGAAACAAACGAGGGCTGTTTGGCACAGGCTCGACAAAGTAAGAGTCCAACTCGTCATACTACCTCAAACAACGACCATGCCACCCACATCCGTCCCAATCAATCAAATGCAATCACAGTCCCACTGGTTTCCATACAATCATTAGTGTTGGCAATAACAGCTTCGGCCTACCTAGTTAGAGGCCACCAATGTTGCAAGGCTGCTTATGAATATCAGTACTCACTTTGGGATATTGAAACTGCTCACCACTATTTGAATTTATTTGAGGTAAAGGCCGATTTCTAAAGATAATCTGCACCAGTCACATAAATGCATTTAATCTCACCTGAAGCAGCTTCTGAGCAGGGAACAGTGAGACCTTACATTTCCATGCCAAATGACGTGTTGGCGAGCATTGGTGCTCGCACAATCTTGAAAAGTTCAGGATGGTGCAATAGACTCTCTGTGTCGATCTATTTTTATTATATTATCTCATTCTTGGAGATGTTATCCTTGTAGGAAAAATGTTAGCTATCTGAGCTAAACAAGACAAAGTGAACAGTGATAGGAAAAACGAGCTCAATCTTATGCCACATGCAAAATTAGGGAGACAGTTATATTGAAACATGAACCTTCTGATAGGAAACACATATACTTCACAAGAGATGTGGACAGGATGAAAGCTCTCATAATTTAGAAGTTATAACTATGGTGCAACTGGGCAATGGAAAAACTGGATTGATTACGAGGATAGCTAAACTAAGTTAGGGGAGCAGCTGAAGGAGACAGAACTTTATACACAAGAAATGAACTGCTTATGAAGGGATTTCATTGAGATATTTAAGATCACTAGTACGTGCCCGTAGGTGCGTGCCAGTATGTGCAGCTTAGTTCTTCGCTCTCGTAAACGACGACTGGATGGGGCATTGTTTCAATTAGATCGGACCAACCGTATATAAATGGCCATACCTGGGAAACATACTCAGGTCCCCAGTGTCAATTGTGACGTCATATCAAACGAAGAAGAAGAAGAATTGTGACGCCCCCTCTCTCACCCCCTCTCTCACCCTAGTCTCACCCCTCTCTCCCTCTCTCCCCTTTCCTCCCCCTCTCTCGTCCCCCTCCCCCCTCTCTCACCCCTAGTCTCGCCCCTCTCTCCCCCCTCTCGCCCTCTTCTCGCCCTCTCTCTCGCCCTCTCTCTCGCCCCTTCTTCTCCCCTCTCTCTTGCCCCCCCTCTCACCCCCCCTTCACACCCACTCTCCGTCCCCCTCTCTCGCCACTCCTCTCTCCCCTCTCTTGAATTGTGATCCCTCTCTCAACCCCTCTCTCCTCCCTCTCTCGCCCCCCTCTCTCGCCCCCTCTCTCACCCTTCTCTGCACCCCTCTCTCCTGCCCTCTCTCCCTCTTCTCTCTCCCCTTCTCTCTCCCCTCTTCTCCGCCTCTTCTCTCGCCCCTCTTCTCTCACCCCTCCTCTCTCGCGCCCCCTTTCTCTCTCCCTTCTCGCCCCCTCTCTGCCTCCTCTCTCTCCCCCCTCCTCCCTCTCTCCCTTCTCCCTCTCTCGCCCCCTCTCTCGCCCCTCCTCTCTCCCCCTCTCTCTCCCCCCTCTCTCTCGCCTCTCTCTGTAAATGTATTCACAAATGTCGACCAGCACAACAATTAATTCAAACCTTGGGAAAGAACAGCTTTGAAACCCTTGGGAAACAGCTGTTCCTTGGGAAAATTCAAACCTTGGGATTAATTAATAATTTGAACAATTAATTCAAACCTTGGGAAAAAACAGCTTTCAACCTTGGGAAACACTTGGGAAACAGCTGAAACAGATGAAGAACGATATCAAACCTTGAAAGGCACATACTCAGGTCCCAGCGTCGATTGTAAGTCATACCAAACGAAGAAGAAAGAAGATTGTGACGTCAATCGTGCAAAAAATAAATAAATAATAAACATTAATTGTGACGTCATTCGTGATGTTATAGACCGTGTCTGTCATTGTTGACAGACGTTATTGTCATTATGGTTGAAAGACAATAATAGTTCGTTATTGGTTGACAGACATTGGTCATTGTATCACTTATTCTTTTTTATTACGCCAATTATTGTGTATTATTATTATTAATATGCTGTTATCATTATTCTGATATCTTTGGGAGAAAAGGCATGCTAAGGTGATAAGGTGGACGACAACTTCAGCTGCGATATATACACCTTCTTAACACTGAAAAAAGCAATAAAATGGCCGCAACTTGGAACCGCGTCCGATTAATATCAAACTTGAAAAGGCACATCCTCGGGTCCCGGCAATATTCCTGGCAGTTTCAATCAGATCGGACCGGCGATGTCGAGAAACGGCGGTCGCAGACAGACAGACAGACAGACCACAGACATACACACAACACAGATTGCTGGAATTATAGATAGATGAAGAAACAGACAAATTAAAGACAGAAGAGATTTTCATCAGGATAGACAGTGATAAGACAGCCTGAAAGTAAAGAAGAGAGTTAGGATGGTGATCTTGTCAGAGTCTTTCACTCAGGAGTATTTACTGCATGGAATAGTTTCCCTGGAAAGGTATTGGCAGCAGAAAGAGTGGAAAAGTGGATTTTTTAAAAGTACAAAAGATAGATACCAAGTAGTATTGTAATACGAGGGTGACATGGATATTGCTAGTAATCAGAGGTAGCTGAGTCATTGTATACATGTGTAGCGATTGTTGCATCTGTGTGAATGTCTTGTCAAAAGGTGAATGTGCTGACTGTGTTTTTCATTCTCACCTGCAATCGTGTTCATGTACCTCTTCCCCTCACCTACTCTCTACCCCCCAAAAAACTATTTTATAATTCTAAATAACCCCATCAAATGACCAACCTTTAACATGGGAAAATACTGGTGAATGAGTTAGTATTCGAAAATAAGAATTTTATTTCAACAGTGAAAACTCTCAAATCTGAATTTCTTGTGACCAAGCAATATTCAGATTTAAGAATATTTCGGATATTAGAATATGAAACATTTTAACTTTAAAAGTGGTGTTTTTTGTCTTCCCAGTGTACTTTCAAAATGTTGTTTGTATGTAATCAAGTAGATGTGAATGTAGACATATATACAGGGTGAGTCAGAAGTAGCGCCCGATTTCTGTCAGTTGATTGTTTGTTTGCCATTTGTATTACAGTGTACAAGAAGGTAGAAATAAATGAATGCAATGTTTATCTAACCATTTATTCAAGAAAAAGTTATTACGGAACTGAACAAGCTGTTTTACTTGCAATTTTCAAAGTGCCTCCCTCGTGTTCGATGCACAATTGCAGCGAGCAGGCACAGAGCGGCACACACGTCTGCAGAGTTCGATATAAATTTCCTCAAACTTTGCAGTGATTTGAGCCTTCAATTCCTGAATGGTACGAGGATTTTCATGATAAACAAGTCTTTCATGAGCCCCAAATAAAGAAATCTGGAGTGGAGGTCTGGGGAGCGTGCCGGGCCACTCGATGAACAGCCGGCGGCCATCCACTTTTGGGAAAGTTTTCATCAAGCCACTGACGAACATACGTCCATAATGAGGTGGAGCTCCATCATGCTGGAAATAACAGTCCTGATCTTGTACCTAGCCAAAAGAAAGGTTTGCAGCATATCCAGGTAAATTTCTGCAGTGACAGATCCCTCAAAAGAAAGGGTCCAATTAATCCCTAATGGAGAATGGCTGCCCAACTCTGTCACTCCAGGGTAAATTTACCTCCTTCTCACTGTCATCTTGGGTTGTTCGCAGCCCAGTAGACACCAATTGTGTCGTTAATGTGCCATACAGTTAAAACATGCTATCGACCCAGATTTGTTAGCATTGTGTCTCTTTCGTGAAGTTTACTAAAACTTTGCAAAATTGGAAGACGCAGTCGTCATCTCAATCATGAAGGGCATGCAGTAAGCGTGGAATGTAAGGTTCCATTTTTTCTGATGAAGGAATACGGATAACAATTGATTGGCTCACTCCAACTCTGCGATAACGGCGAGTTGACCTTTTGGGACTCTGTTCCAATCTTCTGATGGTTTCTTCAGCCTTAAGTACATTGTTGTCCGTTTTCGGACGACCGACTTCTTTTGCAGTGGGCTACGACCCTTTGCTTCAAAATTTCTCGACAAACAATCGTATTTTCTTCCTGAAGGTGGGTTAATATCGAATTCCTGTGCAACGGCGTGCCGCCAAAGTGGTTGTTCATTACATTTGTATAATGTGTACGCCGCAATGCGTTGATTCATTGAAGGTAAATTCATGGTTTTAATTCTGGTGCAAATCAGTACTTCAAACTTCGCAGCAATATCCTGCAAAACAAAATCAAAAATAAAATAAATTACGAAAATTAATAATTGCAGACAATTATTAACAACATGATCTTCCCAGAAGAATCTGACAGCCGAAAAAACAGAAATGAGGCGACTACTTACTGACTCACCTAGTAATATAATATAATACGCATATACCCACACCACTTTTGCAAGTTTTCCCAGTTTTTTCCTTCTTGACATCAATGCAGCTGTATCCATCTTGTCGCTACCCTTTGTGTTCTCTCCTTACTTCATATCCCTTGGCCACACATCCAATATTTGTCCAAGTCTCTCATTTATTTTGTCTCTCAACCTGCTGTTTGGATGTTGCTTCTCCCCTCTTGTTTCCTTGTGCCATTTGTTCTCTGGCTTAATGATCGTTCCTATGCTCTCGCTCAAACAGGAGCCTTGACTTTCAATTCCCCCCAAAAAACATAATGGGCATACCTGGGTGCTCACTGGTTGTGGCTGGATAGAATAATAGGGAAACACTGGTAGGTCATGTATGACCCACAAAATGTCTACTGGCGGAGAATAAATACTCTGGATGTTTTTTTATGCCGTGAACAAAGTTGGTACATCACGGGCGATAAAAGTTTGTGGTCAAGTTTATTGAAATGTGTGTAGTTTCAAGAAAAGAAAGCAAATACCTCGTTTTGGGTTCGCACCCCCCCTCTCCCACCCCCCCTGAAGAACCCGTAAAAGCCAATGTTTAATTGTCGGAACAATCTTGGTACACCATTAGTGAATAAGGTTGTGGTCGTTTCAACGAAAGAAACGAATACATACCTTGGGGGACAACCCCCCCCCCCCTTACACTCCTATAGACCGCAATCCTTGTAATGTCATGAACAGAACTTTGGTACATCATGGTGGTGCTGAAGGTTGAAGTGAAGTTTCATCAGAATTGTGTGTATCGCTTGAGAAGAAAGCAATACCTCTTTTGGGAGGTCACTGCCCCCCCCCCATGAATCTACCTCCAGTAGACCCCCTTGAGCACCGATTTTTATTTGTCATGAACAAGCCTCTGGACTCACAGGTGATGAAGGTCGTGAGTCAGTTTCACCACGAACGTAACGTGTTTCTGAGAAGAAAAACAAATACCTATTTGGGGAGCAACCCCCGCAGATACCCTTAAACCCCGATTTTTAATGGCCATGAAAACACTTGGACATACGGGGTGATGAAGGCGTGATGAAGTTTTCATCAAACGATATGTAGTTTCAGAGAAGTGCACACTGC
>CM068958.1:45264529-45274819 GCA_035128595.1 Eptatretus atami | reverse complement strand
GTGATGTTGGACACCTTTCGTCCCTCAACCTTACATTTCAGGATGCCCCACAGGTGTTCTATTGGGTTTAAATCATGTGACATGCTTGGCCACTCCAACACATTGAGCTTCGACTTCTTCAGAAAGGCAGTTGTCTGCTTGGAATGATGCTTCCGATCGTTTTCGTGCTGAAATACAAAGGAAGAGATAATTCAATAGCACCAAAATAACTAGTAGTCCTAAAGTGGTTTCCTCAGATGGTACCAAAATAATGCCGGCCCATGACTAGTAGTTTGGCAGCCTTCCTTAGACATTCGGTGGGAATTTGAACTGGCCCCGCCACTGCTTGGTGGACCCAAACGTCCTACCAGTGAGAGCAAAGGAATATCCGAAGAGAACTGGTACCAAAAAGGAATAAAGTCCTGCTAGATCCTTGTCATGTCAAAGTCACATCCATAGAGCCAGGACTGGAACACCAGGACGGAAAGACCGGACTTTCGCCCTACACGCACAGGTACTGGCAGCCGCCACACCCCAGATCCATAAATCCATGACTCCCAGTCCGACTTCAAACGCCTTGACCCTGGCCCACAGCCACAGAGACATAATATCACTGCAGGTGAGTGAAGTGTTTAATGGTGGGCCGGAGACAAATCCTGCCACCAACCTCCCAATAAAAAAGACCCTAATGCAGAAGATGTCCACGAACAGTTGGGAGGAGAGAAGGATGGACATTGCTCACAAGGAGCTCCTCCACCCTTTCAGGTGTGCAGCTGTCCAGTTTGAGTTTGAATGCTAAAAGATGAAATGGAGCTGATCAACTTGGCAATTTTTCAAAAGAAAGTCATAAGGAACTCGAGGGGCGCCTTAATTTCTGTTTGTAGACATTCTTGAAACCATTTCCAGACATAATCCATCTCCTACGCACCTTGGAACTTATGCAGTCGTATCGTTTCATCAACAAACTACTCGAATCAGAAGACAGAGCAGAACCACTCACTTCAGGAAAATGGAGCATTGATCTGCTTGCTAGGACGATGGAGCACAAAACCGACGCTCAGTGATGACGGAGCACAAAGCTCTGCTCACTCAGTAGAAGAGAGAGCGAAAACTGCTCACTCAGGATGAATGTGAATGAACTGATCATCAGAATGAAGAACGTGAACCGCTTCACATCAGAATATGGAGCACGAACCCCTCACTCCAGCATGACTGCAGTATGAAACTGCTCACTCAAGAATGAGGACAGAACTGCTCGCTCAGGATGACTGAGCACGGACTGCTCGCTCAGATGAGGAAGCAAGCGAACTGCTCGCTCAGGATGACTGAGCAATGACTGCTCATCATGATGATGGGCACGATCCACTCGCTCTGCATTCCAATGGCACTTGCAAAAGCAATCCGCAGTGAGTGAACGATTCATTCAGAAATGACATAGAGCGGTGTTCTTTCTTTCTTCTGGGGGTTTAATGGCGAATCAAAGATCGGTGAGTCCAGAAATTCCGTGCACGGCGAAACACCTCGGATATGATACTGGAGCTTATATTGCGAGTCCCTTATTGATAATTATCAAGAAACGAGCGACAGACCGGCGGTGCTTTGAAGTCAGATTGCAAAATCCACTGGCATGCCTGAACCAACAATGATCCCCATGACATGGACAGAATGCGTAGATGCAAAATCTGGGCTTTGTACGGAGGGCAGAAGTGAGAAAGCAGAACCAAATCCTGCAGGAACATTAACCGTCATAACAACCCTGTGTTGGTGAATGCCTATCCTGTGAAGGAGAAGGTTGAGGGATAATGCCCGCGTTGTGTTGTGAGTTAAATTAAAGCGATTTGCGAAAACGCTTATAAGAACATCGCTCTACCTCACAGCAAACTGTGACTGTGGGGCACTCGGCAAGCAGCTAAGCACCAAGCAAGACCCCAATTATGGTTGCCAAAGCAATAGTGAGTCGGAATGTCAAAACTATGCCAAATTGGGCAAATCAACACTTTTTAAGAGCGAAAACGCTAATACTTTCAAAATCTGGAGCTAACTTGTAATTTTTGCGTAAGTTTAAAGAAGATCCTTGTTACTCATATGCGGAAATGAAATAAAGCCCCGAACGCGGCATCCCCAGCGTTTATTAGCATGCGATGTACCCATTGATTGTAAGGTATGATGAACAGGCATGCGATAAATAGAATGAAGAAAGTAACAAAAAACTTACATAAGAAATCGTTGCGGCCCGTTCCAAAGTCCAGCAGTTAAGCACCCAAAAAACAGGCGACACAAACCCCAGCACGTTACCCCAGGAAACGCCTGAAGATCCCAGAAGAGCGATGTGGCCCGAGGATCGCTATGAGATACATTAAATAATGAAATAATTATCTTCAAAGGGTGAATTACCCAACACCCAATTGGCACCAACTCCTTCAATTTCTCTGTATGCCTGCAAAGTTCAGGCTGTCGGATTATGGTTTTGGAATTATGGAGGGACATACACACACACACACAAACACCACACACCACACACACGACAACACACACACACACACACACACAACACACACACACACACTGACATTTTTTCGTTATCCATCATATATATAATAATATATATATAAAAATATGACAGGAAAGACATAATTGCAGTTTAGGAGGTAAGAAAAATGGTAAGAGGAGGGTTGCTCAAATGAGTAAGAGCACAAGAGAATTGTTGGACACGAGGGAGATGGCAAGCGATTAAATCGTTTCTCTCACATTACATAGAAACAGTCAGAGGAACTCCAATAGCAAGAGATCTATCTGGGTGAGCAATGGCTTCAAGAATAGATCCAAGTAGGATAAATAAATGAAAGAAACAGCTTTATGGACAATGTAGTGTGACAGTAATGTGATTTTTTCCTGGATACTTTGCCAAACATCAGTTGCAAAATTAAACTTATAGCGTCCGAAAATGCCAGAACATCGCATGAAACTGAGTGATCAGGATTGAAAGGACAGATATATAAATATATACTATTTCTAACCACTGACGCCTGACTAAGGGATATAATGATCGGTGCCTTAACGGAGTGACGTAAGAAAGAAAGAAATTCTGTGTGCCGATAGCCATCGAAGCCAAAGCCACCGGAAAAACAAAACACAAGAATCGTCAGACAACATCCAAAGAAATATAAATAAGTAAAAAATATCAGTGAGTGACCAAGACAACGGGAAGCATGGTAATTTTGTGTGGCGAGGGACACGAAGTCTTGCGCCACTAAGGAAACATCAACAGAAACCATCAAAAGCATCGCATAAATCTAGAGTGATAAACGTTGTTGGTGTGTGTGTGGTGTGTGTGTGTGTGTGTGTGTTGTGTGTGTCAGGGTTCGTATGCAGTGGTCCTCCTCCATAATCCAAAACCAATAAAACCTTGCAGCCTGAAACTTGCATGTTATATAAGAAACGCTCAGTAAGTGCAGACTGAAAATTGGTGTTTGGGTTAATTAAACACCCCCTTGAAAGATAAATTAACGGCCTATTAATTATATCCTCCATCAAGGCGATCCTCGCCACATCGCGCTCTGGGATCTTGAAGGCGGTTCTGGGTAACGTGCTGAGGTTTGAAGCCGCCAATGTTTGAAACCTGCTCAACCAATACCCTTGACTTGGAACGGGCCGACGATTTCTATCTTAACATAAAGTTTTTTGTTCACTCCCTCACTCGTATTACGAACCTGTTCATACATTGCGATAATCATTGTTGTCACATCACTTTGTTGTACTACATGTTGTCAAAGTAGGAGCTGGGGAGCGAAATCCATGCATAATGAACGATTCCATGACTACTCTCACGGACAATAAAGATAGCATCGAACCATTATTCAGGTTGAGGATAGGAGATCGTCCGACTACAATAATGCCGAAAATATGTGTGAAATCTGATAATTAAAGAAAAGAGAGTCATAACGAAGCTGATATACTTTACCCTAAGCAAGGCGGTGTCTCTTCTCTCCATAATACACAAGAAAATGTGAAATTCCAAAGCATTAAACTACTTTCTCCTGTTAGAGAATAAATATTGAGTGGACAAAAAATGGAAGTGCCGAAAATAACTCAGCTCTGACATATGATGAATTCATTCACTGCTAGACTCGCGCCCTGTCCCCGAGAGGGAAAGTTAATAACTTTGTGCAGACCCCGAACGATTGTACTCAAGGTCATGTCTCCTTCCCCTTAATGCTCCACTGCGCATCGCCTTCGCTTCCCGTATCAACCCACAAGTTCCCTTCCCCACCTCTCTAATCCACCCAAATCCTTGCCCCCCTCCCTACCCCACTCTCTCGCCCCAAACCCTTCTCCTCTTCTTCCTCTTTTCTCCCTCCCCCTCAGTATTCCCATCAGTGAAGCGACGGTTTGGTATTGCTCGTGAAAAATGAATAATGAAAGAATCAAAAATCAAATGCAGGTGATGACCTGAAGACATCGGGGAAACGCGTTTGGTATGCTTACACAATGTTAAGCACACCTTGCTAATGGTGTGTGTTGTGGTGTGTGTGTGGTGGTGTGTGGTTGTGTGTGTTGTGTGGTTGTGTGTGGTGTGGTGTGTTGGATATCAAACATAAAGCTCTTTTAACCACTGACTGACTGACTGACTGATATTAAAGAATCGTGCTTTCCGGTAACGTAGAAAGGTGACATTTGCCATGCCAATAGAACATCGAAGCCCGTACAGGAAAAATCAAAAGAACCTCGAAGCCATCCATAAATGAAAAAGAAATAAAATTAAAAATAAATTTCAAGTGAGCGAACACCGAGACAATGGAGAAATACGGTTCATAGCTTGCACAAATGCATTAGCATACCTTCGCTAGTGCATATATATATATAATATATTATAATATATATAATATGTGTTCGTCTTTCGCTGCTCCCGTTAGGGGTTGCCAACAGCAGATCAGCCGTATGATTACGCATACTGATTGGCATGAGGTTGTTACGCCGAGCCCTTCCCTGACGCAAACCCTGGTCGCCTCTACGACCACAGGGATAAGGATTGGGTTCGCCATGATCCGGGCTAACCCTACACTCGCTCATAGCGCGGCCGCAGTGCAGAGCTCCCGTCAGCAAGCGAATCCTCCAAGCCCCAAGCCTCCGAGTAGCCGGATTAGCAGGCGCATGCCACAACAACCCGTGTGTGTGTGGTAATATATATATATAATATATTAAAGATATAACAACATATATATATCTTCTTTCGGCTGGCTTCCGTTAGGGGTCGCCACAACGCGGAATCACCGCAATAGTGTTTTGGCAAGGTTTACGCCGGATGCCTTCCTGACTGCAACCCTGGTCCCTCTTACGAACACAGGCGAAGATGGTACAACCTATTTAACTGGGGCATACACGGGCCCAGTACAGTAAGCCGGGTTGGCGCAGTGGTAGGGCAGCGGGCTTGGGAACCCAAAGGTCCTGAGTCAAGCCCCGTTGGCCACTGAATTAATATATATATATTATGTATAATTATGCGCATGTTTGTGTATATCGTAATGTATATATATATAATGTAGATATGCTGCATGTGTGGGTGTATATGACATCGTAATATGCTATGTGTGGTGTATATAATGTATATACCAAGGTCGTATAACACCAGGGGGTTGAATCAGCCTGTCATCCTTCCGAAGGTCCGGGGAAATGAGTACCAAGTTGTACTGGGGCCGTGTATACCCCGGTTAAAATAGGTGTAGCCAGATCCCATGGTCGTAAGAGGCGACTCAAAAGGGTGCGTCAGGAAGGGCAATCCGGTGTAAAACATGTGCCAAATCACTATGCGACAAATATGGAGATCCGCGTGGCGACCTTAACGGAGCAGCTGAAAGAAAAGAAAAACACCGGCCCAGTACACTGTAACTCACTTTGCCGACTCGAAGGATACGCCGATCAAACCCCCTGGTGTGTTATTAATCAAGCGGCCAAAACGGGGCTTGAACTCAGGACCTTTTGGATCCAAGCCGCTACCCCTAACCACTATGCCACACCAAGCTGGATTTCAATACATACATACTGTATATATATATATAAAATATATAATATAATAAATATATATAAATAATATATAATATTATATAATATAGTATAGTAATATATATTATCACAGTAGACGAGCGAAGTTCGGCAGCGTGTAACCGTACTCTTCGCCTAAGTGGCAGCGTTCAAAACGTCCCGAATTTTATCTCATGTTAAATCCCTTTGAAATAAAGGGTCATCCTCTCTAAGTCCGTCACTTCGTCTAAAGTCGTCAGATTGTCCGTCCGCGGTAATAGAAACTCAAGTAATTACCACTCCAAACTGCACACGGAACTGCTGGCCTCGTGAAAAGCCCGATTTCTGGAATCGGATGCTCGCTCATGGTTTTACACCCCGCCAGTGATAGGCTAATTTAAGCTGCGTACACATTGAATTTCGCACGCAGGCAGACATGGGATAAGCTAAGCTTACAACTAAAAATCTACCAAAGGAAAATGAACATAGCCAGTTTGCGAGGCAAACCCACTGAGAAAAACAAGCCATAGCTGAGAAGTGGACATCAAAACGGCAGACATTGACTAATCTGAAATAACAGGGAAAAAATTTGACAGTGGAGAAGATCGCAGGCCCAGTGGTAAGTGTGAACGCAATGGAAGGTGTCCTTTAAAGAATGTCGATTGAACGCGGCTCATTCACTGGTTCGGCAAATGTCGCCACCAATATTCGGTTGACGGTGGAAATGGTTGCTGCTGAAGGCAACGTGAATTCGCTGCGACCTCGGGCAATGAGATGCCGAGAACCTTGCCGATGCAACTGGAAGACAGAGTCAAAGTGAAGGTGGGGAATCGGCAAGAATCAAAAGGCGGCCGAATCAAGGCAGCGTGGATTCGGCAGTGGTGCAAAAGACTGGAAGATGGCAAATTGAAAAAGCGTGAAAGTTATCGCTCGGACGTGTACAATGCCCGATGAGACTGGCTTTCTGGCAGAATGCTGCCAGAAAAGTCTCTGGGTTCGTTGGTCAATCCCAGCATGGTGATAAGCAGGCGAAGTTTGTTGTCTTACAGTTGTCATTATCTTTACTTTGATAACTGATTCAGAATTCATCTGGCTTTGAATCACTTTCCAACTCACAATGAACCCCCACCTATGCCCAAGCCCCGATGATTGTGTTTTCCTTTTGGTACAAATAGCCCGGCTCTCACACATACGTGTCCAGGCCAACGCCGACTCATCGTTCACGCCACAGTTCATCATGAAGTTGCGTAAGTCGTCACTGTCTATAGTCGTCCACTTTTCTCGTCCCCGAGGTGAACGTACGCCAGTCAGCTATATATATATATATATGTACACACATATGACACCCACTCTGCTAAAACATTAAACTAAACTTGTGTGACACTCAAAGAGATTCGTATGATTGTTTGCTTGGTATATATGAAGAAAAGACTCAAAGCTTAATTATGTCAATATTTACTCATACCATGTTTTATACCATTTAATTTGCATGCGTTATCATTTTACGTGTTGCAAAAGACTTTTATTCTTCTTGTTCTTGCTTCGTTCGTATGCGCACAAGGCTGCGTAGCAAATTGCTGAGGGTTGTGGCTAATGCTGCAATTGCAAAGCCCTCTGCTGGTTTAGGCAGTGAATTTGTAAATTGGTCAGATTCCGATGATCGATCAGCTACTCTTCGCAAAGGAAACCGTGGATCTTTAACCATCCAGTGATTAATTGCTGGCCAGGACCGGGACGCAGATTAGTGTCCGTCCGAGGGACGGCACAACACGTTTGATGAAAGTGCCCTTCCGTGAAACACCGGATGAACGTTAATAGCTGGCGCGTATTCAAACTAGGCGAGACAGCTTTAGAGGCGAGTGTGGTTTTACCTCCCTAGGTTTGGGAAAATACTTGAATACCTTGAATGTATAAAAATGTCAGCCAAGAGTGTTGTGTCTTAAAATAATCAACTGTGATTTATCCGAAGTTGTCAGGCAAAAAAAAATATAAAATAAAGTCTTCAATATGCAGTATCCTAACCCAACCACTGGAAGAAACTGTTAGTTTATCATTCTCCACAATTTTCCCATTGCAGATACAAAATACAGAAGATTTCCAAAAGCATTTCTTTTATTTTTTTATGAATCCGCTGACAAAAGTCGGCGAGGCAAGAGTTTTTCAGGAGTCCATTCATCCATGCAATTACCTCCACCACTGAAGTAAGAGGTTATGTTTCAACCCTCTCTGTCTGTCTGTTTGTGGCAGGATAAACTCAAAAATTTGGTGGGCAGGTTGGGTAAATTTGACAAGGATGAAATTATTAGATTTTGGTGATGATCCCAGATCCGATCGACTACGAGATTTTTTCAAAGCGATTCTTCACCATTGAGAGATAGGGCCAAAAACATAAGAAGATGATATTCAAAAAATATAATATGGGCCAGATATGGTTCTTGTGGATCAGGCATTATGTGGTGAGGATGGCGCTCTATAACCGAGTGCCCTCTCGTTTCTCTGTTTCACTGCAACTCGCTTATTTCGATGAAACAAAATTTCACCATGGCGAACTACTCATGGGAAATATAAACGATAATTATGTCATCATGGTCACGTGGTGTGGCAGCCATGTTGGAAAAAAAGAAAAAACTTTGGACCTCTGTATCCCGAAACCACTCAATGGAAAAAATTGAAGCTTGCCACTGGCCAAGTAAACTCCCCCATCGGAAAACAAGATGTTTTTTTTAATAATGCATCGAGCTTCGTTATGATGTCAAATTGCATATGTCGAAAACACTTTATCAGATCAGTGGAAAATTTTGAAGGTCCATCTTGGGCTATATTGTATGGGGAAAAAAAATTGTAAGTCCAAAAAGGGCATACACTCTCAAAAAAATTGACGAACGCACCTGAACTCAAAACTTGTTCGCATAACTTATCATAGTATAATATCATGGACCAAGTTCAGATCAATAATATGTAAAGGTATTGGGGGAAAATTCTGAAAAACCGCAGGAGGGACATAGACGGACGGATGACGGACAGACAGACGGAGAAGCAAACCTATAATCCCGCTCTAAAGTGGAAACTGCTAGAGAATGACAAACAAGGAATAATTTACCAGCGCTTTTGTCGGTTGAAATTGAAAAAAAAGGTTTTAACAATGTCCAAGAACAAAGTAAGCATCAAAACACTAAATCAATGACTGTAGCAACTAAAATATAACTGTCATCTCCAAAAATGAATATGTATGTGTGGTATGTATGAATTATTTGTATATATATATATAATAATATATAATATTATTATTAATATGTATCTACATTATATATAATATATTTAATGTATTCATAACAGTCTCAAAGTGAGTAACCCTTTACAAAAATTCATATTTGTGTAACTTTTTACTGAGATGTATATAAACAAAAGACTCAAAGAAATGATGGAGTACGACATTCTGTCCAACATGTATAGCCCAAACATTATTCTGTGGAAAAATGTTGGCAGACTGGTCAAACTGTGAAAGGGGGGGAGGGGGGGCAACAAAGTGAGTACACCTATGTACTTCTCACATTGAAGCGGTTTTGCAGTAATTTTGTATGTCCACCATTGTTTTTGACACAGCAGCTATTCTACCGTTGGAGTGACCAGTGTTCCACATGTCTTTGCTGGTTCTGTTCCACTCCTCCTGCAAATAACTTCTCGAATTTGCGTGATGTTGGACACCTTTCCGTCCCTCCAAACCTTACATTTCAGGATGCCCAAAGGTGTCATTGGGTTTAAAATCATGTGACATGCTTGGCACTCCAACACATTGAAGCTTCCGACTCTTCAAGAAAGGCAGTTGTCTGCTTGGAATGATGCTTCCGATCGTTTCGGTGCTGAAATACAGCTTCCCTATCCAAGTTTTCGCAGGGAGGTAACAATCTCTCCTCAGATGTCACAGTAACATCGTAGAATCCATGTTTCCCTCAATGAAGTTGACTCTTCCGTACCGCCAGCACTCGTGCATGCCCCAAACCATGACACACACCACCATGCATGAAGTAGGATAATGCACTGTCTTGGGTACTGTTCCCCAGGTCGCCGCCAGAACATGCTGCACTCCCATCAGATCCCAAACAAATTATCTCGCTCATCAGACCAGAGGACATGTTTTGCCAGTAAAGTCCAGGGCTGATTGATGCTTCGAGCAAAACTGTTTGCGAGTTTCTTGTGGCGCGCTTCAGGAAAGGCTTACGGCCTTGGATGATTCGCCCATGCAACCAAACGATGGAGTGTGTGCCGTATGGTTTGCGCACTAACAAGTGGCAG
>CM068958.1:45236447-45254692 GCA_035128595.1 Eptatretus atami | reverse complement strand
ACTGTATATATATTTATATATACAGGTGAGTCAAAAGTAGCGCCCGATTTCTGTTTTTTCGGCTGTCAGATTCTTTCTGGAAGTCATGTTGTTAATAATGTCTTGCAGATTATTAATTTCGTATTATTTATTTTTGATTTTTTGCAGGATATTGCTGCGAGTTGGAAAGTTACTGAATTTGCACCAAATTAAACCATGAATTACCTTTCAATGAATCAACACATTGCGGCCGTGAAACATTACTACAAATGTAATGAACAACCAACTTTGGCGGCACGCCGTTTGCACAGGAATTCGAATATTAACCCACCTCAGGAAGAAACATACGATGATGTCGAGAAATTTTGAAGCAACAGGGTCGGTAGCCACTGCAAAGAAGTCCGGTCGTCCGAAAACGGCAACGAATGTAGCTAAGTGAAAGAAACCATCAGAGATTGGAACAAAGTCCGCAAAAGTCAACTCGCCGTTTATCTGCAGATTGAAGTGAGCCATCAATGGTTTTCCGTATCCTTCATCAGAAAAAATGGAAACCTTACATTTCACGCTTACTGCATGCCCTTCATAGATGGAGATGACGACTGCCGTCTTCAATTTTGCAAAGAGTTCTAGCTAAACTTCACGAAGAGACACAATGCTAGACAACATCTGGTGGTCAGATGAGGCATGTTTTAAGCTAATGGCACAATTAACAGACACAATGTGTCTACTGGGCTGCGACAACCCAAGAGTGACAGTTGATGAAGGAGTAAATTTACCTGGAGTGACAAGTTTGGGCATCCATATCTCCATTAGGATTATTGGAACCCTTTTTTCTTTGAGGATTCTCACTGCAGAAATTTACCTGGATATGCTGCAACTCTTCTTTTGGCCATAGGGTACACAAGATCAAGGACTGTTATTCCAGCATGAATGAGAGCTCCACCTCATTATTATGGACGTTATGATTCGCAGTGGCTTGATGAAAACTTTCCCAGAAAGTGGATCCCGCCGCGTTCCGATCGATGTGGCCGGCACGCTCCCCAGCTTCCCCTCCAGATTCTTTTTTATTTTGGGCTCATGAAAGACTTTGTTTATCATGAAAATCCTCAGTCCATTCAGGAATGAAGGCTCAAATCACTGCAAAGTTTGAGGAAATTGATATCAACTCTGCAGACGTGTGTGCCGCTCTGCTGCCGCTCGGCTGCAATTGTGCATCGAAACGAGGGAGGGCACTTTTGAAAATTGCAAGTAAAACAGCTTGGTTCCAGTTCCGTAATAAACTTTTTCTTGAAAAAATGGTTAGATAAACATGTCATTCATTATATTTCTACCTTCTTGTACACTGTAATACAAATGGCAAACAAACAATCAAACTACAGAAATCGGGCCGCTACTTCTGACTCACCCTGTATATATGTCTACATATCAACATCTACTTGTATTACATACAAACAACATTTTGAAAGTACACTGGGAAGACAAAAACACACACTTTTAAATTAAAAGTTCCATATTCTAATATCCGAAATATTCTTAAATCTGAAATATTGCTTGTCAACAAGAAATTCAGAATTTTGAGAGTTTTCACTTGTTGAAATAAAATTTAACTTATTCGAAATACTACTCATTTCACCAGTATTTCCCATGTTAAAGGGTTGGTCATTTGAGGGGGTTATTTAGAATTATAAAATAATTTTTTGGGGAAGGAGAAGTAGTGAGGGAAGAGGTACATGAACACGATTGCAGGGTGAGGAATGAACAAAACACAGTCAGCATTCACCTTTTGACAAGACATTCACACAGATGCAACAATCAGCTCACATTATACAAATGACTCAGCTACTCTGGATACTAGCAATATCCATGTCACCCTCGATATACAAATACTACTTGGTATCTATCTTTTGTACTTTTAAAAAATCCACTTTTCCACTCTTTCTGCTGCAAATAACCTTTCCAGGGAAACTATTCCATGCAGTAACATACTCTCTGAGTGAAAGACCTCGACAGATCACCAATCCTAACTCCTCTTCTATACTTTCAGGCTGTCTTATCAACTGATCTATCCTGATGAAAATCTCTTCTGTCTTTAATTTGTCTGTATTCTTCATCTATCTATAATTCCAGCAATCTGTGTGTGTGTAGTCTGTGTCTCTGTCTGTCTGTCTGTCTGGCGACCGCCGTTCTCGACCAATCGCCGGTCCGATCTGATTGAAACTTGCCAGGAATATTCCGGGGACCCGAGGATGTGCCTTTTCAAGTTTGATATTAATCGACGAGCGGTTCCCAAGTTGCGGCATTTTATTGCTTTTTTCAGTGTTAAAAAGGTGTATATATCGCAGCTGAAGTCTCGTTCCACTTATCACCTTAGCATGCCATTTTTATCCCAAAGATATCTGCAAATAATATAACAGCAATTAATAATAATAATAGCACAAATAATTGCAGTAATAAAAAAGAATAACGTATACAATGACCAATGTCTGTCAAACCAATAACGAAACTATATATTGGTCTTTCAAACAATAATGACCAATAACGTCTGTCAACCAATGACAGACACGGTGCAATCATCAACGAATGACGTCACAATTAATGTTTTATTTATTATTTATTTTTGCACGAATTGACGTCACAATTCTTCTTCTCTTCGTTTGGTATGACGTTACAATGACGCTGGGGACCTGAGTAATTGCCTTTTCAAGGTTTGATATCGTTCTTCATTCTGTTCAGCTGTTTCCCAAGTGTTTCCCAAGTTTGAAAGCTGTTTTTCCAAGTTTGAATTAAATTGTTCAAATTATTAATTAATCCCAAGGTTTGAATTTTCCCAAGGAAACAGCTGTTTCCAAAGGGTTTCAAAAGCTGTTCTTTCCCAAGGTTTGAATTAATTGTTTGTGCTGGTCGACATTGTGAATAACATTTACAGAGAGAGGGGCGAGAAGGAGCGGGGGAGAGGAGGGGAGAGAGGAGGGCGAGAGAGGCGAAGAGGGGGAGAAGAGGGGACGAGGGGGGAGAGCGAGGGAGGGAGAGAGAGAGAAGGGCAAAGAGAGGGGCGGCGAAGAGGAGAGGGAGACAGGGGGAGAAGAGGAGATGGAGGGTGTGGAGAGAGAGGGGCGAGAGAAAGAGGGACGATGAGAAGAGGGAGAGAGAACATCGGGGAGAGAGAAGAGGAGAGAGAGAGGCAGAAAGAAGAGAGGGGTGCAAGATAGAAGGGGGTGAGAAGATGGGGCGGAGATGAGAAGGGCGAGAGGGGGAGGAAAGGAGGAGGTTGAGAGAGGAGGCAATCACAATTTCAAGAGAGGGGAGAGACGGAGGTGGCGAGAAAGAAGGGGGAACGGAGAGTGGGATAAATGTTGCAGAGAGGGGAGTGAGAAGTGGGAGCAAGAAAGAGGAAGAGAGAGCAGAGAGGCGGCGACGAGAGAGGGCGCAGAGAGACGAGGGCGCAGAGACGGAGGAAGGGAGCGAGAGGGGACGAGGACTAGGGGTGAAGAGAGCGGGCGGAGGAACGAGGCGAGAGGGGGGAGAGAGGAGGGGCGAGACCGTTATACCCACACCACTTTGCAAGTTTCCAGTTTTTCCTTCTTGACATCATGCAGCTGTATCCATCTTGTCCACCCTTTGTGTTCTCCCTTAACCTTCATTATCCCTTGGCCCACATCCAATATTTGTCCAAGTCTCCATTTATTTTTGTCTCTCAACCATGCTGTTGGTGTGCTTCTCCCCTCTTTTTCTCTTGTGCCATTTGTTCTCTGGCTTAATGGATCTGTTCTATGCTCTCGCTCAAACAGGAGCCTTGACTTTCAATTCCCCCCCAAAAAAACATATGGGCAATAACCCTGGGTGCTCACCTGGTTGTGGCTGGATAAGATAACTAGGGAACCACTGGTAGGCATGTATGACCCACAAAATGTCTACTGGCGGAGAAAGTAAATACCTCTGGATGTATTTTTATATGCGTGAACAAAGTTTGTGTACATGTCACGGAGGCTGATAAAAAGGTTGAGTGGCAAGTTTCATTGAAATTGTGTGTAGTAATGTCAGAAAAAGACACAAATACCTCTTTATGGGTACGCAACCCCCTCTCCCCCCACCCCCTGAAAGAACCCCTTAAAAGCAATGTTTTTTAATGATCGTGAAACAATCTTTGGGTACACCATAGGTGATGAAAGGTTGTGGTCGTTTCAACGAAGAAAACGAATACATACCTTGGGGGCAACCCCACCCCCCCATAAAACTCCCTTAGACCGCAAATACTTTCGTAATAGTCATGAAAAACACTTTTGGTACATCATGGAGTGATTCGAAGGTTGAAGTGACAAGTTTCATCAGAATTGTTGTGATACGTTGAGAAGAAGCAAATACAATCACTTAAATATGCGAGAGGATCAAAACACCTGCCACCCCCATAATCTACCTCAGTAGACCCCCTTAGACACCGATTTTTTATTTGTCATGAACAACCTCTGGTACATCACAGGTGATGAAGGTTGGAGTCAAGTTTCACAGAAGTACACGTGTAGTTTCTGAGAAGAAGAACAAATACCTATTTGGGGAGGCAACCCCCCGCAGATACCCTTAAACCCCGATTTTTTAATGCCATGAACAAACTTTGGTACATACCGGGTGATGAAGGCTGTGATGAAGTTTCATCCAAACCATATGTGTAGTTTCAGAGAAGTTGCACATGCTTTTGGATGAATGGACTGACTACGTTCCAGGTGAGCTAAAAACTCGAATGAACTGTTATAATATTGGATTAAACAAAAATAAATTGAGAATCTCATCAGATTGCATGAGAAATGTTTGTAAGGCTGAAGCTGTATAGCATACTTCATAAACCACTGTTCGTGTTCGAGAGAGAATTGAAAATTTTCGACAAACTTTTTGCATCAGGAATCAAACGCACAAACAAAGAACCCAAATGATTACCATCCTTTATAAAAACTCTCTTCTCATTGATCATGAGATCTGAAAGAGATCTGTTGAGAATTTCATCTGAACTCCTGAATATTTTTTTTTTTATAAAGGATGCTGATACCCGTTTCATCTTCTGTCTCATTGAACGTGCATCACAGTACATGGTGGCCACAATGTCTTGTCACCCCTTGTAAAAATTGTGACATTGCCTTTTATCATATTAGTTGATATCAATAAAGGGTTCTACAAGTTATTCCACAAACATTTGCAGTACTCTTTTACTTTATAACATATTTTACAGCATATGATGCAATCCTTAAGTGTCCAGTGGATCCATTGGTGCTCCGTCATTGTCATAACAGAGAATAATTTTGACCTGAACCCAGACACTGATAAAAATATGTTGTTCAATGGTGTAATTGCTTGTATCATTGTTACGTTTACTCAATCTGAAAAAGGGAAAAAGGAAACGAATTAACACTGAATACAAAGGCAATGTCACAATTTTTACAAGGGGTAACAAGACAATGTGGCCTCCCAGTAGAAGCAATACAATCATAATCAAGCGTGAGAGGTAAATGAAAGATCTTGTTATTACAAAGAAAGTAGAAGTCGTTTTGGGAATGGTCATTAGATGAATGGCAACAGGGTCCAGTTGAGTGTCTGATCCACACGGCCCTCAAAAGTAGGATTGTGCCAAAAGGGAAAAAAATCCCGAATCAATGAAACATCAAAACGCTTCGAAAGAGAACCGTATGGGTTCGACAGCTTACAAAGAAGAGTTCCTTTTGAAGTCGGTAGATGAAACATGAAAGGGTTGATCGACCACATCATGTTTTTTTCCATTGAGTTTGTGAAATTGTGCGATAAATAAATAATATACCAAAAACATATCATCAAAGGGTGAACTACTTTCAGATATTGGTGAAGAAGCCAACTCAATAGTTAAACATACCACATGATGAGAACTTAGTAGTTATAAGCCCAATAATTTTTTTAATGACAGACCCCAGGAAAAAAAAATCAAGAGTGGAGCCAATGTAATGGGACGATACCAGAATGTGGGCCATTCAAAAAGTTCTACGAACAAACGTTTGACAAACGCCATTCAAGAGAATCCATGACACAAAAAGGTTTACTTTTTGTATTTTTCAATACACAGGTATACTTTGTTTGTAAGAATAATTTCCCTGGTACATATCTTTTTTTTAATCTCTTTATTGGTTCACGAAAAAAAATTAATTTGGTATCTATACGAATAAAATAATATTTTTACGAAAAAAATAAGTGACCACTATATTCGTTATTGTTGTGTGTCTGTTTGTCTGTCTGTTGGGTAGTCGATTAAAGTCGAAAAAAAAAAAAATTTTTTTTTTGATCTACCCTTATTATCACTTTTTCCGTCAATATGTTTGTCTGTCTGTATGTCTGTATGTCTGTATGTCTGTATGTCTGTATGTCTTAATGTCTGTCTGTTCGGTCCAGTGCTCCGTTAATACAATGGCAATTTCGATGAAACTTGGTGGGTAGGTTCATACCATGACCTAGTTGTGTGCAAATGAGAACCGTTGCTATGGAGACCACCGTTGCCTAGTAAGGGACTTTGAAATTTTTGAAAAATCATAAAAAAATTATTTTTTCGAAAATCAAAAATCGGGCCACGAGCGACTGTGGGCAGTACATTCAGCCATATTGTCAAAAATTTCCAGCCGGATCCTATGAAAACTGTCGGAGAAGATAGACTTTGAATGAACCCTGGTCGAAAACAATAAAAAAACGAAGTTCGTTATATCTCAGAGACTATGAGTCAGATATACATGAAACTGGTATGGTAGGTTCATGGTATGTCTAGTTATGTGTGAGAAAGAACTGTTGCTATGGACCCCTCCGTTGCCTAGCAACGGCCGAAAAACCTCTAAATGTGGGGTATTTTAACGAAAAAACAATCTGCAGCATTAACTCCTTGAAGCTAGAATCATGAATTTTTTTGTGCTTAATCCTCAGGTCATTCCCCATCGAACGGGCCCATCGCGTCAGGTTCTATTGGGTAGGCGACTACCCATGTCCGCCTACCGGCTTGTCTGTCTGTCTGTCTGTCTGTCTGTTGCCCGAGCATAGCTCTGTCGGTTTTGATCCGATCCTGTCAAAATTTTGGTGGGAGGTTTATATCATGATCTCGTTGTGTTTTCCTGAAAATGGGCGTGGTGCGCCCATTATGGGCGGAGCTCCGCCCAAAAAACGTGTTTTTAGGGGGCAGCCAATTTCAATTTGCATCTTCTCCTAGGGGGTTTGTCGAATCTGACAGTGTTTCGGTATTTGGTTAGCCCAATGGCACCTGCATAGCCCCACAGAGCTCGATTTTCATTTTCATCCCAAGGTCAAGGTCACAAGGTCACGAACTTAGAGAAATTGCGAATTTGAAAAAAATTTCTTCTCCAGGGGTTTGTCGAATCTGGCAGGGGTTTCGGTATTTGGTTAGCCCAGTGGCACCTGCATAGCCCCACAGAGCTCGATTTTTCATTTTCGTCCCAGGTCAAGGCCACAAGGTCACAAACTTAGAAATTGCGAATTGTGTTTTTAGGGGTAGCCGATTTCAATTGGCATCTTCTCCTAGGGGGTTTGTCGAATCTGGCAGGGTTTCGGTATTTGGTTTAGCCCAATGGCACCTGCATAGCCCCACGGAGCTCGATTTTTCATTTTCGGCCCAAGGTCAGAGTCACAAGGTCACGAACTTAGAAAATTGCGATTTGACATATAAAATCCATCTTCTCGAGGGGTTTGTCGAATCTGGCAGGGTTTCGGTATTTGGTTAGCCCAATGGCACCTGCATAGCCCCACGGAGCTCGATTTTTCATTTTCGTCCCAAGGACAAGGTCAAGGTCACAAGGTCAAGAACTTAGAAAATTTCGAATTTTGACATAAAAATCATACGACCGCCCAAACTTTAGAGCTCGGATGACAATATTTTTTAAGCATAATCTTGAGGTCATTCCCCACCTAAAGTCTTGAAACCATTTTGCTCTATCTAGAACACCTTGTCCGTGGCGCCCCCTTCAAGTTTGTTTTACGCTGATTTCATCAAAGTATGGATAATCCGATGAGTGTGAAATGCCATATAGCCTATATGACGTTATATTGTTCCTGGATAGTTCCAGAGGAAGTTTTGCACCAAAGGTCATAATCCTTGACCTTTGACCTTTAAAGTCACAAAGGTCAAATTTTCAAAGTTGTGGGAATCGAACCGGGTTTTCGACCTCTTCGACGAACTACTCTCAATAAGCTATAGCACATATCCTGTTTCCTTATTTTAATGTCCACAACATTGTTTTGTGACCTTCAGAGGTTATGCAAAGGTCAAATTCTGAAAGTTGTTGAACGAAACCGGGTTTTCGACATTTTGCAGCTAATAACCCGTCACTCGTACCATATCATGTTGATCATTTTTATAACTTGGTCAAAAATTATCACAGTGTCTCATCCTTGACTTCTGAAACAATCTACATCGTCAAATACCGCTCGTGAACAATCGTCGTCTTCAGACTTGTATACATATATTTTTTCATTCTTCTTCTTTAAAGTCACGAATGGTGAGGCGGCGATCTGGAGGGAACATATAGGAGACCCCCAACATTTATGGTGGAGAGGGGGACACGAATGGCAATGTTTTTGCATGGTAAATAGATATTGTTGTGGAAATGACTCCTCGGTGGTAACATTACTTGGTACCATATAGTTTAGTTATTTCCTTAATGAATTTCTTCGAGTAAGCACGAGGTAATTGATCGTGATATTAGATATGCATCACTTCTATGTCTAGACAGACGACGTCCATCCTTCCTAATGACTGTCTAAAAACCACCATCCCTGTGAACCTTTTATTTAATATTCTACCCTCTGTAATCTATCTTAAATATTATTGTTTGGGTGGGCCTTCAGCCAGAAGTTTAGGTGGGAAAGCGGCACCTCCATCAGCTCAAGTAGAGGAGAAAGATCACCTGGGTGACAAATAAGAGATGGGTGGTCCTCCACCCATCAAATGCACCTTTGGGTCAATGGAGAGGGGGAGGGGCACAGGATATCATGGTGTGAGGTGGGGGCCAGAGGCAATAAGAATGAATGCAGGGGGGGGAGGACGAGAGGGGAAGGGGAAGTAAAAAAGCAGATGCCTGGGACCAACAGTGGAGAGGCTGTGGGAGATCTGCTCATGTTGACCCTGACACCGCACGCAATATAACCAGCCATGACTCCCCTCTGAAATACCGTGAGCTGTGTCCTGCCATATTTCAGTCTTGTGACTCTATCTGGTCTATCTCCTGTGGTTTGTCTGTGGGCCCAGACAAGGCAAAGTTATTTCATGATCCCGATTGTTCATTGTTTCGTGGGCATTATGCTCGGAAGTGGAAAAGGGATTATTATCACCATTCATTGTTATTGCTTCCCTTCTGTCACCTTCCCCTTGATCATTATCATTGCATTATTTAATATACCTGGTCTCAGGTTGAATTCAGGTTGCCTTGGTCCTTCATTTGGCGATTAAAGAAAGCCTATTGAGCGATAAATAGCTGCGGCAGTCCAAGCCGCATATAAAGACAGTGCCACACCTAATTAGATATGATATGATGGTGCTAATTAGCATTCTGCTCAACCGATTCGGTTCCACAATGTGCATGGTATCCTGGTCTTTGGACATGTGATCCAGCAGGATGCTTCAAATCAGTTAACCATTACGGTCACATTGAGGCGACTTGCCAGATTCAAACCAGGCAACTGGAACAGACCGGATGACGACAACACCAAATCAGTTGAGTGTCACGATAATTAGCACCACCGTCTCATGGTGTCAGGAGTTTGGGATTCGATCCTGAGGTGTGAGAAATCACACCTCAAAGCAAAACTGCAGAGCATTGGAGTCGATGCTGAAATTTATAATCACCATGGAGGGGGCACCACTGGACCAATGCCACTGCGTGGACTATCGCCAGCTTAACAACGTGACATTCAACGTCTCCTCCTATCCCGAGCCGAGAATTGATGATACCCTCGATGCCATTTCAGGCTCAAATTAGTTGTCCACATTGGACCTTAATGGTGGAATTTGATGAGGCAGGAAAGGAAATTATGGCATTTTCCAGAGATAAGGGACTGAATTAGTTCACTGTGATGCTGTTTGGCTTGTGTAATGCCAACGCTGCCTTCGAGACACTGATGGAGCATGTACTGGGTGGCATGCTATGGCAATCATGCCTGGTATACCTGGATGATGCTAAAAATTTTGAACAAGTCAACCAGTTGTTTGGGTGTCTCCGGCAGGCAGGATTGAATTTGAGCCCCAGTAAATGCACTTTGTTTGCGAAACAGGTGGCCTATCCAAGACATGTGATCAGCCGTGAGGGAGTGAGAACCGACCCAGCAAAGGTAAGGGCAGTAGAAGACAAGCCTATATTCATAACATCAAAGAGATGCGGGGTTTTGTGGCTCTGCTGTTACCACCAGCGCTTTCTGGAAAACATTGCAGAGATTGCCAGACCAGTCACATTGTCAGGTCAGGCAGATTAGATCTGTGACTTGTGACAGGTACCATGTAAACCTGTACTAACCTGTTTCATGGTCGGGTTGTCGGCGACTAAACCGTCTCCCCCACTGAGTTACCTGGTGAGGGGGGTGTATGAAATGGACACCCAGCAGGATTAAAAACAAAACCTGTCAAAGGGTGGAGGAGCTATTTGTTAGCCAACGGCCATTCATGTCTACTGCCCAACTGTATATGCGGACCTCCTCCTGCAGTTTGGTTACTTTATTTGAGGGTTGGTGGCACGATTTGCACTCCAGCCACCGTAAAACCCTTCACTCCGCAAAAGACAAAAACGCAAAGAAATCTGAAAATCCACTCCGTGGGAATAACTCCTGTGCAGTTACCCTTCGCAGGGCAGCTCACTGGATGACGGGATCGGGGCAAAGCCTTCGGGACCCCCACTCTTTGATAGGAGGAAAACCACGGGGTAACCTTCTCGGGTAAGATTGCGATAGTGTGTCAGGGTGGTGCTGAGGTGTGGTCCACCAGACAGCGGTGTTCTTGTTTAACTTGAGGGGGTCCCTTCGGGTCGGTGCCTGCAATGTCCTCTCCCTAAGAGAGGATGATCACCTGTCTCTGTTATCTTCTGAGCTCAAGCGTTTGAACTTTGGTATTGCAGCACTCTTGGAGGTTCAGAGACCAGATAGTGACGACATAATGGCAGGTGGTTATACCGACTATTGGTTATTTATACCTGGTCTCAGGGTGAATTCAGGTTGCCTTGGTCCTTCATTTGGCGATTAAAGAAAGCCTATTGGTTTATGATGGTTTCTGATGGTTGCTCTGATGGTTACCATGCCCAAGGAGTTGCTGAAGCTGTGTCCAATTAGCTGACTCCAATGATAATTGAGGTAACACAGGTCAATGAGTGTATTCCGAGATGAAGGATTCGTCACTCCTTGGGTGTTGTGTCCCTTGCCACTGTGTCTGCTTTGACTGAGGCAAATGACCTCACCGTGAAGGATGCATTCTATGCCACACTCGAGTCTGTGGTTGATCAGTGCCCCAGGTGAAATACTCTTCTAGTCTTGGGGGATTTCAATGCATCGACTGGAACTGATAGGGATGGTTATGAGACAAGTGTTGGTCCCCATAGGTCTGGAACTATGAACCAGAATTATACTAAGTTCCTTGACTTTGCAAGAAGTCATGGACTTAGGGTTTCTTATTCATGGTTTCAGTGCCCACAGGCTCATCGCTGGACTTGGTATTCCAATGCTGGTGGTGTGGCAAAGGAGATTGACCATGTGCTCATTGCTGGTCACTGGAGGATGATCCAGAACTGCAGGGTCTACCAGAGTGCTCAGTTCTTCAACACTGACCACAGGCTTGTGGTAGCAACTCTGAAGTTGCAGCTTAAATCTGGGAGAATGGCAACATCCCAGCCTAGGCTGGATCTTGGCAAGCTCAAGGATGAGAGGGTAGCTAAGGACTTTGTGAACAGGCTCAGTGGGGATTTGGGGGGATTGGGTGCTTTGGGGAATCCTGAAGAGTTGTGGAGTGCATTCAAGACCACCATCCTTGATGTTGCCGTTGGATGTCTTGGAACTCACGTAAGGGCTAAGAAGAATTTTGTCTTTCAAAGGACACTGGATACCATTAATCAGAGTTGCAGGGCCAGGCTTAATAGCAGAGCTGAGCTGCTCAGGGAGTTGAGGCGTAAAACTGTACGTGTGCTGAGGGTGGACAAGGAGGCCTATGTACGAGGAATCTGTGAGGGGGTAGAGCATCACCTCTGGTCAGATGATTCTCATCCTGCTTTGAGGGAAATTTGCACATTGCATTCCTCAAAGCCCATCCCTCGTTGTACTGCAGTTAGAGCAGAGGGTGTTGGGCTCTTCACATAGGAGTGCGAAGTGAAGGCCCCCTGGGCCAGTTACTTTGAGCGGCTGTACCAGGCTGATCCACCAGCTATTGAGTTGGATGTCAGGGGTGTTACTATCCCTATTGCTGAGCCTCCAATCAACTGTGATCCACATTCGCTTGTGGAACCACAGACTGCGGTGAACCGGATGAAATGGGGTGAAGCTCCTGGGATCTGTGGCATCCATGCTGAACTTCTCAAGGCTGGTGGAAATGCTGTACTCATGTCATTGCATGTAGTTCTGTGCTCTGCCTGGAATTCAGGCATCATCCCAACTGATTGTAAGAGGGACCTTATTGTCCCTCTCTGGAAAAGGAAGGGTGACGCCAGGACTGCAACACCACCTCGGGGTG
Source organism: Eptatretus atami (assembly GCA_035128595.1). NCBI lineage: Eukaryota > Metazoa > Chordata > Myxini > Myxiniformes > Myxinidae > Eptatretus > Eptatretus atami. Next base: position 45,242,007 of record CM068958.1, on the reverse strand, counting down.
ACGATGCTCTCAGTGCCGGGCAAGGTCTTTGCTCGGATAATTCTTGATGGGTTCACCACCATCTGCTTCAGCACCAGTGCCCAGAGCAGTCAGGCTTTACATCAAAGAGGTCAACGACTGACTGTATCCTTGCCCTTCGGGTCTTCACCGAATGCAGATGAGAGTTTTGGCAGGGGTTGCTTGCAGCCTATGTACATCTCTGCAAAGCGCTCAATTCAGTGTATTGGGATGCTCTCTGTAGGATTCTTGGTCTTCGTGGGGTGCCACCAAAACGGATAAATCAGATGTCTGAACTATACTTTGGTACTGAGAGTGCTGTGAGATGTGGTGACACCATCTCTGACTTATTCCCAGTTGTTAATGGAGTTTGTCAGGGGTGAGTCCTGTGCACACACTTTTGTGCGCTTGTATGGACTGGATTCTGGGGATCATGTTGGAGAGAGCACGCTCTGGTGCATCATTTGGGAATGTCAATATTTGTGATCTTGATTTCGCAGAGGATACAGTCATCTTTTTGGTGACTCTGGATATCCTTTTAGGGGCTCCCGAGGTGCTCAATGAGGAGTCATAGCCACTGGGTTTACGGGTTTATTTGGTCAAAACTAAGATCCAGGCTTTCAATGACATCTTGGATGCTGCTGTCCTGTCTGTGTCTGTTTGTGGTGAGGATGTTGAGGTCATGGAGAGATTCGCTACCTTGGCAGTGATATTCACGTCTCTGCTGGCTGTGAGTCAGAGGTCAATACACGTCTGGTCTGGCCTGGGGAGTCATGGATTCACTGGATAATGGGGTGTGGCGCTGCCGGGACCTGTGCGGGAGGACGAAAGTCCGCGTCTTCAGGTCCTTGGTGCTTCCAGTCTTGCTCTATGGATGTGAGACTTGGACTCTGACAAGTGATCTGAGATGTAGACAATTCCTTTGGTACCGTGTCTCTTTGGAGAATCCTTCGCTATCGCTGTTCAGACTTTGTGTCCAAAGATGGTTGCTGAGACAGATTCAAATGAGATTTGCTGCCTGTATGGTACATGGACGTTAGCTGTGGCTGTATAGACATGTGGCTCATTTTCTTGACGTTGATCCCGCTCACAAGATTTTCTCAGCAAGGGAGCCTCGTGAGTGGAGGAGGCCAATGGGTCAACCACGTGCCTTGAAACCACGTGCCTTGTGGTTTCAGCAGGTTGATCAGCATCTCAAGGAGATGGGGATGAGCCAGGCATCTGCCTGAGGGATGGCCAGACAGAGGCCTCTGGAGTACTGTCGGGAAGTGGATGCAGTGACGCGCTGCTGCTGCCCTTGCTCCTATACCTGACCTGACCTGACCTTCACTGGCTTACGGAGAAGGCTACCCAGGTTAATTGGACAAAATATGTTATGGCACATTTGTTAAATTAAAGGGGTGTTTCACATCCACACTTACTGTATATTGGCATATCCCACTGATGATGGAATCTTAACCCAATACATGGATGCGAGCCAGGAAGGTTTGGGAGTGGTCTTGTCTCAGGTGTTGGGAGGGGGGGTGGGGCGTGAAAAAGTGATCACATATTGTAGCCGGGCCATGAGTCGGCCTGAGCGAAATTATTGTGTAAATTGTAAGGAGTTATTGACTATGCTGTCTGCAATGACTCCTTTCCACTCATTTGTATCGGAGATGATTTGATGCAAGAACAGACCATTCCTCCCTGCAATGGCTCTTTCGGTTGAACCGCAGAGGGTGAAATTGCGCAGTGGTTGGAGAACCCAAGGGTCAAATTGCACGTTGGTTGGAAAAGTTTCCACACACGATTTTAATGTGGCCCATAGAGTCAGGAAGGCTCATGGGAATGCTGATGCATTCTCTCAATGTCCATGCCTGAAACAAAACTGTAAATTCTGTGTGTGACATGAGGACAGGGACCAATTGCCAGACACCACCCACAAAATCCTTGTCCACACAGCTCGAGTGGTGAAGACAACTTTGCCGCTAACTGGGGAGGATGAATTAGGCACGTTGGGTTAGAGCATGCACTATGTTGGGACTGGTGCACAATTGGGTAAGGGTAGGTAAGAGACCTAGCGGGGAGGAAGTCACTCCTCTTGGAGTGCAAATAAAGGTGTTCTGGGCTCAGGGTTAAGGCCTTTGAATTGAAAGATAACCTATTCTATTGCAACTGGGTGTACATTCCCTCTGAAAGATGAGTTCACCATATTCTCATAATAAGGGTTTGTTGAAAATTTGATGACAAAAGCTCAAATAGTAAAAATGTTATGGCATGGACAGACATTCTTTCTCATTATCATTATGTACCATTATCATTATTGTCATTGTCATTCTTATCATGTTCCATTGTCATCATCAGGACCATTTTCATTATTATTATCATTATCATCATTATCATTCTCATTATGAACCATTATAAATATCATTGTTGTTATGTTCTGTTATCATTATTATTATCCTTATCACTTTCATCATGTACCATTATCATTACAATAAGTCCTTAAATATTGGGGGGGAGTTACATTCCTGGAAAATATTGCGATATTCAAAACCGTGATAGTTAAAATCAATTTCCTTTGGGAAAAAGGGGGTTATGTTCTTGGGCTTAGAGAAAATGTCGAGGAAGGTTGGCGGCAGTCAAAAATAAACACATCATGATTGAAATAAACATGGAAAATAAATTTAAATAGGCTTTGCAATGAAGTCTCCTGCTGCATTGAAACAGAGTAAACGTTCAGAAATGACTAAACTTGCCCCTCAACATCACCATTCCTCCCCTATTAATGTCGTAAATTGTTTTGCATTGTAATCTGTTGATGTTTATCTTTTAAAATAATTCTGTAGCTCCATAAACTAGCGATTAAATAAAATTAAAATAATCACTTTTGTCTCTCATTTTATACTTCAGCGCCATGCCATAATGGTGCGAAAGAAACAACAAAAGCTCGTGGTGGGAGAAAACCATCACAGCTCAGCTCAAAAAACCATGATTGGTCGAAATTAAATGATTCACATTCCAACCTGGCCTCCAAAGCCAGTCACCGACTGGGAATCCTCCGTCGTGCAAAGTCCTTCCTTGACCCACTTGAGCTGCTGACCACATACAAAGCTTTCATCCGCAGCCTGATGGAGTACTGCTCTCCCCTCTGGGCTGGTGCTCCTGCCTCCCACCTTTCTCGGCTTCACGCTGTGGAAACCAAGGAATTTCGGATCATTAGCATCTCCCGTGATGAGGCTGAGTCTTTGGGCCTCTCACTCTCTCACCGCAGGCTTTTCGGTTGTCTCTCTGTCTTCTACCATCTCCTCTCTGGTCTCGCCCCCCCCCCCCACTGCTGTGTCTGCGATTTTCCCCACCATCTTTCTCTAGGGCACTCAAGGTCGCCAAACAACCCCCTTCTGGTAAAACTACCAAAATCACGAATCACTGCTCACCTTCATTCTTTTATTCCTCTTTTTCCCCCGTCTTTAGAACAAACTCCCACACCCTCTTCAATTCCACTCTTCCTTCCAGGCATTCAAAACAGCTGTTCACCACCATCTCTGATCTTCCTCCATCCAAAACCATGATCTTTTCCACCCCCGTTTATCCAACCCCAAACCCACCTCCTTCAAATTCCCTGCTTTCCTTCCAGAAAGTCCCTGTAATGTCCCATCTTGTTTATCCCATGTTCCCTGCCCCATCCCTCTGCCTTCCACAGATCTCCTAATGTCTCTGTTCCCCACTGTTTTGTCCTTCCCACTCCTGCCCCTCTTGTTTCATGCCCCCCTTGCTGTGGGTTGTGTGTTAGCTCTCATACGAGCCTCGACAAGGTATACAAAAACAAACAAACCCCGTGATAACTAAATTGGTACATGAAGAGATTGCCCGCGACTTGTCAAAATGGTGATATTCAAACCCGCAATATTTAAGGGATTACTGTATTATCATTATGATAATCATTATATTCCATTATAATTATGTTCCATTATTATTGTCATTATCACTTTAATTATGTTCCATTATCATTATTGTTATCATTGTTATTATGTATCATGATCAACCATGATCATTATCTATCTGCGTTTACCGAATAAGCCCAAAACACTTTTTTATCCTTTTCCCCTGTCGAGAAATATACAGTTTACAGGGAGGACCCTCCATGTTATCACAATTTTCCCTGAGCAACCAGGTTTCCAGAAATCATCTCCGGGGGGGGGGGGGACCCCTGCGGTCTTGTGCAGCTGTGCTGCAGGGCTAATAAAGGCTACTTATTGTTACTATTCCTTTGCCCTTTGACACTTTGACCCAATTATTAATTATTTTTCTCCGTATTCTCATTATAATGGTTTCTTGAAAATTTAGTGACAAAAGTTCGTAAAAAAAAAAAGAGGAAAAGTTTATGGCCTGCACAGACAGACACAGATATACACAAGCAATTGCAAAACCCCGTCTCCGGCTGCATGAGGGACTGGCTAATTAAAAAGCACCAAACCACAATGAATTTTGCCTGATAATCATAGTTTATCCTGAAAATGCTCAGATCAAAATGCATGCCAATTTGATTCCTACAGAGCATGGATCCTTTACCACAGTGATATCACCACCGCATGCAGAGACAGATTCATCACGTGCATATTATGGGATGCTGATATTGATATTGTACAGAATTTGTCTCTTCACAGAATCATGCAAACTCATAACACTGTCTGTCATGTAGGCAAGTAGAAATGGGTTCCCCAATGGTGGATATGGAGGTAAGTTGGTGTAAATGTGTCAGTGACATCATTTCTAAGATGATTTCAAACATGAAAGCTTTTTTTTTTTTGGATGATATGAGCTTTTATCGAGTCTTTCAAAGGAACCCGTGTTGTGTGCTTGTTTTACGTCATCTATCTGCATGTGATCCCAGTTATTGCCTTTTTGGCCTTACTCCCACGTTTATCGTGTTATTCTCTTTTCATGACTCCAAACCGATGCTTGGGAGGGGGTTTGGGAGCAGGAGAAACGGCCTCGATCGATGGCAGTAACTCCAACAGCAACCTTTCCATCTAGTTTGCTCTCATTTCATTCCCCTCTTCATCTTCCTACTCTCCCAAATCACTTGCTTCACCTCACCTGACTCTCACTCTAACCATTGTATGCATTAAGATTTTCATCCTAACACCTCGATCCCTTTTAAAGCATCACTCCGACCACTTTACACAAATACATTTCTCAGAGCCAGAATTTCACCCTGACCTATACAAGTTACTCAATCGTCACTTTATTCGTTTTATTAACAAAATTAACCTCTCTGCATTGACACGAAATACACATCTCAAGCAAGCTTCTTAATTTTCGATTTTGTTTTAAATCCAATAAAATATGTTACAAAGACAAACGGAAGATGATATTATCCTCATGGATCTCAGTTCCATTTTTTTTTAATGTTTTGTTTTTGTTTTACAGTTGGACACACATTTGAATCTCACATGGTTGTTTATTTTGCTCATTGCATCATATCTGGCTATGTTTTTCATGCCAAGCAAATTCAAGCTCCTCTGTGAGAACTCACTGCAAATGAAAGAGGCATTAAAGGTAAAGGTGGATGGAGGGTGGG
>CM068958.1:45212485-45223192 GCA_035128595.1 Eptatretus atami | reverse complement strand
CTTGGTGAACACACCTCACTGTCTGCCTCTGATGGGACAGATCCTACGGCCCACCTTTCCAGGGCGGGGCCTTGGCACCTGCCGGGAAACCCCAGCCACTCCTCCAGCGGGCCCACACTCGACGAGTAACAGTATCAACGCTGCAACGGCCCCTGCTGGGAAACCCCAGCCAGTCTTCCAAGCGCGGGTTCATTACTTGCACGAGTAACAGTATCAATGTTGCACAGGCCGTCGTGCAAGAGTTACAACATTTGTGGAAGGAACGTTGGTGGAAGTGGCAAGGAACGGCTGCAAGACCCTGCCTTGGCAAGTCAGAGTGATTGTAGACAGCGGGTGGGTAGTGGATCGTGATGGGGAATGGAATGGTTGTTGGTTGTTCGTTGGAAACCTAACTAAAAGAAATCGCAACGCACGCCTTTAATTCTCCCACTCGACAAAGGAAAGGGATCTGACTACACATACTTAACGACATAACTGACTTTTGGGACATCTGTATGTTGAATTCAAATGGTTTCCAGATCCGTAACAATATATATATATATATTTGCATACATATATACACTCTGCTAGCTGAAGAAGGCTGCATTAAGGAATAGCCACAGCAGTATACACTCTTGTTATTTAATACATCGTTTAAAGACGGAAACATGAATGAGCCAAATGCAACTAATGAAGAAGAATATCCACATGGACAAGACAGGTTACTGGTGTTGCCCATAATAATACATTGCTAAATTTGGGCTTGTGTCGTTTTCATTTCACAATAATTCATGCAAGTAAAGGCAGATACAAAGAAAACTCACTTGTAACATTATAATGCCTGAATGGTTCATGATTCATGATCACAAGCTAAGCAATTTGGAAGGAGAAATCGGTTTTCATGTAAAATAAGATCAAAGTGTTTCATAATTTTGTACCACCTTGATTCCTTTGTGCAATAAAGTTATTTTTTTTTATTTTTAGAGCAATCTGTGACCAATCTCAGAAACTGACTGTGCAACCGAGTCGGTATTTATGTATTTAGATCTTGGACCAAGGCTGAAAAACCCACAATAACGAGTTCACGACTCTTGCAATTTCGATTCATGGTGCCCGAGCTAGTCTCTGCTACTGGTAAACCAAACTAAAGAGATGTAAGCATGATGACAGACTGGGCAAAAGCATCACTCTGACAGAACCCTCCGGCAATTATCTATGCTTTGAACAAAAGGAACCGTTGATAGATCTTGGCTTCTCACTTGTCAGCTTGTGGTATTGGATAAACAGGTAACTTTTCTCGACATCAATGGAGATGAGATAAATTTGGACTGAAGTTTGATGAAGTCATTATGAAGAAACCCTGCAATGACAACATCTTAATCTACATCAGCAGTATCAGAGCCGAATAGGCTGTGTACTGGTTGTTGAGAAGTTGAAGGCATAGAAAAAAACGTACTTTATTCAAGGTATTCTTTTTATTCCGAGAATTTAAGAATAAATCTCATAAAAGAAAGTGCCTGAGACAGACAGCAAAAAGTTGACACCTTAGGTTCAATGAAATGGAAAAAATAACAATAATACATGGTGGAAAGTTTACTCCAAAGTATCTGGGCAAGAAATGATAGCTGAGAAGTTTTTGTTGTCTTGGCTAATCTTGAGAATAGACAGTAGATCATAGGAAAGGTTCCTGTTCAGATTACCTAATATACCTGTGTCTTGCTGAAGAAAAATCCTGTAAACGCCTAAGACCTTGAACTTCACGGAGAATGGAAAGGTGTAATGCAGGAGACTGCACATATAGGGAGAGTATGTTCTCTGGCACAGTAAACGAAAAGCTTTATAAACCATAGAGAATTGTGAAGGACAAAAAAAAAAAATAAAAACATCGGCATGGTTCAGAAATCCTAGCGGCAAAATAAAGTAATTTTGGAAACAAACTTTGAGATATGGTCTGTCCAGAAGAGAATACTAAAGCAAGGAAAGAACAAAGAGAGATGAAGAGGATGGAGAGAAGAGAGAGAGAGAGAGAGAGAGAGAGAGAGAGAGAGAGAGAGAGAGAGAAATATATATATCATGCATAAGGAATTAGCATGGACCATAACTCAAAAGAGCCATGTGCACTAATCACATGGATTTTTCACAAGCTTCTATCAACACTAGTTGACAGACACAAAGCTCTCTCCAAGGAAACAAACCTAAGGGTAAGTGTTCACACAGAAATACTCATCAGAGGGTTTAAGCATCCCTCGGACCAGTATGTCTGCATTCATGCAAACGTCATCAGCAACACACAAAATCGGCTTTAATGTGCTGTCATGTAAATGCACAATCATGCAGTATTATTTCAATATCATGGTTTTTGAATTAGCTATTTGCCACGCCACACAATATTGGTCCTATGCTAATTCCAATAGGAAAATAATGAATAATGTGCTAATTCCAATAGGAAAGGTAAAACTTTGTTTTACCTTAAAAGTAAAACTTTGTGTTCAATGCAAATAGACCTTCATGAAAAAGAAAGACTTATTCAAATAACCAGATCAAATGGAAGACCAAGAAGGAAACCGCAGAAGTAAAGAGCAAAGATGGAATCATCAGGAGGAACCAGGATAGGATTTGGATGTCAGCTGCTGCTCCACAACCCTCTAACCCATAAAATCGGACATGCATGTCTGAGAAATAGTTGGAGACACGTTAAAGTAACAAAATGGCCGCAAGTACGCCATCTCGGATCTGGCCTCGACAAGAAATGATGTGCATATGTAAGCCGTCATTCTTTTATCAGTGTGCCAAGTTTGAACAACATCGGTAAATGCATGTCCGAGAAATGGTTGAGGACGTGTTCAACATCGGGTTTTTTACAACTAAAATGGCTGCCAGTGGGCCATCTTGGATTTGATCTCAAAACAAAATGACTGCTTATGTAAGCCATCATCCAATAACTGTGTGCCAGGTTTGAACAAGATCAGTAAATGCATGTCCGAGAAATAGTTGAGGACGTGTTCGATACCGGGGTTGTTTTTTTTACAACTACTAGTACGTGCCCGTACGTGCGTGGCCATACGTGCAAAAAACCAAAAAAATCTCAAACCACGAGCCAGAAACAACAACAACACAGGGCTCCTTCGTTCTCGCGGTCCCGTACGTGCGTGCCCGGAAGTTCGCATATCGCAGTTACCATTATTCGCAATTTAGTTTTATGGCCAATTATTCAATTAGCGCCAACGTATTTTGCCTTTTCGCAATGTCATCGCAAGGAAAAACACAAAGAGAAGAGAAAAAAAAACGTACGTGCAAAAAAAATAAAAACTTTCAAACAACCACACAGGCCGTTCCTTTGCTCTCGTAAACGACGACTGGATTGGGGCATTGTGTTTATCTATAAATGCGCATAAGAAATCGAGAAATTATTAGAATACACTAAGTCATCACTTTCCGGAAGTCCGTACCTTGTAACCCGTAATGGGAACGCGGCTGAGGTTCTCTTCCCCATCGGCCACGCCCACGCAGCAACGTGTCTTGTCATTGGTTGGTAAATAAATGGCCATAACTTGGGCACTTGTCCGATTAATATCAAACCTTGAAAAGGCACATCCACAGGGCCCCAGCAATATACCTGGCAAGTTTCAATTAGATCGGACCAGTGGTTGTCGAGAAATAGGGGTCACACACACACACACACACACACACACACACACACACACACACACACACACACATTGCTGGAATTATAGATAGATAACGGCCACCAGTCTACCAGTCAGCCATCTTTGATGAGATTGCAAAATAAAGTGAGGTGCACGTGCATGCCATCACGAGCTTGTGATTTTGCCAAGTTTTAGTAAAATTGGACCATGTCGGTCTGTGAAATGGTTGGGACACATTTAAGCAACAAATTGGATGGCAGTCAGCCATCTAGGATGCGATCTCGAAAAAATAATAAACATGCATATGTAAGCTATTATTCACGATCTGTTTGCCAGGTTTGAACAAGATCGCTACATGCATGTCTGAGAAATGGATGAGGACGTGTTCGATACTGGGTTTTTTTACAACTACAATGGCCGCCAGTCTACCAGTCGGCATCTTGGATCTGATCTCGAAACAAAATGAGGTGCATATGTGAGCTATCATGCATTATCTGGTGCTAAGATTGAACAAGATCGGTGAATGCGTGTCCGAGACATGGTTGAGGACGTGTTCGATACCGGGTTCTTGTTTGTTTTTTTAAGTAAAATGGCCACCAGTCGGCCATCTTTGATCACATTGTGAACCAAAATTATGTGCATATGTATTCCATCATTGTGTTGTGTTTGTGCCACGTATGAATAAAATCGGTCCATACAATGTCCGAGATATGGTTGTGGATGCACACACCTATGCACGTATGCATGCATGGACACGAAAATCAAGACCAAATCCATAAACCCCCATTGCGGACTAAGTCCAACGAAGGCAAAATAATGAGAATTGTGAAAAAAATTGAAAGAACTACGAAAGGAACAATGATGTTGGGAAGAACCTGGATAGATAGTTTTCAGGAGTTACTCCCCAGGCTAAAACGCAGCAACACGTAAAAGCTACCAGAGGCCCGTCAGCGGGAAAGCACAGTCCACACGGTATACACGATATACGTTGATATAAATTAATAGCGAGTATGTCCACACCTTTCCTTCCAAACCATTGAAATCCCTCTAAGGACAATTTCAAACAAGGAGAAAAAGACATAAAATGTCAAAGCCCCCATGGTTTTCGTAATTTTGCTGTATAGAGTTAAAGGGCTAGCCCATACTTACAAGATGTATGTGAATGTAAAACTGACTTGAGTGGTATGTGACATGGAAGAACATTTTTAACATGTCATATTTGCCAAGTTTGAACAAAATCGGACCATGCATGTCTGAGAAACGGTTGGGGTCATGTTTAAGTTAAAAAATGGCTTCCAGTCGGCCATCTTGAAGCTGATCTTGAGACAAAATTACGACTTGTGTAAACCATTTTCTTTATTTGTGTGCGAGTTTGAAGAAGATAGATATATCCATCCATGCACGAGAAATGGTTGAGAATGTGTTCAATACGGATATTTTTAAACTACAAAGGGCCGCAGTCTACCAGTCGGCCATCTTTGATGAGATCGCAAAATAAGTGAACTACACGTGTATGCCCCCGTGTACTGTGCTTGTGCAAAGGTTAAACAAAATCGACCATGCATGTCTGAGAAATGGTTGTGGACATGTTTAAGTAACAAAATGGCCGCCAGTCGGCCATCTTGGATCTAGGCCATGGGCATCAAACAAAATGGCCGCCAGTCGGCCATCTTGGATCTAGGCCATCGGCCATCAAACAAAATGAATTGCTTATGTGAGCCAACATTCTTTACCTGTGTGCCAAGTTTGAATAAGATCGGAAAATCCATGTCCGAGAAGAGGTTGAGGACGTATTCAACATCGGGTTTTTACAACTAAAATGGCCGCAGTCTGCCATCTTTAATCGAATCGTGAAAAAATGACTTGCATATGTAACCATCATGTATTGTCTTTGGCCAAGTTTGAATAAATAATTTCTATACATATCCGAGATATGGCTGAGGAAAAACGTGCGGATGAGACCAGACTCAATTCGTAAGCCCCCGTATTGGAATAAGTCCAACGGGGTCTAATAATTTTGTTCTAAACTCTTGTGGAATGGTGTTCCAGGCTTCTTTCAAGACCTTCCAAAGATCATGTGCTAATTTCAATAGGAACGGAAAACATTTTGTTATTCGGCGGAGCAGCAGCAGTACAGTGGTTGTGGAAGTAGTAGTCGTAGTAATAGTAGTAGGAGTAGTAGGAGTTGTAGCAGCTTTAAAATAACAATCAAACTAAAAAGCTTCCCAAAATGCAAAGTCCATTTGTGTCTGCTTTGTTCAAAACTAACTTGACAAAAGCAACAGCTAAAAAATAGAAAATTATGAATTTGTGTTCTCCATATTCTCATAATAAGGGTTTGTTGAAAGGGTGATGGCAAGAGCTCAAATTGTAACAAAGTTATGGCCTGGACAGACAGATAGACAGACAGGCAGACAAACAAGCAGTAATACAACCGACCGGTACTTGTGAAATCAGTTGCTGAACCTTAACCTTCGGTCTTCAAAAACAATAGGCTTCCAGCTCTTGATTGGTGAAACAATTTAATGACCCAATATGCAAAGTCTGTTTAAATTTCAATTCAACAGGATGAAAATTGATGACTTTGTGAGTTGAATTTTGACCCTTTGACCCAATTATGAATTAGTCTTCTCCATATTCTCTAATAAAGTTTGTTGAAAATCTGAAGACAAAGCTCAAGTGTTTTTTATTTAAGTTATGGCCTGGACACACACACACACACACACACACACACACAACACCACACACACAACACACACACAACACACACACACACACACACACACACACACGCGATTGCAAAACCCCGTTTCCCACTGCGTGTGTGTATGGGCTAAACATGATTTTGGTTTGACCCCAAAACTGTCACCGTGATGCTCACTGGCAGGGCAAACATCCTAGATTCCTCAGAAACATTGTCATGCCAGTTGTGTAATTTGCTAACTTTTGCTGGTGGATGTTAAACATTGCAGGGACTCAGGAGTAGGCCATTGTGTGCTGTGCCGTGGGCAAATTTCAAATTATGTCTTAATTACATCTGGAGAGGAGATGGACATCCACAAGTTGTGACGCCTTTTGAAACATAAGTGCTGGTGTATATGTGGCACCACAGCAATCTCTACAACCAGGGAACAGACAGAAAGAGTGGGTTCGACAGATATCGAGGAAGCTATGGATGACATGCTTTCAAGTGAAAGGGCACCTGCTGTCGCTTTGCAGTAAAGTTTTGTGAAATTTGTGTAATTGTCTTTCCAGTATAAGCACTGAGACTACCAGGAATTAGTGTTTCATCACATGGTTTAAAGCACCAGAGGCCGTAAGACATTCAGCAAATGAGCTGAACATTCTGCCAAATCTGATCATGTGGTGATCATCAAAATTGATTATGAGATGAGGCACAAGGAAGTAATTGGAGATATTTACCTAATGTAGGAGTACATGTGAAAGATTGCGTATGTCGTATGGGAAGCTTAACTTCAGCAAGAATCATGATGAGAATGAGTGGGAGTGGAGTCTCCAGCTGGAAGTCAAGTCTTTAGAGTAGAGTCTCAAGTCGAGTATCAAAAGTCTCATAATTTTTTATCTCGTGCACCAACCTCACATAACATCACCTGCCTCATAAGTTTTCTCTCCTGCCAATCTGTTTTTTTTCCCCTCTTATTTACGAGTTCTTTCATATCCTTTCTAGAGAGTGTACATGATTTAAGTGTACAAATTGAACTTCCAATGACTCAAAATTGACTTGATTGAATTGCTATATGTTGGGTCCTGGGTCCATCGAATCTTCAGCCTTCCAAATCTCGAATTTCAAGTCATAAAAAATCTATGTGACTGTAGTTTCATTTGAGGCCGAGGAGTAGCACAGCTGAGAGAGCTGACTCACTGTCAAATGACGGACTCGTAATCTCTTAACGAGAGTGGCTAGCAGGTAAGCATCAACCAGCCAATATGAACTGTGAACAACATGGACGAGGAGGGAGGCTGTGACGATTGGGCATGAATGAGAGTAAGGTTGAACGTTTCCATCATTTATGTTCTCAGTGCTTGATTGAATAGCTTGCAGTTTTCCGAGGACGAGTACAACTCAAATCAATATGCAGCCTAGTATTGGCCTCTAGAGATGACATTTAGGGCCACACACTGAGTTTAAGTCTCCCAATCCCCAACTTGACTTGGAAAGTATTACTAAGACAGGCTCTTTGGATACACTCATCTCAAATTTTTATGATAGTGTTCCTTGCTATAGTGGATACTTTCTCATACTGGCCATGTCACTCTCAAGGTTCAATGAAGTGGTTGTAATTGCGGAAGTTATTCTGAAAGTACTGCTGTGAATGATTCCAAAAACAAAAGTGTGAAATCAAACAAAATATGCTCAGATTAATATGTTATGCTTCAGACATACAAGCTTTATTAGTTGTATTGTGTAGAAAATTTGTTCATGAGTATAATGCCTTATGACCTTCTAACGTCATTGACTTAAAAAAATTTAAAAAGCTCTTTTGGGCAAGGAGAGCTGGCCCAGACATTTCTCCTTGACGAGCTACTGGACTGTGAAAGCAGAGGAATTGAAGGTGCAATTGAATTACAAGACCCATAATCATTTCTGAAATCTATCCCTTTCTCAAACCCCATGGTCTTTTCAGAATACTACAACCCTTTCTGAATCCTTGTCGTTCTTTCCAAACCCCCAAAGCCTTTTTGAGAAACTCCATAATTCTCTACAAAATCCAGTGACTCTTTTGAAACTCCCACAACCCTTGTGAAATCCCACAGCTCTTTCTGAAATTTCATAACCTGAAGTCTAGAGCTCTGTAGCTCTTCCCACAACTCTGTTGTTCTTAAACCTCTTCAACAGGGCCAGAAGTACAACACATAATTCATTCAAGTTGACAAAAATATTGTGAACTAGAATGGCACTCGGTAGAGCGCATACCTCCGCCAGGCTGAACAGTTTACGTTTTGCTCCCACTGGATCTGGACAGGCCGGATTTGCATCTGACTTTAACCAAAATCGAATCGGCTTGTTCATGTTATCTACCCAACTCATCCACCAAGTTGTGTCATAATCCGTCCACAAGTTTTGAAATATCAAGCTATAAATCCTCTTTGGCCCGATCTCTCAATGATGTTGAATAACTTTAAAATTTAAAACTTCTCTATCGGATCCAGGTCTTCACCAAAATCGAAGCAATTCGTCCTTATCATACATCCAACCCATCCACCAAGTTTCGTCAAATACGTCCATAACATTTTGAGATATCCTGCTCATAGACAAACAGATAGACAGGGGTGAAAACATAACCTCCCTCCACATTCGATGGCAGAAGTATATATTTTATCCTTTTACAGATGCTATAACTATCAACAATATTACCAAATTGTGTTTTCAATGGGACAGTAGGTTGGCATTTCACTCTGTTTGATTAAAGAACTTCCTCCATCAAAAGAACAAGTTTTTTCCAGCAACTGTCTATTTTCTCTTCTATCATCCCTTTTGTACACATGTTTTCCTTTGTTTTGAAAAGGCCTCTTCATGGGACAACACATGATATGCACATGCAGTCATGCATGTCTGCTGATGAACAAATGACTGAAATTTCTTTCAAGCTTCTGGGTCTCACTATCTGCCATGACCTTTCCTGGGAAGCCACATTTCAAACCTGGCCTCCAAAGCCAGTCGCCACTGGAATCCTCCGTTGCAAAGTCCTTCTCGGCCCACCTGAGCTCCTGACCACTTACAAAGCTTTCGTCCCAGCCTAATGGAGTACTGCTCTCCCCTCTGGGCTGGTGCTCCTGCCTCCCACCTTTCTCGGCTTCACGCTGTGGAAACCAAGGCATTTCGGATCATTGGCATCTCCCGCAATGAGGCTGAGTCTTTGGGCCTCTCACTCTCTCACCGCAGGCTGGTCGGTGATCTTTCTGTCTTTACCATCTCCTCTCCAGCCTCGCCCCCTGCTCTCTCTGCGATTTGTCCCCACCATATTTCCGCAGGGCGCTCAAGGTCCGCCAACAACCCCTTCTGGTAAAACTACACAAAATCACGAATCACTGCTCACCTTCACTCTTTCATTCCTCTTTTTCCCGCCTTTGGAATAAACTCCTCACTCTATTCAATCCCACTCTTCCCTCCAGGCCTTCAAAACAGCGTTCACCACCACCTCTTATCATCCCCAATCCAAATCCTCGATCTTTTCTACCCCGATAATCCACCCAAACCCACCTCCTTCAAATTCCCTGCTTTCCTTCCTGAAAGTCCCTGTAATGTCCATCTTCTATTCCCCATGTTCCCTGCCCCATCCCTCTCCCTTCCACAGATCTCCTAATGTCTCTGTTCCCCACTGTTTTGGCCTTCCCACTCCTGCCCTCTTGTCTTATGCCCCCTTGCTGTGCGTTGTGTGTGAGCTCTCACTCGAGCCTCGACAAGGTATACAAAAAATATAAAAAATACAAAGGCTCGTGTATTGGCCAAACACTCTCTGAACAATGGCTGAACATTGACCTAAACCTCATAAATCCACAGCCCATGCAGCAACAAGATGTGACTCTTTCATAATTAAGAAAGTAACCTGGAGAGGGCATTACACCATCACAGGATGCGTTTCCAAAGCAGCCCTAAAGCCGGCAGGAATTTTGGAAATTGGCCACGGTACCGGCTCACATTGGTCTACACCTCAATGCACTATGGTATCTTTAATATCCACAAACTAGTGCCAGTAAATGGAAGAGCCACCTTAACCTTCCCTCTGAAAGGATGGCGTACTCTATGATACAACGCCATGCCTGCATAATATCAGCGCAACAGCTTTTAATCCGATCCTATTGTCAGGAATTAAATTCACACAAGCCAAACTCAAATGGGAGTGTGTGACCAATGAGTTATCCTCCGACACAAAACTAGCAATTATAAACAAAAAATCAGAGATTGCAGACCCTCACCAGGACTTGTTTCCTGTGGTGTTTGTGTACTGGTGTTTTTTGTAATTAATGAGAGACATATAATTAGAACTGCACTTTATAACTGCTGCAGTGATGACCGGGTACTAAGACGTCCCGCTTTGATGCAACCCCGCTTTGATCG
>CM068958.1:45187261-45212460 GCA_035128595.1 Eptatretus atami | reverse complement strand
TATATATACATGCATAAGGAATTAGCATGGACCATCACTCAAAAGAGCCATGTGCACTAATCACATGGATTTTTCACAAGCTTCTATCAACACTAGTTGACAGACACAAAGCTCTCTCCAAGGAAAACAAACCTAAGGGTAAGTGTTCACACAGAAATACTCATCAGAGGGTTTAAGCATCCCTCGGACCAGTATGTCTGCATTCATGCAAACGTCATCAGCAACACAAAAATCGGCTTTAATGTGCTGTCATGTAAATGCACAATCATGCAGTATTATTTCAATATCATGGTTTTTGAATTAGCTATTTGCCGCAGCCACACAATATTGGTCCTATGCTAATTCCAATAGGAAAATAATGAATAATGTGCTAATTCCAATAGGAAAGGTAAAACTTTGTTTTACCTTAAAAGTAAAACTTTGTGTTCAATGCAAATAGACCTTCATGAAAAAGAAAGACTTATTCAAATAACCAGATCAAATGGAAGACCAAGAAGGAAACCGCAGAAGTAAAGAGCAAAGATGGAATCATCAGGAGGAACCAGGATAGGATTTGGATGTCAGCTGCTGCTCCACAACCCTCTAACCCATAAAATCGGACCATGCATGTCTGAGAAATAGTTGGAGACACGTTTATAAAAAAAAGGTAAAACAAAAATGGCCGCTTAGTACGCCATCTCGGATCTGGCCTCGACAAGAAATGATGTGCATATGTAAGCCGTCATTCTTTTATCAGTGTGCCAAGTTTGAACAACATCGGTAAATGATGTCCGAGAAATGGTTGAGGACGTGTTCAACATCGGGTTTTTTACAACTAAAATGGCTGCCAGTGGGCCATCTTGGATTTGATCTCAAAACAAAATGAAAACTGCTTATGTAAGCCATCATCCAATAACTGTGTGCCAGGTTTGAACAAGATCAGTAAATGCATGTCCGAGAAATAGTTGAGGACGTGTTCGATACCGGGGTTGTTTTTTTTACAACTACTAGTACGTGCCCGTACGTGCGTGGCCATACGTGCAAAAAAACCAAAAAAATCTCAAACCACGAGCCAGAAACAACAACAACACAGGCCGCTCCTTCGTTCTCGCGTGCCCGTACGTGCGTGGCCCGGAAGTTCGCATATCGCAGTTACCATTATTCGCAATTTAGTTTTAATGGCCAATTATTCAATTAGCGCCAACGTATTTTGCCTTTTCGCAATGTCATCGCAAGGAAAAACACAAAGAGAAGAGAAAAAAAAAACGTACGTGCAAAAAAAATAAAAACTTTCAAACAACCACACAGGCCGTTCCTTTGCTCTCTGTAAACGACGACTGGATTGGGGCATTGTGTTTATCTATAAATGCGCATAAGAAATCGAGAAATTATTAGAATACACTAAGTCATCACTTTCCGGAAGTCCGTACCTTGAACCCGTAATGGGGAACGCGGCTGAGGTTCTCTTCCCCATCGGCCACGCCCACGCAGCAACGTGTCTTGTCATTGGTTGGTAAATAAATGGCCATAACTTGGGAAGCAATTGTCCGATTAATATCAAACCTTGAAAAGGCACATCCACAGGGCCCACGCAATATACCTGGCAAGTTTCAATTAGATCGGACCAGTGGTTGTCGAGAAATAGGGTCACACACACACACCACACACACACACACACACACACACACACACACGCACACACACACACAGATTGCTGGAATTATAGATAGATAACGGCCACCAGTCTACCAGTCAGCCATCTTTGATGAGATTGCAAAATAAAGTGAGGTGCACGTGCATGCCATCACGAGCTGTGATTTTGCCAAGTTTTAGTAAAATTGGACCATGTCGGTCTGTGAAATGGTTGGGGACACATTTAAGCAACAAATTGGATGGCAGTCAGCCATCTAGGATGCGATCTCGAAAAAAATAATAACATGCATATGTAAGCTATTATTCACGATCTGTTTGCCAGGTTTGAACAAGATCGCTACATGCATGTCTGAGAAATGGATGAGGACGTGTTCGATACTGGGTTTTTTTACAACTACAATGGCCGCCAGTCTACCAGTCGGCCATCTTGGATCTGATCTCGAAACAAAATGAGGTGCATATGTGAGCTATCATGCATTATCTGTGTGCTAAGATTGAACAAGATCGGTGAATGCGTGTCCGAGACATGGTTGAGGACGTGTTCGATACCGGGTTCTTGTTTGTTTTTTTCAAGTAAAATGGCCACCAGTCGGCCATCTTTGATCACATTGTGAACCAAAATTATGTGCATATGTATTCCATCATGTGTTGTGTTTGTGCCACGTATGAATAAAATCGGTCCATACATGTCCGAGATATGGTTGTGGATGCACACACCTATGCACGTATGCATGCATGGACACGAAAATCAAGACCAAATCCATAAACCCCCATTGCGGACTAAGTCCAACGAAGGCAAATAATGAGAATTGTGAAAAAAAATTGAAAGAACTACGAAAGGAACAATGATGTTGGGAAGAACCTGGATAGATAGTTTTCAGGAGTTACTCCCCAGGCTAAAACGCAGCAACACGTAAAAGCTACCAGAGGCCCGTCAGCGGGAAAGCACAGTCCACACGGTATACACGATATACGTTGATATAAATTAATAGCGAGTATGTCCACACCTTTCCTTCCAAACCATTGAAATCCCTCTAAGGACAATTTCAAACAAGGAGAAAAAGACATAAAATGTCAAAGCCCCCATGGTTTTCGTAATTTTGCTGTATAGAGTTAAAGGGCTAGCCCATACTTACAAGATGTATGTGAATGTAAAACTGACTTGAGTGGTTATGTGACATGGAAGAACATTTTTAACATGTCATATTTGCCAAGTTTGAACAAAATCGGACCATGCATGTCTGAGAAACGGTTGGGGTCATGTTTAAGTTAAAAAATGGCTTCCAGTCGGCCATCTTGAAGCTGATCTTGAGACAAAATTACGACTTGTGTAAACCATTATTCTTTATTTGTGTGCGAAGTTTGAAGAAGATAGATATATCCATCCATGCACGAGAAATGGTTGAGAATGTGTTCAATACGGAGTTATTTTTAAAACTACAAAGGGCGCCAGTCTACCAGTCGGCCATCTTTGATGAGATCGCAAAATAAAGTGAACTACACGTGTATGCCCCCGTGTACTGTGCTTGTGCAAAGGTTAAACAAAATCGGACCATGCATGTCTGAGAAATGGTTGTGGACATGTTTAAGTAACAAAATGGCCGCCAGTCGGCCATCTTGGATCTAGGCCATCGGCCATCAAACAAAATGGCCGCCAGTCGGCCATCTTGGATCTAGGCCATCGGCCATCAAACAAAATGAATTGCTTATGTGAGCCAACATTCTTTACCTGTGTGCCAAGTTTGAATAAGATCGGAAAATCCATGTCCGAGAAGAGGTTGAGGACGTATTCAACATCGGGTTTTTACAACTAAAATGGCCGCCAGTCTGCCATCTTTAATCGAATCGTGAAACCAAATGACTTGCATATGTAAACCATCATGTATTGTCTTTGTGCCAAGTTTGAATAAAATATTTCTATACATATCCGAGATATGGCTGAGGAAAAACGTGCGGATGGACCAGACTCAATTCGTAAGCCCCCGTATTGGAATAAGTCCAACGGGGTCTAATAATTTTGTTCTAAACTCTTGTGGAATGGTGTTCCAGGCTTCTTTCAAGACCTTCCAAAGATCATGTGCTAATTTCAATAGGAACGGAAAACATTTTGTTATTCGGCGGAGCAGCAGCAGTACAGTGGTTGTGGAAGTAGTAGTCGTAGTAATAGTAGTAGGAGTAGTAGGAGTTGTAGCAGCTTTAAAATAACATCAAACTAAAAAGCTTCCCAAAATGCAAAGTCCATTTGTGTCTGCTTTGTTCCAAAACTAAACTTGACAAAAGCAACAGCTAAAAAATAGAAAATTATGAATTTGTGTTCTCCATATTCTCATAATAAGGGTTTGTTGAAAGGGTGATGGCAAGAGCTCAAATTGTAACAAAGTTATGGCCTGGACAGACAGATAGACAGACAGGCAGACAAACAAGCAGTAATACAACCGACCGGTACTTGTGAAATCAGTTGCTGCAACCTTAACCTTCGGTCTTCAAAAACAATAGGCTTCCAGCTCTTGATTGGTGAAACAATTTAATGACCCAATATGCAAAGTCTGTTTAAATTTCAATTCAACAGGATGAAAATTGATGACTTTGTGACGTTGAATTTTGACCCTTTGACCCAATTATGAATTAGTCTTCTCCATATTCTCATAATAAAGTTTGTTGAAAATCTGAAGACAAGAGCTCAAGTGTTTTTTATTTAAGTTATGGCCTGGACACACACACACACACACACACACACACACACACACACACAACACACACACACACACACACACACCACACACACCACACACACCACACACGCGCGATTGCAAAACCCCGTTTTCCACTGCGTGTGTGTATGGGCTAAACATGATTTTGGTTTGACCCCAAAACTGTCACCGTGATGCTCACTGGCAGGGCAAAGCATCCTAGATTCCTCAGAAACATTGTCATGCCAGTTGTGTAATTTGCTAACTTTTGCTGGTGGATGTTAAACATTGCACAGGGACTCAGGAGTAGGCCATTGTGTGCTGTGCCGTGGGCAAATTTCAAATTACTGTCTTAATTACATCTGGAGAGGAGATGGACATCACCAAGTTGTGACGCCTTTTTGAAACATAAGTGCTGGTGTATATGTGGCACCACAGCAATCTCTACAACCAGGGAACAGACAGAAAGAGTGGGTTCGACAGATATCGAGGAAGCTATGGATGACATGCTTTCAAGTGAAAGGGCACCTGCTGTCGCTTTGCAGTAAAGTTTGTGATAAATTTGTGTAATTGTCTTTCCAGTATAAGCACTGAGACTACCAGGAATTAAGTGTTTCATCACATGGTTTAAAGCACCAGAGGCCGTAAGACATTCAGGCAAATGAGCTGAACATTCTGCCAAATCTGATCATGTGGTGATTCATCAAAATTGATTATGAGATGAGGCACAAGGAAGTAATTGGAGATATTTACCTAATGTAGGAGTACATGTGGAAAGATTGCGTATGTCGTATGGGAAGCTTAACTTCAGCAAGAATCATGATGAGATGAGTGGGAGTGGAGTCTCCAGACTGGAAGTCAAGTCTTTAGAGTAGAGTCTCAAGTCGAGTATCAAAAGTCTCATAATTTTTTATCTCGTGCACCAACCTCACATAACATCACCCTGCCTCATAAGTTTTCTCTCCTGCCAATCTGTTATTTTTTTCCCCTCTTATTTACGAGTTCTTTCATATCCTTTCTAGAGAGTGTACATGATTTAATGTGTACAAATTGAACTTCCAATGACTCAAAATTGACTTGATTGAATTGCTATATGTTTGGGTCCTGGGTCCCATCGAATCTTCAGCCTTCCAAATCTCGAATTTCAAGTCATAAAAAATCTATGTGACTGTAGTTTCATTTGAGGCCGAGGAGTAGCACAGCTGAGAGAGCTGACTCACTGTCAAATGACGGACTCGTAATCTCTTAACGAGAGTGGCTTAGCAGGTAAGCATCAACCAGCCAATATGAACTGTGAACAACATGGACGAGGAGGGAGGCTGTGACGATTGGGCATGAATGAGAGTAAGGTTGAACGTTTCCATCATTTATGTTCTCAGTGCTTGATTGAATAGCTTGCAGTTTTCCGAGGACGAGTACAACTCAAATCAATATGCAGCCTAGTATTGGCCTCTAGAGATGACATTTAGGGCCACACACTGAGTTTAAAAGTCTCCCAATCCCCAACTTGACTTGGAAAGTATTACTAAGACAGGCTCTTTGGATACACTCATCTCCAAATTTTTATGATAGTGTTCCTTGCTATAGTGGATACTTTCTCATACTGGCCCCATGTCACTCTCAAGGTTCAATGAAGTGGTTGTAATTGCGGAAGTTATTCTGAAAGTACTGCTGTGAATGATTCCAAAAACAAAAGTGTGAAATCAAACAAAATATGCTCAGATTAATATGTTATGCTTCAGACATACAAGCTTTAATTAGTTGTATTGTGTAGAAAATTTGTTCATGAGTATAATGCCTTATGACCTTCTAACGTCATTGACTTAAAAAAAAATTAAAAAGCTCTTTTGGGCAAGGAGAGCTGGCCCAGACATTTCTCCTTGACGAGCTACTGGACTGTGAAAAGCAGAGGAATTGAAGGTGCAATTGAATTACAAGACCCCATAATCATTTCTGAAATCTATCCCTTTCTCAAACCCCATGGTCTTTTCAGAATACTACAACCCTTTCTGAATCCTTGTCGTTCTTTCCAAACCCCCAAAGCCTTTTTGAGAAACTCCATAATTCTCTACAAAAATCCAGTGACTCTTTTGAAAACTCCCACAACCCCTTGTGAAATCCCACAGCTCTTTCTGAAATTTCACAACCTGAAGTCTAGAGCTCTGTAGCTCTTCCCACAACTCTGTTGTTCTTAAACTCTTCAACAGGGCCAGAAGTACAACACATAATTCATTCAAGTTGACAAAAATATTGTGAACTAGAATGGCACTCGGTAGAGCGCATACCTCCGCCAGGCTGAACAGTTTACGTTTTGCGTCCCACTGGATCTGGACAGGCCGGATCTGCATCTGCACTTTAACCAAAATCGAATCGGCTTGTTCATGTTATCTACCCAACTCATCCACCAAGTTGTGTCATAATCCGTCCACAACGTTTTGAAATATCAAGCTATAAATCCTCTTTGGCCCGATCTCTCAATGATGTTGAATAACTTGAAAAATTTAAAACTTCTCATATACGGATCCAGGTCTTCACCAAAATCGAAGCAATTCGTCCTCATCATACATCCAACCCATCCACCAAGTTTCGTCCAAATACGTCCATAACATTTTGAGATATCCTGCTCATAGACAAACAGATAGACAGGGGTGAAAACATAACCTCCCTCCACATTCGATGGCAGAAGTAATAATTTTTATCCATTTACAGATGCTATAACTATCAACAATATTACCAAATTGTGTTTTCAATGGGACAGTAGGTTGGCATTTCACTCTGTTTGATTAAAGAACTTCCTCCATCAAAAGAACAAGTTTTTTTCCAGCAACTGTCTATTTTCTCTTCTATCATCCCTTTTGTACACATGTTTTCCCTTTGTTTTTGAAAAGGCCTCTTCATGGGAACAACACATGATATGCACATGCAGTCATGCATGTCTGCTGATGAATCAAATGACTGAAATTTCTTTCAAGCTTCTGGGTCTCACTATCTGCCATGACCTTTCCTGGAAAGCCACATTTCAAACCTGGCCTCCAAAGCCAGTCGCCGACTGGGAATCCTCCGTTGTGCAAAGTCCTTCGTCGGCCCACTTGAGCTCCTGACCACTTACAAAGCTTTCGTCCACAGCCTAATGGAGTACTGCTCTCCCCTCTGGGCTGGTGCTCCTGCCTCCCACCTTTCTCGGCTTCACGCTGTGGAAACCAAGGCATTTCGGATCATTGGCATCTCCCGCAATGAGGCTGAGTCTTGGGCCTCTCACTCTCTCACCGCAGGCTGGTCGGTGATCTTTCTGTCTTCTACCATCTCCTCTCCAGCCTCGCCCCCTGCTCTCTCTGCGATTTGTCCCCACCATATTTCCGCAGGGCGCTCAAGGTCCGCCAACAACCCCCTTCTGGTAAAACTACCAAAATCACGAATCACTGCTCACCTTCACTCTTTCATTCCTCTTTTTCCCGCCTTTGGAATAAACTCCCTCACTCTATTCAATCCCACTCTTCCCTCCAGGCCTTCAAAACAGCTGTTCACCACCACCTCTTATCATCCCCAATCCAAATCCTCGATTCTACCCCCGATAATCCACCCAAACCCACCTCCTTCAAATTCCCTGCTTTCCTTCCTGAAAGTCCCTGTAATGTCCATCTTCTATTCCCCATGTTCCCTGCCCCATCCCTCTCCCTTCCACAGATCTCCTAATGTCTCTGTTCCCCACTGTTTTGGCCTTCCCACTCCTGCCCTCTTGTCTTATGCCCCCCTTGCTGTGCGTTGTGTGTGAGCTCTCACTCGAGCCTCGACAAGGTATACAAAAAAATATAAAAAATACAAAGGCTCGTGTATTGGCCAAACACTCTCTGAACAGATGGCTGAACATTGACCTAAACCTCATAAATCCACAGCCCATGCAGCAACAAGATGTGACTCTTTCATAATTAAGAAAGTAACCTGGAGAGGGCATTACACCATCACAGGATGCTGTTTCCAAAGCAGCCCTAAAGCCGGGCAGGAATTTTGGAAATTGGCCACGGTACCGGCTCACATTGGTCTACACCTCAATGCACTATGGTATCTTTAATATCCACAAACTAGTGCCAGTAAATGGAAGAGCCACCTTAACCTTCCCTCTGAAAGGATGGCGTACTCTATGATACAACGCCATGCCTGCATAATATCAGCGCAACAGCTTTTAATCCGATCCTATTGTCAGGAATTAAACTCACACAAGACAAACTCAAATGGGAGTGTGTGACCAATGAGTTATCCTCCGACACAAAACTAGCAATTATAAACAAAAAATCAGAGATTGCAGACCCTCACCAGGACTTGTTTCCTGTGGTGTTTGTGTACTGGTGTTTTTTGTAATTAATGAGAGACATATAATTAGAACTGCCACTTTATAACTGCTGGCAGTGATGACCGGGTACTAAGACGTCCCGCTTTGATGCAACCCCGCTTTGATCGGACACCTGACTCTGACCCATGACGTTTATTATTATTCAATTGAATTTAGAATGGGATTGAAATAAATTCAAATCAAATGGAAGACCAAATCGGTACAATCCTACATTGGAGTAATCAGAAGGAACCCAAACAAGCAAAAACAAAAGATGAAGTCATCAGGAGGAACCTGGATAGGATTCACATTTCAGATGCTACTCCACTACCCTCAAACTCATCCAGGTGCAGCCAAGTGAACCTTATTTGTGTGAAGTTTCCCCTCGATTTCTCCAGCCATTCTGCAGAAGAAGATTTTTTTTATAGGCATTAGGGTAAATCCAATATGGTTGCCAAACCATGTGACCTATGAGATCATATGTGTGAATCTTTTGTTCCTCATGGATAGGTGGTCATACCTGCAAAGTTTCTCCTCGATCTGATCAGCCGTTTCAGAGAAGAAGATTGTTGAAGGTTTTTATGTTGTTTTTTTAATCACATGACCGATGACCGATATCGAATCACGTGACCAATAAAGTCATCAAATTTTTCGCTGTTGACCAATTTATCCCTCGATGACCCTCAAAATTTTTCATACTGATCGGATGTAGCGTTCTATATATGCAATTATGACGTCATAACGAAGGCACCTATGACATCAAAAAAAAATCACACTTATTCCCCATGAGGAGTAATTGCCATGTGCCAAGTTTAATTTTTTTCAATGATGCGGTTTTGGAGATACAGACCTCCAAATTTTTCCTTTTGTCCAACATGGCTGCCACACCATATGACCTATGACGTCATAATTAGCATTACAACATTCTACATGAATAATCACTGCTGTGGTAAAAACTTTCGTCGCAATCTGACAAACAGTTGCAGAGAAAAACACATGTTCTATGCAGACAAACAGACAGACAGACAGACAAACTGACCCAAATGCAATACCCCCTCCACTGGCGAGGGTAACTAAATATATAACCATTATTTCGTCATCGCAAATGGATTGTTGCACAGTTATGTAGGCTTATCGGGTGACCACATATCATTGTGTCGTCAAAACATAATCCCGATTGTCTGGTTAGGTATGATCTCACTGTCATATAAGTTGGTGTCGTTCTTCAGAAGACGAGAGAAATGTTAAATTGCGAAATGGATGTCCTGCAGTCGGTTCAAATCCAATAAAGTAAAAATCTAAAGCTGGACATGATGGGTCAGAAAGGAGAGGGGGCTACGAGGGGTGTCCGAAAAGCTCTCAGAATGAGATACCATAACCCAGGAAAGCTGTATTTTATATTTTTCAACCCAAAGTACATGTATGTTATTAGTAAGAATATATTTTTTCTGATTAAACAAGTGTCACCAGACTCAGTGGTGTAATAGTTGGAGCGAGTGTCCGCTCCAGGTCTGGGAGGTTGATGGTTCAACCCCCGGATGAGTCATATCAAAGACTTTAAAAATGGTACTTGCTGCTTCCTTGCTTGTTGCTCAGCATTTAAAGGACAGAGTACAGACAAACAATTCTGGGAAGGCAATGGCAAACCACCCAGTATAATCCTTGCCAAAAAACTGCTTTAACAGCACCAACGATCTGTAGAGTATGGTACATAAAAATAAATAAATAAATGTCCAGTATTGAAATACGATAAAAATTGTTTAGTTTCTTGAACCATTGTGAGTATCACTTTCTGAAAACGTTTCAAACGACCCTCGTATTTAAGCTTACTAACCCGTCACTGTTGGGGATTGCATGTTTGATTCCTCAGTTGCTGTTACGATTCGTTCATCATTACATTTAAAATTTTAAAAAATGAATCCTCGATTAATTTCCAAAATATTAAACATGATGACGTCATCATTTTTTTATGATCCCTAGATGACCCTCAAAATTTTTCATACCGATCGGATGTAGTGTTCTATATTTATATCGATGCAATTATGACGTCATAACGAAGCCACCTTTGACATCATTTTTAAAAAAAAAACACTTATTCCCCATGAGGAGTACTTGCGATGTGCCAAGCTTAAATGTTTACATTGAACTGAAACTGCTGCAGTTCCAGGTGGAAGCACAAAGTATGGCCTTCATTTAAAGAATGGAAAGTCTGCCGTCCTTGCTGCAATGTTAGCACTAAAGTTGCGACGGTATCTTTCACCACATAAAGTGTACGACCTTTGGGTTGGTATCTTGCACATTTCCCACATATGTGTGCTTCATCACTTTGCTTTATTAAGACTCCTTCTGGTCTTTAACTGCTGTAGCAGCTCCATGACGCTTCATGGATTTGAACTGATGAGGCCGAAGCAGAATGCCTGTTGCTTTCACATTGCAGACAAGTCAAAAGTGTTTTTGTTTTTTTTCAACTGCCTCTCCTCCGATCCTCCAGTCTTAGGTGAAACCGGTAGGGGACTGTAGGTTTTCTCGCCATCTGTCTGTCTGTCCGTCCATCCGTCCCACCTGTGGTTTTTCAGACTTTTTTCCCCATACCCTTTAACATATTCAACTGAAACTTGGTACACGGCTTTATTATGATAAGTTACAGAACAAGTTCGAGTTTCACGGCGTTTCGTAAATTTTTCACAGAGTTATACCTTTTTTTGGACTTTTATCACATTGGAAGGAGACATGTATTGCAAAACAATTCTCACTCTTGCTCCCTCTACTCTACCAGTCCTCTGACCCTCCCCAGCTCCTCCAGGATACACGTATTCTCCCCAGTTCAACGATGAAAATCTAAGCTTTCAGCACATGTCCATTCCTTTGTTCCTCGTCTCCTTTTTACAGCGCGTGCGCTGTATACAATTGCACCGAGCTTGAAATGTCCCCGGTGTCTACCACGCGTCCGGGTGCCCCCCGCCACCCCCGACCCCCCCCCCCCCACGTGCCTCAAGACAGCCAATGACGGCCGTCCGGTAGATGCAGAGCGTAACCTAGACGGAAATAGCGAGGATTGACGGAAATACCCGAGTATTTCAATGGAAATTTGTGAAACTAATGTGTTATATATGTGAAAACCATTTAATTTATTGCTTGACGGGAAAAAAAACCAAGAAACGCGCCCCTCTCATGTACGAACGAACGAAAGACGTCATTTCCGCCACCATCGCATTTCGCGCCGATCGCGAATGCTGAAAAGCTAAGTTCTTCTTATTTTACATCATTCTTTTGCGGCCTCCTGCCACGCTGTATCGAACAATTTCATGCCTTCTGTTATATATATAAAGGTGTTATCACAATAATAACAAGATTTTTACATTTCAAATATTAAGTACGCTTTTTAATTGTTTTTCAACTGAAAAAGCATAAATTGCATATTTTAACATTAGTGTACTCATTTGCTTCACCACACGCGCTGTATTGAAGGATTTCACTTTTATGGAGCTGCCGTTCACAGATGGTTCAAATACTATCTTTCCTCCAGAGCTTCAAGCAAGCGGTGCACAAACATCTGATATCATCCACCATCCCTACCTACAAACTTTACTACCTCTATCAGCCCAACTTAACCCAACCCTCTTAGTTAGAGGTTACTGTGTTTCCTCCAGTCTTTCCTCATTTGTTAGCTCATCCCCTTGTCAATATGTTGCATTTTTACCCTTTGTCAACTCGTTCTTCCATGAGCCTCGATTGTGTCAGCAAACAAAATAATTTTTTTTAAGAAAGAGCTATCAGACCGGGTGGAAATCCTTCCCTGTCTGAAACATAATTGAACTGACGGCTTTAAACTTTGACGAGACCGCCGCTTGGGGTTTTATGGTTATTTTTTTTTATTCCATAGTAGTTAAGCAATAACCTTAATTGTACACTGCTGAGGCAAAGTCAGCACTTGTTAAATTGAAATGTTGCAGAAAATACAATTTTGGCTTCTGATGAAAATTTTCCATTAAGCCAATTGCTTCTTGAGATGATACATCTGTAAGGGCTGACGGTTATGGATGACGTCACTTAAAGGTTCTTCAATCAATTTCCAAGTCAAAGCTTTTATTAAAATGAAACGAGTTTCACTCATTAGAAGTCCACATGCATGGATTTGTCGACATGGCCTATCTGGATATTGGAGCATTGTGGCATACCGAAATTGTGGCATACCTCTGAAATATACTTGACGGGGTAGAATCGTGAATGCGGCTTTGAATGATGAGCATTATTTATGGCTTCGAACGATCTCGATTTTGGAATTGAAATTGCAAGGAGGACACAAGCCAACACTAGAAAGAGTGGAATTGATGGAGGTTGAGGGGAGGGAGGGACTATCTTAGCAGGGAGCCTGATCAAAAATTAATCCAACCTCATTTGATGCCATCAGAGTACACAGAAAAAGTCTCAAGAGGCAGAAACATGATGCTTTTTTGGGAAACACTTCAGAAATCTTTAGAACATCCAAGGGCAAGATAACCGGCAGAAAGATCTTCCAGATATGAGACAGAAAATAACAAAAAAGTATGAGGTGGGATTTGAACCATTGCAATTGAAAGCTCAGGAACAACTCCAATTGTTGAGCAAATTACACAGCAAATTGTAACCCCAAACCAACCTATTCAAATCCACTGCAGGATGAAGACCCCTCTCTCTCTCTCGGCTGGTGTTGGGTACTAAGTATGTCACCACACTTACAAAATGCAGGTGTGCGACAGAGAGCAGTCATGGAAATGGAATGTACACCCAGCAGTGAAAAAAAAAACCCCAAAACAAAACAAGTCTTGAAAAACTCAAACAAATAGCCAATTCACAAATGCACAGGTAAGGTAAACTGGAGAGATGGTCACATGGGCACAGCCATAACACGCCATATATACATCGTCAGAATATTCATTGTTGAGAAGATCCACAGAATGATGGCCAAACTCTAACTCCAGTGCCTGACAAACCAGACAAGACAATATTGCGCCATCACGTCCTTGCTTTTCCCCTTGGTCAGGCGCCGAGGCAAACTGCCAAGACGAGAGATATGTTGGCTAATCTGTCTCAAGTCATACGTCATGAATACGTCAGGGGAAAAGCCTGCCCTGATGAGCCTCATGGAGACAGAAAGTACACGAGCAATACAAAAAAGGTATCATACTGATGATTTCATCATTTGCCTTGAACCTCAAAGCAACTTGTCACACCAAGATGCCTCCTCATTAGTAAAATTAATATTGTCAGTTCTGTGACAGATTTCATCCATATAGCTGTCAAGCTTAACAACTCCAAACACTATTCGTTGGCATTGACAAAAAAAAGTAAAAATAACTTGTCAGTCACAGCCTCGAATGCCTCGTGAGAATGATGCGTGCTGCGGTTCACGTCCGTGTCTCAGACAAGAGCAAGGCACTTCAAAATCTGCAAGATGATTGCTTGTGGTGCCAGAGCAGCCATGCACGCTGTGACGAACAAGCCTGCGGGCAATTTTAAGCGCAGCCAGGCAGAATCTCTCAGGATTAAAATCCCAGGAATTGAGGTTTCTGAACTTTTTAAGGCAAAGTCGTGCATTCCCCACATCTGGCTGGCACTTATCTCCCTCTTCTGGAACATTTCTGCAATTACATCATAGTAATATATATATTACACATACTATATATATGTATATATATATATATAATATCGGCTTCGATGTCCATTGGCATGCAAATTTCTAGCTTTCTATGTCACCGAGAAGGCACCGATCTTTAATATCACTCAGTCAATCAGTCAGTTCCCATCGTGTGCTGCCTTTTTGGCTGCTGGTTGCCTCATTGGTTAGGGGCGCGGTGATGCCGCTGATGCAGTGCCCCTATTACTAGTATACTGGTGCTCATTTCACCGACCTCGGAAGGATGATAGGCTGAGTCAACCCCCTGGTGTTACTTCAGTGGATATCGAAAAATCGAAACATGTGGAGTGTGACGATCACTGCCGATCCCCATTGGACACAGTCCACACCACATTCCACATGTTTCAATTTTCCCACCGATCACATCACCTGCCTTCTGGTTGAATGGTTTGCATTAGCAGGAACAATTGTCTGGGTGGCAGACAGATGGTTGTTCTGTGCAAGATTATGTGGTTATACTGTGTGAGACATAATTTGTGGCAGTGCGTCTGATATATATATATATATATATATATATATATATAATATATATAATATATATATATAATATATATATATATACATACATACATGCTCTGACAGGAAACTCAACTGACTCACTTTCAATATCATTGGAATCTCTCACAATGCAACTGAATCAATGGGCCTATCAATTTGCCATCGCCAACAGGTGGGTGGTCTCTCTGTCTTCTTCTGCCTCATTCTGGACTTGCACCCTCTGCCCTCTCCATGCATTGTGCCCCCCCCCAAGTATCTGCAGGATGCACGCGGTTCACCAGCAACCCCTTCCAGAACAACTGCTCACCTTCCCTCATTTACTCCGTTTTTTTTCCCACCTGTGCAACCACCTTCCATACTCTATTCAATCTCATTCTTCCCTCCAGGTCTTCAACACAGCTATTCAGCACCATCTCAAGTCATCCCCCATGCAAAATAATGATCTCACGTGTTGTGGAGCGTGCAGGCTGTGTCTCTTGGACCGGGGAGGAGGCAAGCTGGTGAGGACTGGAGAGCAGGCTTGCCCCAGCCGCTGCAACGGTCAACGGCTACCCCAGTTCAATGTACTGGCAGAAGTCCCAGGCTGCACTATCTGTGATGTTGTGATGCAACGCCCTCCCTGTGAAGCGCCAATCCAACAGGCTGAGTTTATCGTCAGGCTGAGAATCAAGCTCGCACCAGCCAGTTCCAAGGTAAGTGCTGTACTTCTGCATCATCCTGTCAGGACACCCATCGTGATACTGTCTCCACAAGCAGTGCTTGCGGAGGTGTTTGTGTTCTGTAGTTAATACATCTGTTAATGGGACAAACATCAAGAGAGCAAACAAACAGGATAAAAGGCAATGAAGAAGGGAAGGAAACTGAAACTAGCAAGTAAGATCGTTGTGTTAGCAAAGGTTAATTACGGTAATAAAAGACCATGGAACAGAATTGGGCATAACAAGAGAGAGCGATGCGCTGGTTGCTTGAAGTCCTGGAGGAAAGAGTAAAACAGACCAGCCTCTGGAAGGTGGTTCCATAGCCTGGAGAAATGGGGAATAAAAGAGCTGAGATGTTTCAGACAGCTTTGATTTGGGAAGTTTCACCAGGAGGGGGTACTGGAAGAAACTGTACATCCTGGAGTTGCTGGGGAGGTCGGAGAACTGAGAGAACAAGAAGAGTAATGTTGGTGAGTAGACGGTAGAAAAGAGACAAACCACCGAGCTGTCTGTGATGCAAAAAGCAGCAGACACTGAGCTTTGGCCTCATCATGGGAGATTTCAATAATTTTGAGAGTTTTGGATTCCATAGAATCCTGAACAGAGAGATGTGATGCTGGGGAGCCAGCTCATAGTAGAGAGCATTACTCCATTGAGCTATGGACAAAAACCTTGGAGACTGAGTCGCTCTGATTCTCCAAGGAAAGACCTGGATTGACAGATGACACCTAGTCTGCGGCTGGTTTTGGAGACCTGCTTTGTTATGTGGTCAGCCCAGAAAAGGTCATCGCTGACGTTGAGGCCTACAAGTTCAAGAGACTGATCACCTCTTTCAGTATATAACCGGAGGAAAAATAAGAGGGTTCTTTTGATGATCCCTCTGAGGCAATAGGGTGAGCTTGTGAGATCTCCAGGTTTGAAGGACATGTGCTATCTATCAGACCGGTGTCTAAAAATTTCCAGAGCAGCAGAAAGAGAAGCAGCTGCTGCCTTTCTAATAGAGGGGTGAGGTATTGTATGGCACAGTGTGGATCCCTCTGCAAAATGGAGGAGAAGGCTTTTCAGAGCATTGGTGAAGTCATTTATATAGATGAGGAACAAGACTGGACCCAACACATTGCCTTGAGGAACTCCAGCTTCCGTTGGGTGAGGGGAGAAGAGGGCTTCATTAACAGCAACACACTGACTGCATGAGTGGAGGAAATCAGAAATTCAGGAATGAAGGCAGCCTTCTATGCCACAGGCAGAGAGCTTGGCAAGCAAAGCAGGATGCCAGACTGTATAGAATGCCTGAGATACAGTATGTCCAGTGAGATGGTCCGCTTGTTTGAGATTGATGGCATCCAATCATGGATGAGAGAGAAGTAGAATCATGTCTGAGATGAGTGACCAGGATGGAATCCAAACTGATGGTCAGAGATCAGGTTATTTGAAAACAGCATTGATGGATTCCATAACTTTGCTTGTAGTTGGAAGCAAACTCATTGGCCTATAGTTAGTAGAGTCTTTTTATGCACCGTTCTTATGGATGGGAGTGATGTTTGCTGACTTCCATGCAGAAGGGAGGCAGCCAAAGGAAAAGGACAGACTGAATAGGGCAGATAGAGGAGAAGCAAAAAAATCAGAGCAGCATTTGTCCACATGGGTACTCATACCATCTGGGCCCATTGTTGAAGCAGTGTCAAGGCTGAAGAAGGACACAGAGTGCAATAGACACTAGGTGCATCGGGATAAGATGGGGACAGAACAGGATGTTTTGTGTTCCGTACACGAGATGTGGAGGCAAACACAGAGTCCAGACATTCTACCTTGTCCAGGGCAGACTCTGCAGTAAAGCCATTTGAGATGAGGGATATAATGGAGGGGGAGCATACACCAGAGACAGACTTGACAAGGTGCCACCATAGCATTGAGGAAGGAGACTGCTTGGAGAGTTCAGTGGATCAGTATCAAGACTCCAGAGGATGGATAGGAAAGCTGCAGACAGGATGGGATAAACTGGTATATGAATGAAAGTAGACTTTTGTAAAGGTATTCCTAAGCAGAATCAATATCAGGAGTTGTGGACATGGAAGCCCAATCCTTTTGTGAGAGGGCAAATTGAAGTCGCTGCCAATTGGCCTGTGCGAATAGCCATGCTTTGCATCATTGCGGTTGCTCTCTTACAATAGCCAGAGAGATATGAGCTTTGACGAGAAAGTAATCAATCGAGCGAAGAGGTGCAGAAGAGGAACCAGAGATATTGGCTGGAAAGTTCATCAGCACGTACGATCAAAATTACTGCTCATTACCAGGATCTCTACATTGACTTTTCGCAGAGGGAAAATAGTTATTTTTGCCACTCATAACATGTACAGGATGACACTGATTCTAATTTTTTTATATTGCTGGATAATTTGAAAACAACCAATAATGTATCAAAGAAATGCAAGAAATCAGGTGCGGAAAACTGGAAGTTTGAAGACCAATTTTCCTTGTGAATGCTCAGGCCGTCCATGTTGTCAGACATTTTGAATGGTTGTGCTGCCGAGCTCCGTATAAACGGCTAGTTGGGTTTACTCGAATTCTGCTGAGGTTGATGAAAATCATGATGTGATGCAGGTGCGAAATATTTTGGGCAAGAGCACTGGCAACCACAATTGAAAAAGGAATTTGTGTCATATCACAATGTGTATGGTACAAAACTGGGCAAGTGTTTGAGCATATCCAGTCATTCCCATGGTTCACTGTCAGTAATCATCCAAATGACATTGCAACTTGGTGTCCTGCTGCTGCTGGCATACTATTGAAACAAGTGATACAGGAAGAAGAGGTGTCACACAGAATATGGGGGAATCTCATGTGCACTTTGAAAAATTTTACTGATTTGATGAAGAACGATGGTGACTTAATGATACAAGTCATAGTCCGATTTCATCAGGCATTTCATCATGCAGTGAAGGAGCAGCAAACTTTATGAAAACTGTCAGACATCCATCATGTGACGTGATCTCAACAAAATCTGCACTGAACAGGTGAAAGGATTGCAACACAATCATACGTAGGAGGAGGAGGAGGACCCGAGGGATTTGAATTCAGGACCCTCGGATCCAAAGCCCGCCATCCCAACCATTAAGCCAACACCAAGGATATCATACATATGCTGTGCTGTAGAGAATGTGAATTGATGCTGAGACATGTTTCAGACACAGCCTTTTCAATGAGCCTTCTAATATAGCAGAAAAAACGTTGGCATGGAGCTCCAGAAACTATATTTGGCCTCCATGTCTTGATATCTCAATTCGGTCACAAAGGATTAAGAGAATGAGACTTGAGTAAATGTCTATCTGCCAGCAATTGATGCTATGCTAAGTGATGTGAGAGACTGATTTAGAAAGCACGCAGAACTAAGCGTGGGACTGAAATGGCTGCTTCCCTGCATACTCACTTCAAATCATGCGAAGATGCGAAGGCTGCATATCTGAAATAATCATGTTTCCCACAGATCACTTCTGATGAAGTGAGGATGGAAATTGTGCTGTAGCAACTGCACCACAACAATTCTCTGCAAGCAAAGTCTGAGCTTTCCATTGCAGCTCTGAATTCATGAGAATAAACGATTGTTAAGTGTAGGGGGTGGGGGGGGGAGGGTATCCATAGCTAGATTGTGGTCATTGTAGCATTACATGGACCGTGTAATTGCATAGCCTAGATTCCTTCCTGTAACCGTGTAACGGATAAATGTCTGGGGCAAGTTGTCTTCTGAAACGTGCGCCGAAGAGGAAGCGAGTATAAAAACATATAAATAGTCAGGGTAAGGTTGCGGCTGCATAAAACCTGGTGGAAAGTCAAGAACAGGTGTAGGGTTTGTGAAACGTTAGCACAAGACAAACATTTCGTGCTTTGCAAAATGGCACCAGGAAAGTGGTTCGTGCTTGTGAAAGAAGCGTTACATACTGTCGGCACGTGTACATAGGCCATGGTGGCAAGATGCGCTGCAGAAGCCCAGAAGAGGAGTAAAAGCTTCATGGACACACCCCGTGGTGTAGGACAGCCAGAACAAGGTGCCAACCACACTGGACCGGCTATTTGGAGAGGTGGTTCCAAAGTCCAGGAGGGTCGAACTCATGCTGGACACAGAGGAGTGTGATCAGAGCTGCGAGAGAGAATGGACGCAACAGTCCTGGCCTCTGGGGATCATTGCTTTCATGCTCGGATCTATGCCAACTTGCATCGTCCTTCATCACTCCTTATCTTCACGGGCTGGGATGCTTCAGCCCACCGTCATGGGACCACAACTACCTCATGCCAAAACAAGCCCTCGCCTACCCTATGTACTTCACGTAAGAGTCTGGAATTTCTTTGGCAGTTGTTCGGTAGTTGTTGCAATCCTGGCGATCACCCTTCCCTTTCCAGAGAGGGACAAGGCCCTCTTCCAGTCAGTTGGGATGATGCTGGTGCTCCAAACAGAGCACAGCACTGCATTCAACAACATGAGTACAGTATTTCCTCCAGCCTTGAGAAGTTCAGCATGGATGCCACAAATCCCAGAAGCTTTTCCCCCTTTCAATTGTTTCACAGCAGCTTGTGTTTCCACAAGAGAAGGTGGTTCATAGTTGATTGGAAGATCAGCAATAAGGATTGTAGCACGCCTGACAAGCAACTCAACAGCTGGTGCATCATCCTGATGCAGCCACTCAAAGTAACCGGCCCAGCGGACCTTCACATCAGACTCCTCTGTCAAGAGCTCACCAGCCTCGGTTTGTAATGCAGTACACCGAGGGACAGGCTTGGAGGAATGTAATGCACCAATTCTTCTGGAAGCAGGATGAGAATCACTTCACCACAGGTGATGCTCTACCCTTTCACAAATTCCTCACACATAGCGAACGTAGTTTAACACCTCAGCTCCCTGAGCAGCTCAGTTCTGCCATCAAGTCTGGCCCTGCGATATTAGTCAATGGTATCCACTGTCCTTTGGGAGACAAAGTTCCTCTTTGCCTGATGGTGGGTTCCAAAACACACACCGGCAACATCAAGGATGGTAGTCTTGAAGGCACTCCTCAACTCTTCAGGATGCCCTGAAACACCCAGATCCCTTAAATCCCCACTCAACCTATTCGCAAACTCAACTACCCTTTCTCCTTGGGCTTGCCAGCATTCAGCCGTGGCTGGGATGGTACCATTCTCTTGGATTTGAGCCGCAGCTTCAGAGTTGCTACAACAAGCCTGTGATCGGTATTGAGGAACTGGGTGCTCCGGTAAACCCTGCCATTCTGGGGAAACCTCCAGCGACCATCAATGAGTACGTGGTCAATCTCCTTTGCCACAGCACCAGCGTTGGATTACCAAGTCCAGCGATGAGCCCGTGGACAGTGACATCATGAACCAGCCACCTAAGTCCACAACATATTGCGAAGTCAAACAACTTAGTGCTAATCTGGTTCCTGGTTCCAGACCCATGGGGACCAACACGTTTCATAACCATCCCTATCAGTGCCCGTCGATGCATTGAAATCCTCCAAGATTAGAAGGGTAACTTGTCTGGTGCACCGATCAACCACTGACTCGAGCATGGCATAAAATGTCTCCTTTGCAGTGAGATCACTCACGTCAGTCGGAGCATATACAGAGACCAGGGGAATGACACACAGAGAGCAACGAATATTCCGTCTCATAATACGCTGGTTGACAGGTATTACCTCAATTACCATAAACGTCAGCTTGTTAGACACAGCTACAGCAACTCCCTTTGAATGGTAACCATCAGTGACAAGACCAGTGGTAGGTGTAGCCACCCACCATGATATCACCACTATGTTGTCTCTGGACTTCAGGAAGTGCTGCAATCCTGATGTACAGATACTGGAGCTCAGCTGAAAGCAGAGACAGGTGAACACCCTCTCAGAGTGAGGATATTCCAGGCACCCACCCAAAGGGACTGTCGCAGGTTAACTCGAGGAAGCTGCCGTCTGGTGGATGACACCTCAGCACCACCCAGACACACACCACCACAAACCGACCTGGCAGGATTGCTCCG
The DNA here is from genome assembly GCA_035128595.1 of Eptatretus atami. Classification (NCBI taxonomy): domain Eukaryota; kingdom Metazoa; phylum Chordata; class Myxini; order Myxiniformes; family Myxinidae; genus Eptatretus; species Eptatretus atami. Next base: position 45,190,919 of record CM068958.1, on the reverse strand, counting down.
TGGTTTCCCTCCTATCATAAAACAATGGAAGTCCCGAAGGCTTTGACCCAGTCCCATCATCCAGTGAGCTGCCCTGAATAGAGCAGCTGCATACGAGGTACTCCCATGGAGCGGGTCCTTCTTAGTTGTATTTGTGTTTTTTGTGTATATTGTGGAATGAAGTGTTTTACGGTAGCTGAAGTGCAAATCCTGTGAACAACCTCATAGAAATTGGTAATCTGACTGCAGGAGGACGTCAGCAACACAGTTGGGCACCAGATATGGATGACCGTTGGCTCACAAGGAGCTCCTCCACCCTTTGTCAAGTTTTGTTTTTAATCCTGCCGGTTGTCCATATCCATACACCCTCCTCACCAGGAAACCTGGCGAGGGGGACGGTTTAGTCGCCGACAATTCGACCATGAAACAGGTTAGTACAGGTTTACCTGGTACCTGGAGCAAGTCACAGACCTAATCTGGTCTGACCTGACAATAATGTTGTTCCTCATGACGAGGATTAAAGTATGCCCTTATTCGTTCGACAACTTTACTGCTATTCTCTCGAAAATCCCATGAAGTTCCACGTCCATTGTGATGTTTGTAAATCATGGCAAGACGCACATAAACTGGAGGCTGTTTATTTCCACTCCCACTGCGCAGTCCATCGCAGAAGCAGAAGAACAATCATAGCTTGACCTATTACATCACAGAGTTTCCCATGATTCCAATGATCAGTGGATTTATACTCAGTTCCACATCACATCCATTACAATATTAATTAAATAATACTCCTGCAACCAATCCAGCATGTACCTGCATATTCTATAGATACGCAAACCTCAACGTGTCCCACAATCATTACTGCAAATATTGTAGACATTGACTGCATGCAAACACTTAAACTCTTCATGTAGCTAACCAATTCCTCTCTTCCACCAATCTCAACAAAAAGTATGCTTCTTGTTCGTTTGATATGTAGCATTTTTTTTGTAGATTTTTCTCATGGCTTTTGATGCAAAAGAAGCGATTTTCACTTTCCAAGCCTAAATAGACAAGGGTAGCTCGCCCCCCACAGTCCAAGTGCTCGACCAGAGAAAATACATGCAACGATGCACATTCACCTGCGCACGCACACCGTGCAGTTTCTCCTCGTGCCAATCCCAAACACCGTGCCACGACTATAAGCAAAAATTCCGTTTCCTTTAAGCCTTCCTCTCTATTTGCGTATTGTCGTTCAGGTTTGTTCTTTATTAATTGACTATTATTTTCGAACAAGACTCTACAATGAACCAAGTAAGCAAAAAGGTGTGATACTAAGGGGACGGTACATGGTGCTGACAAGTGCTGCCTCCAGGTATATCAACACGAGTGCGATGGTGTCCTTTATATCAAGAGGAATATCGATGTAAATGAGGAAACAACAGCATAGGCATACTAACAAGCAGACTTTAAATTTTCATGGCTAAATACAGCCGAAAGACCATACATTACAAGCATGAGCATGTGATGGAAACTGCACAATTCATAAGATATTTGGTGACCAAAAGAGGGCATCTGCAAAATAATGACATTAACCATTGGAATGGTGGCATCATGGAATGTACACTATGTCTGCCATGCTTAGGTTAAGGTTGTTTTATTTAGGTTAGTGGTTTTGGCATCGGTGTTGAAGTCGGCGTACAGTGAAACTGTCTGTGTTTGTCTTCTTGGCAATCTGTTTCCTTGAGAATGGAAATGTGTCATGATGTCTTTTATCATGAACGTGTTCCGTGGGCCAACCCATGAGGGTTTCCGAATTGTACGTTTACATTGATGTTATTTGGCGCCTAAAAGAAGTGGAAGGGGGAATATATGAGGGGCCCTTGGTGTGAAAGAGGGGATGAGCTTTGAAGGTTACGTTCCGCCACCGAGGCGCCAAAGCGGGAATATTGGGACAATTGGGTGATGATGTATCTGTCCCCTTGGGTGCACATTAACAATTGATGTCACTGGATGAAGCCCATTGGCCAGACCGATGATGATGAAATGGAAAATGTCACAGATAGGCCCTGTCGACTGCAGATGAGATAATGGTCAGTCTGTCTGACGGGGGTTTTTACTTATTTATTTATTTATTTATTTAGAACACCATAAATTGCAACACGAAAATCAGGGATTCTTCCCAATTGGACAAACGTTCCATTGGAATGAAAGAGGAGAAGGGGGAGTGGATGAAACACAAACTAGTAAGTAAAGAGTTAGGAAAGGTTAAAGTAGCAAATAAAGATCATGGGTTCGAATATGGTACGGCAAGAGATGGCAGTGCACTGCTTGCTTGAACTCTTGAAGCCATAGGGGGAAGAGTGTGACAGAACAGCGTCTGGAAGGCGGTTCCATAGATGGGAGAAGTGAGGAATAAAAGAGTCAAGATGCGCAATCTGCCTGCATTTTGGAAGTTTAACCAGGAGGGATTTACTGGAAAAGTTCATGCTTCCTGGAGTTGCTGGGAATAGTCAGAGGACAAAGATAGCAGTGCGAGCAACATTGGAGAATATATAGTGGAAAAAAAAACAAGAGAGAGACCACCTATCTGCCTGTGATATGAGAGCAACAGACCTTGTGATTCGGCCGCATCATGGGAGATTCCAATCATTTTGATAGCTTCATATTCCACAGAACCCAGGAGAGACAAATGTGATTCTGGGGTGCCAGCCCACAGCAGCGAGCAGTACTCCATTGAGCTATGGGCAAAAGATTGCAGACTGAATAGCTCTGATTTTCCAAGGAAAGACTTGGAAATTGGACAAACAATGCACTGAACATGAAGGCGCAAGACACAGAGTAGTCAAAGTGCTCTACACGAGCAGATCGCTGCTCATGAGCAACAGCTGAGCCGGGCTTGACTTAAGCTGTGTGCCATTGCGGATTTGTGCTCTTTCGGTCCATTGGTGCTACTGCCGATGTGCTTGGTTATGTGTGGCTGCCTGTTGAGTGTGTCATGAAGTGGGTTTTCCTCCATCTCAGTCCTAGGAGTGCTTGCTTTGCTTCAGGGCTAACACATTGCCAAGTTTCTGAAAGTCTTGGAATATTAGTGGACTTTTCTGACTCTAAACACGTGTTTGTCTGGATTTTGAACAAACAGTTAGAAAGAAAATCCAATCTCCCTCTCCCTCCTTCGGAGTCAGAAGCCGTTTGCATCAGTCAACATTTTAATGCTGCATGGAGCTTAACGCTCACCTCTATTCTTTCATCGCACTCCTCTCTTGCCTGTGGAACCATCTTCTGAGTATCCCTTCTTGGGATCGTCGGTCAACGCCATGAGATCTGCTTTCCTCACCACCTCAGGCATAGCTCCCTCATCTGTAGCTCTGAACTTTTTCACATCAGATGAAACCCTGTCCCCATTTCATCTGGAGGGGAAAGACACTCACTCCTCTGTGTGCTGCGATGCATCCAGCATTCTTCTAATGTTTTCCTTTTACACCACTTTGTATCTTTCCACGACATGGTTTTACCCTTCTTTGAGCCTTGACACATGTAAAAGCTTAAAGTGTACCATGAGAGAGGGAGCTTGAGGGAAATGTCAGAATAACTGTGAAGGAAAAGTTCAGAGGTAAAATAAATCATTGGGAGGTTTACAACTCCTCTTCGGAATTGTGGTACCATTGTAGGAATTGTGGTATCATTATAGGAATTGTGG
>CM068958.1:45172213-45184835 GCA_035128595.1 Eptatretus atami | reverse complement strand
GGTTGTCCCCCAAAATGGGTATTTGATATAACATTGGATCATTGCTACATTTTGCTGATTCTGTTCCACATTGACTTCCTCCTCAGGGGTAATGCCCATATTTTTGTATACAGTGTTGAGGCTCATGGAGGAGTGAGAACACAGAATGTATGAGAATGGAACAGAATGAAAAGAACAGTGTAAAGGGAGGGAGGTGGATGGACCCAAAAGCAGGGTTGATGAAAAAATAGAGGGAGCATTGGAGAAATATGGGACGTGGGGAAGATTGAGAGCAAGTGGAGGACACAGGGGGTGAACAGATGGATACAGCTGCAACCTCTCAATCACCGAAGTGTAAGGAAAAACTGGAAATTCAGAAAGAGGTGGGTTTGGGCAAGGTTAAAAGGGGTAGAAAACATGTGGGACGGAATCATGGTTGTGGTTGGGGGATGACCTAAGATGGTGATGAATAGCTGCCTTGAAGTCCTGGAGGAAGGAATGATATTGAAAAGAATGTGGAAGTCATTGGTTGCACAGGCGTGAGAAAAGAGGAACAAATGATTGGAGGTAAACGGTGATTCTGCATTTTTGGGAGTATCACCAGAATGGGGTTACTGGCAGACCGTGAGCACACTGCAGAAACTTGGGGGAGTGGGGGAACAGAGCATGGAAAGGGCAGAGGGTGCAATACCAGAAGGATAGTGTAGAAGACAGAGAGACCACAGACCTGTCTGCACTGTGAAAGTGATAGGCCCAGAGACTCAGCTCCACCGCGGGTGATTCCAATAATATTGAAGGCCTTGGTTTTTACAGCATCTCCCTAAGAAATGTGTGAGGCAGGGGCACCAGCCCAGAGGGGAGACCAGAATTCCACCAAGCTATGCATGAAGGCCTTGAAGGGAGATAAAAGTTTAGCTGTCAAGAAAAGACTTGGCACAATTAATGGAAGACACCCAAAAGCCAGTGACTTTGGAGACAAACTTAGATACGTAGTTTTCCCAAGAAAGATCATGGCTGATGGTGAGGCCCAAAAGTTTGAGTGACTGAACTTCCTCAAGAGAATTGTTAAGGAAGTAGATGGGAGGGTTTGCCAGTCTTATCGGAGAGAGAGAGATAATGAGAGTGTGAGATTTTTCAGAATTGAAACACACATTTTAAGTGTTTGACCAGCTTGTGATTTGTCAAGTCAAGACCAGTTTGACCAGCTTTGTCAAGGTCTGAAGAGAGCAAAGAGACTGTTCCCTGCCTAGCCAAAGGATGAGGAATGTTATGGTAGATGGTGGAGTCATTAGCAAAGAGATAAAGAGGATTTTTTTTCCAGAGAGTCAGAAAGATTAGGAATAGGACTGAGCCAAAGACGACCTTGGAGCAATCCAGCCTTGACAGGGAGAGGATATGAGAGGATCTCATTGAGAGCCATGCGTTGGCTTCGAGAGTAGAGGAAGTCAGTAAGCCACAGGTTGCGTTGGCCTTGGATGCCATATGCAGAGAGTTTGGAGAGCAAGGCAGGATGCCAGACTGCATTGAATGCTCAAGATATGCCAAGAGAGACGGCCCTGATCCCATGTCTGAGATTGAGGGCCTCCATCCATCGTTAGGAGAGCAGAAGCAGAACCTCCAGTGTAGAGTGACCGGGTGTGAATAGAAATGATGGTCTGAGGTCAGGCCACAGTATACACATTACACGAACAGCAGCAAAATATGATACAAGCACGAACATGTGGAAAGAGCTTTTTTTTAAACACTACCAGTATAAAGACCATGCGAATAATAATTAAAGAAGCATCAAGAAGTGAATGGTCACCAAACAGAAGAAGAATTGGCTTCATTGGCACATTGGAGGAATTTCACTTGCACTTGGTATGAAAGTTGCATGACAGATTTTTAAGGAGAACAAGTAGCCCGTCAGGGGACATAAGTGGTGGAGCTGAACAGAAGGCATGTGTGGCCACATATGAGAAGCTGGCATCCCAGGCTCCTCAAGTTTGTGGGGACCAGCCCTGCTGCCAGAAAGGATGAGTGGTGTTGCAAAGGAGATATGTGGCACGACGATGACTCTACACTAGAAGCCCAAGTACAGTGGGAGAAAATAGTGCACATCTAAACTTGGATGGTGACCACGTTCAGATGCTTAACAAGGACCAGGTGGCTCAAAGACAAACAGCAATGACTGATACAAGGGTGGTGCATGACAGAGGAAAGGAAGACAGAGAAGGGCATGAAGAGAGCAGATATTTCAAGAAGAAAATGAGAAAGTGGAAGATCACGACACGAGCAGTAGGAGAGAAAGGGAGAGGGGTGGTGGAGAGAGAAAGGGGGAGAGAGAAAGGGGAGAGAGGAGAGGGGTGGGAGAGTGAAGGAGGGTGGGAGAGAGAGGGAGAGGGGTGGGAGAGTGAGGGAAGGGGTGGGAGTGTGAGGGAAGGGGTGGGAGTGTGAGGGAGAGGTGGAGATTGAAGGGGAGGATGGGAAAGTAGGAGAGTGAGAGGTGGAGAGGAGATGATGGTAGGAGTGAGGGAGAGGATGGAGAGTGAGGAGAGGGTGGAGAGTGAGGCAGAGGGGTGGGACAATGAGGAAGAGGTGGGAGAGAGAGAGAGAGAGAGAAGAGAGAAGAGAAGAAGAGAGAAGAGAGAGGAGAGAGAGAGAGAGAGAGAGAGAAGAGAAGAAAGAGAAGAGAAAGAAGAGAAGAGAAGAGAAAGAGAAGAAAGAGAGAGAGAAAGGTGGGCGAGAGAGAAGAGAGGAGAGAGAGAGAGAGAGAGAGAGAGAGAGAGAGAGGGAGAGGGTGGTTTGAGGAGAGTGGGAGAGAGAAGGAAAGGGTGCAGAGGGAGAGAAGAGGAGAGAGAGGAGAGGGCAAGAGATGGGGAGAGAGAGAGAGAGGAGAAGAGAGGAGAGAGAGAATAGGTGAGAGGGAGAGTAGTAGGGGTGAGAGGGAGAAGGGTGGGAGAAGAGAGAAGAAAGGGATAGGAATGAGAAAGGGAGAGGATAAGAGAGATGGGATTGGGAGGAGCGAGAGAAGGAGAGAGAGGGATAGGGGTGGTAGGAGGGGGAGAGGAGAAGGAGAGAGGGGGAGGAAAGAGGGGAGAGAGATAGGGGTGGAGGGAGGGAGTGGGAGAGTGAGGGAGAAGGGTGGAGAGAGAGAGAAGAGGAAGAGTTGCGAGAGAGAGAGAGAAGAGAGAGGGAGAGGGGGGGAGAGAGAGGGAGAGGGTGGGAGAGAAAGGGAGAGAGGAGAGGGAAATAGGGAGAAGAGAAAGGATATGGTGGGAGGGAGAGGGGTGGATGAGAGGGAGAAGGGTGGGAGAGTGAAGGAGAGGGGTGGGAGAGGGAGATAGAGAGAGAGGGGAGGGGGAGAGAGGGGAGGGGGAGAGAGGGAGGGGAGAGAGGGGAGGGGGAGAGAGGGAGAGAGAGGAAGAGGCAAGAGATGGCGAGAGAGAGATAGGGTGGAGGGAGAGAGGATCGGGGGGGTAGAGGAAGAGGAGTGGGGTGAGAGGGAGAAGGGTTGGAGAGAGAGAAGAAAGGGATCGGATGAGAGAGGAGAGGATAGAGAGATGGGAGTGTGGAGGAGCGAGAGAAGGAGAAGAGGATAGGGTGGGAGGGAGAGAGAGAAGGGGGAGCAAGAAGGAGAGGGTGGGAGAGTGAGTGGTGGAGAGAGGGAGGAGAGAGAGAGAGAGAGAAGAGAGAGAGAGAGAGAGGAGAAGAGAGAGAAGAGGAGAGGAAGAGAGAGAGAGAGAGAGAGAGAGATGGGAGCGGAGAGTGAGGAGGGGGATTCCGGCAGATGTGACATCCAGTTTAACCACACACAAGTTGATGAATCACCCTGCCTGTGAAACACCAGCATGAGAATTTATAGCTGGGTCGATTCAAACCCAGGCTCGACAGCTTAGAGCGGTGTGCATACCTCTCAGCTATCCTGCCATGATGTTATCGAAAGTTTCAATTTTTTTTGTTTTTGGTATTTACCTCTGCCGAAGTGACCACAGAATAACACGGGGCCATTGCAAGCAAGTGGCCCCTGAACATTGTTCAAGTCGATCGATCTAGTATTCAGCGACAGTACGAATATTGTTGAACACTCGCCAGTAGTGCATAAGCACTCCAATGAAATGGTTGATAAGGAACTGCTCACTTGGCACACGATAGCAATCACAGAACCACATATTAAATCAAAATAACGTTGTCCCAAGAAGGAAGCCAGACATAACAACACACACACACACACACACACACACACACACGGATATACAGTATTATGTACTGGTAAGTACTGACAAAAGCTATTATATTTCAAGTTATAAACAATTTACTGATTTCCCAACTGCCCGGATCATCAGCTGGGCACCGTTTTTCATTGAGGATTCGATCCTTTCAGCCCAGTAAGTTCAGCTGCATCATAGGAAAACACACACACCTACCGGAGACACCTGAAATATCAAATATGTCCGAATTAGACAAACACTTTTTTGGTAGTGGGAACTGCTGCTGGGTTCAATTCTGGAGCTTAAATTTTGTCATCCAGCTTCGTTTAAGAGAGTCTTGAGGTTATGGCATGTGCGGAAATGAAATATAGCAACGAACACTGACATCTCCGGGCATTTATAAGCATTGCAATGTACCCAGCGATTCATAGCTATAATAAACAGGCATTCGATAATATTAATGAGGAAATTAAAAAGAAACAACTTTATCATTAAGAAATCGTTGCGGCCTGTACCAAGTCAAAGCATGGTTGAGTAGGCCATAAAATACAGCGGCTTCAGACCCCAGCGAGGTAACCGAGGACATGCCTTAAGACCCCAGAGAGCAAGGTGGCCGTAGATGCGCTTGATAAAGGATATAATTAAATAAGGCCGTTAATTATCCTCAAAAGAGGTGTATTAATTAACACAAACACCAAATTTTCACTCTTGCACTTCCTTGGAGTTTTCTTAGGCGCAAGGCAATATGTGTTTCTCAGTCGCGTTATTTTTTTTTGGTTTTATATGTGTTTGGTGATATATGGACGTGTAGATCTCACACTCTACACTTGTATCCATTTTTCTTTTTTTATTTATGTATTCGATTGCTTATACCCTTGTACATATTTACTACATCATCTTATATACTATATTATCTCATCTTATTCATTTCTAACTATACTACTATTATATTATAATATACATTGTTGTTCGTCTCTTCGGCTGCTCCCATTACGACGCGTCGCCAACAGCGGATCATCCCTGTTTTCCTCCCCCCCTCCACTTATGTATCGTCATACTTGACTCTTGTCCATAGCGTTACGCCTGTGCCCTTCCTGACGCAACCTTCCTGTCGTCTCTTTCCTCTCTCTTATCGACACAGGAGTATCCTATTATATTTACTATATTCTCATATATTTAAATTTACTTATATTTATATTATTTTTTTACTTTCTTATTACTATCTCTTTTATTATATTTATATTTATATTATATTCCTTTTTTTCTTCTTCTTCTTTCCTCGTTTGCTTCTTACGCTTCCCTCGTTTATGGTGTTTGCTCACAGCGATCCATTATTTCGTCCTTCTCCGTTTTTCTTCGCTCTACTCCTCCACTATTTCTCTTTTCTTTCGGCTGTCCCTAGGTGCAGGTACGTTCTTAGCCTCTCCAACTCCATTGAACCACCACCCGCATGTCCGCCTCGCTCACCGATTATCCATGAAACCTCTTCTTGGCTCTCCTCCTCTTCTCCTTCTGCTCTTGGCGGTCTTCCATCTTCATATTCACTCCTTTTCTCCTTTCCATGTATACTTCTGCTTCCCTCCTGTTGCACATGTTCGCAACCAACCATCTCACATCTCGCCTCTCTCACTTTGTTCTCCAACCGTCCTACCTGCGCTGTCCCTCTTAATATACTGCATTTCACTTCCTATTTCCATCCTCGTCACTCCCAACGATATGTCGCAGCTATCCTTTAACTCTTGCGCACCTCCAGCCTCCGTTTCTATTCCTGTCTTTCTTTGTTAGTGCCACTCACCTTCCTCTCAAATTCCATTTTAATCATTAGTCTCGGTTTTTCACTCTATTCCTGTCTTGTTTTATACTTTCCCTGCTTAAACTTCTTTGTCAGCTATTCTCTCTGTCTATCAAAAATCTCACTCCTGCTATACTCTTCCTTCCTCAACCACTTTTTCCATTCCTTCTGCCTGCACCTCTTTTTTTTCTTTACTTCTCTCCCCACTTCTCTCCTTGTTTTAACTTTTGCGTGTTACATGTTTGATCCCCAAGTATTTTAATACCCATCCTCACTCTCTTTCTCCTCTCTCTTCAAACTCCTTGCAAGTTCTTGCACTCATACACCAACCTCCCTCTATTCATTTACGCAATTCGTACTCCGTTCTTTTCTTCCCTTACTGCTTATTCATTCCCCTTTCCTTTCCAGTGTCGTTCTACTTCCTTTTTTTTCTACCTCTTCCGGGTCTCGCTTCTCTCAGGTCCTACTTCTCTCCTACCAGATCTTGTTATGGTTCATCCCGTAACACAATCAAGTCCATTGTGAGTACTCCAGTGCTGTTATCTTCAGTTTCCGTTTAACTTCTTGTCTTCGTCTCTTACCATGCAAATTACTTTCGGTTGGAATTGGGTCCTTCCTAGTCCAGTCTGTTATCTTGTTGTCGCACCATTCTCCACTCTTTTTTACTCTTAAATCTCTGGTCCGTCATTCCTACCGCACCACCCACCCGCTGTCCACACTGTCCATACATATCTCACCCAATCTTCTACATACTTCCACCACTCCCGACTTCCTCTCATACTCAATTTTTCGCTCACAATCTTCCCTCCTCTTGGCATCCTCGTATCATCAACGCTTTTCTCTCTTAATTCCCACTAAAATTACACACATGTTTTATTACTCCTTTTCGTCGCCTTCTTTCTTTATCTTCTCCAATTCACATCATTTTCTCAAAGAAACTTATTGCTCATTTCTAGTGGTGATCTTCTTTCTTTCCCTTTGTCATAACATAATTGTTCTGCCTCCATCTAGATCTTCACCTCTCTCTCAACCCTCTAATAGTTCTTTTTCCTTTTCACTATCATTTTCCCACACCTTCTATGCTGCTGTGGTATTATTCCCCTTTTATCAACTTTCTTATCCTCTCCTAATTTTCCACATGTCTTCTATGTAACATCACCATCTTATTCTCTTATGAAAATTCTGTTAACCTAGTTCTTACACTCTTACAATCTTTCCACTTCCTTCCATTTTCTGGATCCCTCTCACTTTCCATAGACTTTATTATAACCTTCATTGCTCGTTTTAAAACCCCACTGCCATCTCCTCTAAGCACTTCCATTTGCTCACTCACTTGTGCTTTATTAATTTGAATCTGGGCTCTTTTTCCATCTTTCATTCTTCTCATTTTTAGCAGTTCCTACTTGATCTTTTTCTAACTGTACTCTCCTTCTCCCACCTCTCTCCCATACTTCAAGATTTCCTTACTATTCTTCCACCTCTTCCAACCTTTCTCTCTCTCTCATTTTTGCTTTCACTTTCTATTCTACGTCTCCCTTCAAAGTACTCCATCCATTCAATTTTTTTCCATCATCTCTCTTTTACTTTCTCTTTTTTTCTCTTACTTCTTTCTTCCCCTCTTTTCCTCATTATATTCTTTTCTTATACTCTTTCTTTATTCTTTTTTTTCATTCTCTTCTTAGTTTTCTTCTCTCCTTTCCTTTCTTTTTCATTATATTTTTATGTACTTTTTCCTTCCTTTTTTCTTTTCTATCTTTCTTCTGGTTCTGGCTCCTGTTTTTTTTTCAGTGTCTAATCCTTCTTTTCTTTTTTTTCCTTTTTTTTCTCTTTTTTCTCTCTTATTTTTTTCTAAATTTTTTTTTTTTTTTTTTTTTTTCTTTCTTTTTTCTTGTTCTTTTCTTTTCTCTATCCTTTTTTTCTTTTCTTTTCTTTTTCTTTTTCTTTTTTCTTTTCTCTTTTTTTCTTTCACTCCCCTCTTGTTCTTTTTTTATGCTCCTTTTTTTCCTTCCTTCTTTAACTTCTTTTGCAGCTCTTTCTTTTCCAAGCTCTTTTTTCAGCTTTTCTCTAGGTCTTTTCCACTCTCTCGTTACTTTCTTTTTTTCACCAGTTTTTCTTTAGACTATTTTTTGTTTCTTTTTTAGCTCCTTATCTCATCTTCTCCTTAGTCTTTTCCTTTCTCTTTCTTCTTCTTTTTTTTTTTTCTCTCGTGGATATAGATGTTCAGTTTGTCTGGATAATTGCGCAGGGATGAATTAATCTCTGGTGGCATTGTTAGAACCTGTTTAGTTAATAGGAGAGTTATGGTGTAGATATTGATATGATGGTATAAGATTTGGAGGATTCGTAAAATTTGTTCTGTTTTCTATTTTGCCTTTTTTTGCTTTTCTTTTTTTTTTTGTTTTGCCCTTTTTCCTTTTTTCTATGCTTGGATATATTGATGTTGTGTAATTTTTAGCTCTTTTGTATCCGAGTTTTTTTTAGAGGAATAGTGTTCGGTCTTCCGCAGTATATTGGATGAGATTGTGGGAATTTATTCATCTGAACTTTTGTGTCTCTTTTGAGATAGAAACTGGCTTTGTAGAGACACTTTAAACTTCCAGTTTTAATTATTTGAATTGTTTTTTTTTTCGTAAATTCTTATGGTACTTTATATTAGTCAGGTATTCTGTGAGATTATTAGACCTCTGTCTACTAAAGATACTAAAATATTAGAAACCATGCCTCCTCTCTCCCTCTGCCCCCATCATATACCTCAGGGTTCTCTATCTATTCTTAAACCCTTTCCCCTTCTTTGTATCCAACTTCTCATACAGCTCTTCTACTATGCCCTTTTTCTATTGCCCTTGCCACCTCTCTTTTTGCCTTTCGCCACCACTCTCTTTTTGCACTCCTGCCTTACTTTCTTCATCTCTTCTGACTATCCCACTTCCTTTTTCGCCAACCCCTTCTTCCTTATACTTTCCTGTACTTCCTCGTTTCCACCACCAAGTCTCCTTATCTTCCTTCCTCTGTCCAGATGTCACACCAAGTACCTTCCTAGCTATCTCCCTCACCACTTCTGCTGTAGTTGCCCAATCATCCCACCCATCTTTGCCACCATCCAACACCTGTCTCATTTCCTCCCTAATTTCACGCAACAGTCTTCCTCCTTCATCTACCATCTGGTCCTGTGTTCAGCCCTCACTCTTCCTCACCTCTTAAAGTCATCCTACAGACCACCAATCGATGCTGTCGAGCTCCACTCTCCCCTGCCACCACCTTACAGTCACTAATCTCTTTCAGGTTGCATTCTCTGCTTAAGATGTAATCCACCTGTGTGCACTTTCCTCCACTCTTGTATGTCACCCTGTATTCCTCCTTCTTCTTGAAATACGTATTTACCACTGCCATTTCCATTCTTTTTGCAAACTCTACCACCATTTGCCCTTCCACATTCTCTTGTTGAGACCTACCTACCCATCACCTCCTCATCCTCTTTATTCCCTTCCCCAAATGCCCATTGAAATCTGCTCCAATCACCACTCTTTCATCCTTGGATACACTCTCCACCACTTCATCTAACTCACTCCAGAAATCTTCTTTATATTCCATCTCACACCCCATATGTGGGGCATATGCACTGATGACATTCATCATCACCCTTCAACTCCACTTCACACTCATCACTCGGTCAGACACTCTCCTCACCTCCAATACCCTCTTGACATATATTCCTTCGGATTACCCCGACACCATTTCTCCTCCCATCCACACCATGGTATGAACAGTTTGAAACCACCTCCAATGCTCCTAGCTTACTCCCCATCCACTTGGTCTCTTGTACACACAGTATGTCCACCTTTCTTCTCTCCATCATATCAGCCAACTCTCGCCCTTTGCCAGTCATCGTCCCAACATTCAGAATACCAACTCTCACCTCCACATTCTACCCTCCCCCTCTCCCACTGCCTCCGGACTCGCCTTCCCGTCTCCTTCTCCTCCTTCGCCCAGCAGTAGCACAATTTCCACGGTACCCTGCTGACCACCGGTACCGGTGGCGGTCGTTGGTAACCCGGGCCTCGACCGATCCGGTATGGAAATTCGTTTTGTTGTCCGCATAATGATTTGGCATAGGTTTTTTTACGCCAGATGCCCTTTCCTGACGCAACCCTGCTCGCTCTTACGACACACAGGATATGGTACACCTATTCTAACCGGTGTCTATTCACCGGCCGCATGTACAGTACAACTAAGAACTGTACAACTATATAATTATATAATTATGTATAAATTATATGAATGAGTGGTATAGAAGATACCATATGGGAACAGAATGTATAGTAGGTGAATAAACTTTGTTAATATATTATATGTGTAAGGTGTACAATGATAATATTATATGTATATTATATAATTTATATATATATATATATTGATGTGGATTTCAGAATCAGATCCGAGTAATACACACAACATCCAGGTCCTCAGACAGTTATTTCCATAAATGCATGTTCAGAATAGACGCATCCCCTTGTCTGGTGGGATTCTAACTTTTTGATGTGTGGGAGAAGGGTAGAGAACAGTTTCCCTGTCTTTCTTGTGGGATAACCTTTTCCTCTTTACGATACGTTCATGACATATGATTTTATGTCAGTTTTCATTTCTGCATGAGCGATATTCCCTGTTCATGCACGCGATAGATAGCCGTTGGCCCAACGGAGATGTATTCTATTCCCTTTCCATCAAGACACATTGGCTTGGAAATAGACGATTTATTTACACATTTTATTTTGGTTATCATTTTCACTTTGGATTTACAGGACATTTGAGTCATTAAACACACCACAGGATTTTCCTGAACAGTTTATTCTGATGGTCAAACATGGCTGTGGTCTCGGATCAGTTATCTCAGGATCACCTTTTTCCATTGACGTTCGACACCTACCTTTTTTTCATCGACGTTTGACATCCAACTTTTTCCATCAGTGTGTGACGCCCTGTTTGGCAGCTCTATGGACACTGGTTGGCTCTTGTTCGTGTTGGGCTGAACAGGGAGGTGATGGTTACCTGTTGACGTTTTGTGAGCACTTCACTTTTTCGCTCAGTTGTTCTGGCAAATGGCTACTTCCTGTCGTTCGTCCAGTGCCCCGAACATGTCATCCCCAGGCCTGTGTTAATTGGGAGTTGCATCTTGTTTGAGGGTGAGGAGAGAATGATAGCCAGAATTGACCATTGGAGGTCACGTGCAGTGATGCACCAATAGGTAAGCTGGATTTGGCTGGTCTGCTTGAGGCTCCGCCCACACTGGTCGCCTATAATAGGATGGGAGGACCGCCTTCCTGATGGTTGATGGCAGCTCCTGATGCTTGGTGACAGCTCATGATAGCTCCTGATGGTTGGTGACAGCTCCTGATAGCTGTTGACGGTTGGTTACAGCTACTGACAGCTCCTGATGGTTGGTTGCAGCTCCTGACCATTGGTGACAGCTCCTTACAGCTCCTGACAGCTCCTGATGGTTGGTGACAGCTCCTGATAGCTCCTGACAGTTGGTGACAGCTTCTGATAGCTCCTGGCGGTTGGTGACAGCTCCGGATAGCTCCTGACGGTTGGTGGCAGCTCCTGATGGTTGGTGACAGCTCCTGATGGTTGGTGACAGTTCCTGATAGCTGTTGACGGTTGGTTACAGCTCCTGACAGCTCCTGCCCATTGGTGACAGCTCCTTACAGCTCCTGACAGCTCCAGACAGTTGGTGGAAGCTCCTTACAGCTCCTGACAGTTGATGGCAGCTCCTGGTAGCTCCTAACGGTTGGAGACAGCAGCAACGGTGGTTGGTGACAGTTGGACCGTTCCTGCTGGTTCTGCTTGGTACCTGGCTCTTGGCGTACCTGATTCTTGGCGTACCTGATTCTTGGTGTACCTGGTTCTTAGCATTCCTGGTTCCTGGGGGTGATGACGTGATGTCGATTAGTGGTCGAGTTTGTTTGCAGGTGGGTACATGGCGAGGCAGGGCGCTGGCAGTGGACCAAGGCACGCTCAGACATTTTGGGATATTTTAGTAGATGCATAATGGCTTCTACCTTGGTAAGCCACGACCGGATTTATTTCCCCACCCCTCGAATGATCTGCTGGGTACCCATGTCTCATGCTTAATTGTTAAGTAAGGCATAGTGATAAGCATTTGCTCTTTGTCCATTTTTCTACAAATGCTTGTTGAATTCTTTATTTGTTTGAGATTATTTTGTTGATTGAACATTTGATTGATTTGAATTCATCCATTTAATCGACAAGGAAATAAAAAGTTCTTCAGTTTATTTTTTTTTTCTTCATAATAAATTCCTTGTTGACTTTTCAACCTGTGTGTGCTTGTCATTTCCTTCCATTGATCCAGCATTGTCTGAACCTAGATAGATTAGTAGGTAATTACCAAACTAATTAACCTGTCATAATCAGCATGCACCAGCGGTAAACGCTCGGCTGCATTACTTAAGATCTAATCAAGATAAGATTGGTACATCGTCGAGGGCGCATGCCCAGGTCAGAAGGCCACGTGGCCTCTAGTTAAATGGAAAATTAGATGGTGGACACTGGAACTCGTGGTTAACTGATTGGCATTCGTGGTTGTTAAGCAACCCACCGCACCACAAAGTAAATTATGAGCGGTGGCCCCAGGTCCGATATATAT
>CM068958.1:45161469-45171759 GCA_035128595.1 Eptatretus atami | reverse complement strand
CGACGACGTGCCTCAGCGAACAGTGTGTCCGGTGCCCGTTGAAAGAGAAGAGAACAAATGATGTCGTGCTTCAGGGAACAGTGTTTGGCACCCATCGAAAGAGAACAGAACAAATGATGTCGTGCTTCAGGGAACAGTGTCCGGTGTCCATTGAAAGAGAACAGAACAAATGACGTCGTGTCTCATAGAACAGAGTGTCCGGCACCTATTGAAAGAGAACAGAACAAATGACATCGTGCCTCAGGGAACAGAGTTTCCAGCGCCCATCGAAAGAGAACAGAACAAACGACATTGTCCCTCAGGGAACAGTGTCCGGCACCTTTCGAAAGAGAACAAACTCTCCGAGGTTTGCTCTTTTATAAGGCTGGCCTGGAAGCTTCGAGAATGTGCGCGTCGTTGGGCGGGGCCTGCGTGAGGATTGGGGCTCCTCCTTCCGAGCCCCGCTCATTCGAGTTTCTGCAGCGAGTCCTCTCAGTCGGGGCTTTTGGCTATCTTCAGAGTTGGACCTCACTTGTCACCGCTTCAGGCGAGTGAACATTCGGCTGGTTTGAGGCGCGCAGTGCCAAAGGTGTGCAAAAACCATTATGGGGAAATTAATGGAGCCGATGCCTCTCAGGTCAATGCTGACCAAACATCGCCCGGGTGCATGATAGCCATCATGAAGGCTTACAATGGGGTTAAGGGTTGGGGGTTGCAATATGAGGGATCTCCTTTAGAGCGGGGAAGTTTGAGGTTATGTAACTGTACTTAATGTCCTAATGTAACTGTACTTAGTCTGTAATAAATAAAAGTGCATGTACTTACATGTGTTGTGAGAAGAGAGAGAGAGAGAGAGAGAGAGAGAGAGAGAGAGAGAGAGAGAGAGAGAGAGAGAGAGAGGAAATTAATGATAAAGGGAATGTAAGGAAGGGATCGGCACACTGCCAACACCCACATCAAATGGCTGCCAACGCCTTGCCAACAACCTTAAATGTGCAAAAGAAAAATAGGAGGTGAATCCTAATCTACCCGTTCCAACGCAATTTAGATCCCACTGACCCATCTAAAGGTAAGGGATTATTCTAAACATTTATTGCAGAAATAACTACGCTGAAGGACCTACGTGTCGTGAGTGCACATTTACAATAACGGTTTCTCAAAACCACAACAATATATACACACATACATACATATATACACACATATATATATATATATATATATATCAATTAAAGACTTGCAAATTAAATAATCTTGAGTTCTCCAACCTTTAATGAGCAAATAATGACTTGATGTTGGGATCAGCAACATGAAAACCATGCATCTGCTAATCTTTCTCAAGAGTACAGAAATGAGCGAAATAACTGTAAATCCCCCTGAGATCAATGCGAAAAAGGGGATCGGCAAATTTGGGTACGTTAAATCAAACCAAACCATCAAACCAAATTTTGGAGGCATGGCATGTGGAGGTAACCCTTACATCACTCACGGTGGAAGTGGTTCACTTGCCATTAGCGTATGGCCCACTCATGCTGAAACGCACCAGGGACACTCCATTGTTATCAACCCGTATTTTTGATCAGTGATCAGCGAGGTACAACAAATCAGCAATAGTGGAAACATTTGTTCCAAAGCGAAAATGAATGATGTACCATCAACATCATCATCATTGAGTGGATCTCATCTCACAAGCCAGACCTTCATAAGATCCAGTACCCAACCATTCAACAAAGAGAAGTGTTTCTTCTGCCAGAAGGATACAGCTTATCAGGTATTCAACTTAAGATCTGATAATGCTGGAAAGGCTCACAAAAAAGCTGTAGAAAGTGGTTGCAAACAAGATCTCCATGTACGTTTAAACACAGCAGTTGATCCAGCTGATGTCCATGCTATTGACGTCAAATACCATCAGAAGTGTTGGGTAATAAATGTACAGAGGTCTGCAGATGCAAAGAAAAACCCAAAGCAAATCAATGCATCACCTTAGCAAGTGACATCGTTGATTGAACTTATTCACACGATTGACTTTCATACCTCACGGAAAGCATGTGTCTATCAATCGAATAGATAGAGTCGACATATTTCCAGCTCTTGGGTAATGCAGAGGAAACACATGTTCCATCATTCAACAGAAAGTGGTGAAAATCGAAAATTCTGCAACAACTTCCTCACCTCAAAGCATCAGGCCAACTCAATTGAATAAACCCTCTGTGTTGTATTCACCTGATGCCTGTGAGAGTGGAATCACCAACGTTGTGAGAGCACAGTAGGTTGAACAAAATGACATTGACGACATCTACAAATGTGCCAGCCTAATAAGAAATAAGATCAATGAATTCATGAAGTAAAAGCCACATAAGTTAGGTCTTGATTTCACAAACAATAAAAGTGATTTGCCTGAGCTTCTTTTAACTCTTCTGTGATGGAAAAATATGTGGTCCTATGATGAACAAAGATGACCCTCAGCATACCACAGAAGTAGACCGTGTGCCACGCAGACACTTTACCAAGATGTAATGTTTGCCATGACGTCTGATGGACAAAGGAATCACAATCTTACACCTGACCCCTCATGATTCAGAAAATCCAACGAGAGAGAAAACTTGAAAGCTATTGGCTTGGCATTAGCTGTTCATAATGACACCAGAAATGAAAAATCACTCATAGAGTGACAACTTGGCGAAACGGAACGGCACTCGGTCGAGCACATACCTCCACCAGGCTGAATACTCCCAACCTGTCCACAAAGTTTTATGTGAATCCATCCATAACCTTTTGAGATATTGCACTATTATTTCGTTTTTGGCCCTATCTCTCAATGGTGAAGAATCACATAAAATTCTTAGATCCGGATCCGGATTTGGATTCACCAAAATTAAGTGGTGCTGTCCTTGGCTGGTCACCTACACGCACAAAAAAATTCAGAACAATTGCTTGAAAACTGTGGCCAAAAATCGTGTGACAAACAACCAAACAAACAAACAAACACGACAGACCAACATACTTGCAAAAAAAAATTTCGCCAAATAACAAGGGTCTTATTGAGCTGCTGTCCTCTCATGGCTATTGTGTTAGCTACACCAGAACTATCATGACAGAAACAGCTATAGCTAATGCAGTCATTAGGAGAATGAATACAACCAATGGTGTCCATTTCCCAACATCTTAAGAAGGACAGATTTGTGGTCGTTCCTGCTGATAATATAGATTTCAGCGAGGACATGCTTGATGGTAAGGATACTTTGCCACAATTACAGTAGTGTATTAAAAAAACAGATGATCAATGTAAAGTATTGGTGATGTGACTTGTGAGGACAGCTCAAATGAGCAATTGCACCACACAATAAGCCTATGCTTCATTGTGCAGCACCACAAACCAAAGACTAAAATAGGATGACTGGACCTGTAGCTTATCTGGGCCCCGGCCTGATGTTGCAATCCAAATTTGGGAACATTCTGACTTGTGGGTCTGGAGAGGAAGATTTTTGAAGGAATTTACATGACTTTCCAAAACTTTTTCTAAGTTGGTCATTTTTACACATTTCTGGTCACATGAACGGCAACAACCTCCGCAATTCAACAACCCTACCCTGTCCTAATGTTGTAACCCAAATTTGGTAGCATTCTGACTGGTGGGTCTGGAGAAGATTTTTGAACATTTTTATTTTTCATTTTACTGTCGGACAAATTTACTGTCGGGCATTTTGACCTGCTTAATGTCATGTGACTGGAACGAGCTTTGCAATTCCTGTTACCAGTCACGAGAGGAACATTGTTGCCAGATTTCAGCTGGATCGGCCCAGAGGTTTGGCCCCGAGAAGTCGAAAAAGGAGACTGACTGATGGATGCCAGACAGACAGATGGACGGTGCGTGATTGTTGTTGTTCGTCTTTTGGCTGCTCCCGTTAGGGGGTCGCCACAGCGGATCATCCGTTATGATCCGCATACTGATTTGGCCTCGGTTTTACGCCGGATGCCCTTCCTGACGCAACCCTGGTCGCCTCTTACGACACAGGGATAAGGATTGGGTTTCGCCATGATTCCGGGCTGCCCTACACCCTCTCATAGTGCGGCCCAGCGCAGAGCGCCCGTCATCAAGCAATCCTCCAACCCAAGCCTCCGAGTAGCCGGATTACAGGCGCATGCCACTACGCCCGGTTACGGTGCGTGATTACAATACCGTATAAAAATTTTTTAAGGGAATGACACAACTTCAAACCATCCAAAGATGAGAACAAAATAGGTAAGTTGGAGTGGTTGATGGCAAGGTCAACCACATAAAATACAGCGACAGAGAGCAATATTCCAGTTTGGGCATGATACCTTGTTCTTATCACTCCACCAGGGCCTCTAACAAAAATCGGATCACTTCCACTCGTAGATGGTCCAGCTCATGAGTGGAATACTCTGTTGACTGTGCTGAAAATGCACAAGGCATTAATGGTGCTACTAGCATAACCCGCGCTCTGCGCGACATGTTGGGGTGGGTGTGTTTGAGAATGGAACTGATGCAGAGTATCAGTACTAATTTTACTTTAATGCAGTAAGTGGAATACGATTTCACCGTTTCAGAACCATTTTATTTACTTTTTTTTGTACCATGCACCTCATATGGTCTTTGAGATAATGTAAGCCGAATATCACGTTACTCGAGCGCAGAACAAAGTCGAAGATAGTGCGACACGAAACCACAAACTCGGAAATAATATATAAGATGGTTGGTGGAAATCATAAAACAGTTATTACACTGGACATGGCATTGTACGAAAAAGGCTCTAGTACCATAGTACAGTGGAGGCTTTTCATTTGCTTGGATCTCTCGATGAAGTGTCTCCAGAAACAGAAAAAGTACTTGCAGGTTTTATGTGTCAAGCATATTGCTTTGCAGGAGTTGCTATTTCCAATCTGAAAGGCCTTCATTGGTATCTTTTCAGTGAGTAACAGGCTGAAAGCGAATGCTTGCCTCCAACAAGTGCTGCACTACATGAACGTGTATTGTGAGCTCATTTCAAGGCATCCATTTGGTATCAGGCACATCTTCTTCAACAGGATCACCTGGATCCAACTCAAAATGTATGATATCAACAAGGTGGTGTATTTTTATCACTTCCTACAAAGCTGAAACCAGCCCCACAGGCTGTACTGGAACTACAAGAGTGTTGCAGCAGTAAAAGCAGCTGCGTTACAGCCAGATGCTTGTGCAAGGGCAAAGGACTCATTTTCACTGCTCTGTGTCTCTGTCAGAAGGCTAACCCTCACTCTAGCAGGGAAAATGGCCTTAAAAATACCTGTTGTTGTTGTTGTTGGTGTTGTGTCTCTGTCACAACTGTGAAAATGAGGACCCAGAGCAAGTTGTGATTGATGATCATGATCATGACGATGATGATGGTGTTAAATTTATTTTCAATTGACTGGAGATGTTACTTCAATTTTGAATGAGTAACTATCTACAAATGATGTAATTATTGTACCCTGCTCCTTCCCAATTCAATATCCAGATGATGTATGACGTCATCGCCGGGTGCTGAACGAAGGGAGTACTCAGTTTTTACTCCATTTGTTTGTTTTTTTCTTGTTTTCTTTTTTGTCCGGGCGATATCTCAGCCATCTTTTCAGCTAGGAAGCTAAAATTTGGGGACAAAAGTGAAGATGTGCTTTGGCAAAAACAGTGTTTTATATTTTTTGATAAATAAATTAATTGATTAATTACTTAATCATTATCGATTTATTAATTCCTTATTTATTTTCTTTCTCATCCGGGCAATATACGAGGTCCGTCTAAAAAGTAACGGGACTGAGCCTGCTGTGTGCTCCACTTACACAACTTGAATGAACGGGTTGCGTCAGGGTCTTTCGCAACATTCCAGCATATAATTATTTTTAGTGATGTTTGCCTGCCTCATTGTGTGATTTTTTACAGGTCGTGTTTTACACATTGTCTCATCTGAGCTGTGAGCAGAGAGCCAATCTGAAGTTTCTTGCCAAGCTTGGCAAAACACCTTCCGAATCCTTCGCAATGCTGCAGCAAGTCTACGGGGAAGAAACGATGTCACGTGCATATGCTTTGAATGGCACAAGAGGTTCAAAGAGGGACGGGAGGAGGTTGAAGACGTCCACGGTCCGGAAGACCTTCAACGAGCAGAATGGTGGACAACATCGAGCGTGTGAAGCAGATGGTGCGCACAGATCGTCGACTCACAGTGTGGATGATTGCTGAGGAAATCTCGAATGTGCAAGGTGTGCGCAAAGATGGTCCCCAAGTTGTTGGCCAAGGACCAGAACAGCAAAGAGTCACTGTCTGTCAAGACATTATCGAGCACCTCGAGGATGATCCAGACTTACTCCGGAGAATCATTACTGGCGATGAATCGTGGATATTCGAATATGATCCCGAGACCAAATGGCAGAGTCGTCAGTGGAAAAGTCCGGCATCACCAAGACCAAAAAAGCATGGATGTCGAAGTCGAAGTCAAGGTGATGCTCATCGCGTTTTTTGACATCAAGGGCAGTCCACTTCGAGTTTATACCACAGGGTCAAACTGTGAATCAATATGTGTACAAGGAGATCCTCCGGCGCCTCATTAGATCAGTCGGGGACAAGAGGAGGGATCTGTGGGAGAACAATGCCTGGTGCTCCACCATGACAACTCCCTGCTCACAGTGCCCTGAGCACCCGACAGTTTCTGGCGGAGAGGAACGTGCCAACTCAGGAGCAACCCCGTATTCGCCAGACTTGGCCCCTTGTGATTTTTTCCTATTCCCCAAGCTCAAGTGGGTATCAAGGGGACCCGATTTCCTGATGTGGAGGCCATCAAAAGGGCCGTGATGACGGAGCTCCGGAGGATTCCAGAAGAATCCTTCGGGGATGCATCGAAGTGTGGAGAAGAGGATGGACAAGTGTGTGAGACTGGAGGGGAACTATTTTGAAGGGGACAAGCTGTGATTTCAATATATTTTTTGTAATAAAATTTCTGTGAAGTCAGTCCCGTTACTTTTTAGACGGACCTCAAATGAGGCACCTTTTGAGCTTGGAAACTAATATTTGGACATGACAGCGAACAAGTGATTTTGTTATGGAGGGTATTTTTAATTTATTGATTCATCAATTAATCGATTAATTATTCATTTTTGGATGAATTCCTTAATTTTCAAAAAGTTACAGATTTGGATGAAACAGTGGTGGTTTAGGTATGCCATTAGCCAATTGATTAAGAAATTAATGATTTTACGATTATTATTTATTTATTTTAATTACTGAATTAATCAATCAATCGATTATTGTACACCGCGTCCTCCCAATTTCGGCTCCATGCGCTTCACGGTGGCATCGCCGGTCACTGAAGGCGCCTCGGCAACGTCGCGCGCTCGAGGATTTGTGATTTATTTATTTGGCATGGGGGGCGGTGTACTTTGAATGTACCTCGACTTGTTTCCATAATTGGTTTGGAAAATTGAACTTTTCAATGTTTGCAAAATGTATATTTTCCATTTGGTGTGCTATTTGAACAATTCTGGATGTGAATTATTGTACATTTTACATTCGATGCTGTTGGGGATTAAAGATTTTTGTTCAAAGTCATCGCATTTTGTTGCCCTCATATCGTCATCTTTCCATTGCCGTAGTTCAGCTAGATTTTATCCCCAAAAAATGGCAACAAATATTTTTGAAATCCAGAGATTGTGACCGATCAGAATACGTATATTGTTATAAATCAACAGGAAGTTCCCACGGAAGTATTTTTTCCGACACAACCAACCCGTCTAATAGTATCCAGTTTGCATTTACGTTGTTGTACTTTGTTACATCCTATTCATTCCCACACATATTTCCCACCCTTTTCTAACACTTGGTCACAATCTTTCTGGTGACTCAGGCCATTACATTCATGTTTGTCTGGCATATATCAGTTTAGCTTTATTACTTTACATCACAACCATCACCTGAAGGAAGGGTTGCATTTATGTTTGTTTGTGTTACACCGATTTAGTTGAATTGTTGTGCGGTGACGGGCTTACGTTGCTCACCCGACAGGCTTACCTTGGTCCCAATGTGAAAAAGTGGAGGAAGAGAAAGAAGACGAGGATGGAGGATGTGGTGTGCAGTGTAGGGAGAGGGGCAGGTGAATGCTTGTAATGCTGAAGAGGAAAGTGTGAATGCGAGTTAGTATCCCAGTCATGAACAGGACGTGGGTTTAATCGTTGAACACTCTCGTGCGTTCAAAGTGAACGAATTAGAAGTAGGGAAAGCCAGAGACAGAAAGTGTAAGTTGGTTGTTGTCTTCATTTGGGTTTCAGGAAGTGGGAGGAAGTTCTCCCAGAACTCGAAATCTCCACTTCCTTTTTTGGTAAATTATCATGATTCATGAACCAAGCTGTGAAACTTCGTTGTAATATCCTCGTTCCAAGGGCTCTTTTCAGAATGTTCACTGAACCTCTTACAGCCTCTACTTCTAGCTTGTTGTCATTCCTGTACCTCTGACTATCACTGGTATAGTTTCAGCTTTCTTCAATTTCCAAGGTCTCTTGACCTCATTTTTCAGACTCTTTCCTGGGTCAAGTATCTTTGGATCATTGAAGCTACTGCAGTGAAATTTGTGAGTGGAACTCTTTCAGCCTTGGCTGCCAGCCTTGTTCATTTCAATTGGTTCATGAATCTTTCTCCTTCGCCGATAGTCCCACATGCTTCATGCGCAGAACACACTTTGCAATGGAGGATGATTTCCTTCTCCTCTAGGCTCCAGCTCTGGTCATTTAACCTTCTACAATTTCTTTGGAGCCTCGTAGCTGTTGGTTGTTGGGCAGGCGACACCTTTTTAGCTTTTAGCTTTGGTGTAGAGTGCTGTCCTGATGTGAGACAGGGATTGCCTTCCTCACTGGAGAAGGTGTAGTCATTATCCTTTTCAGCACACATTCCGCATGCCCGGTGTGGCTGCACAGACTTACGCGTCTGCGTCGGAGGGGTCTGTGTCTCTTTAGTCATTTTCTTTGACTGATTGTCATTGTTTGGCATATTTTTGCAACAGCCAGCCATGTTACTTTCCCCAAGAGGCCATAGGTCCTCGGCTGCTTGACAGGGGTCACCGATAGCACTCAGAGGAGTCGTACCAAGGAGGTATATGCCAGGGTTGTGTGTCTACCTGCTCGCTTTCTCCTCACTGGTTTGCCTAATAGCTTGCCATTGCTCGGTCTCTCTCTCTCTCTCTCTCTCTCTCTCTCTCTCTCTCTCTCTCTCTCTCTCTCTCTCTCTCTCTCTCTCTCTCTCTCTCTCTCCCTCTCCCCTCCGTCCTTCCTGCATCACAAGCCCGTCCATTTCTTAGGTTTCGTCCTTGCAGGTTCAGCCAGAAATACGCCTCATAATCATGCCTTGAAGTAAGAACCCCGAACACGATCGCCACCTGAAAACTACTGGTAGCGGTGGGCATGTCGCAGACTCTAGCACCCAGAGGGAGAACCAATGGCAGCATGCTCCAATTAAAAAATAGCGAACGGGTGGAGAAAGCTCGGCAGTCGGCACATTCAGTGTAAGAATTTGTTGGGGACGTCGAGTGAATTGCAAGACGAGGTCCAAAGTTGCCACGACCACAAGATGATTCGAACTTTGTTAAACTTTTGTTGTGAACTCCACAGGTAATGTCCCCAACACAGTTATTACTCTCGGCATCGTCCTCACCCTCCCTCCCTGTTTCTGCATATAATGACGAGTGAAGCCTTTCCTGTGCTGTATGGGGGTTGGATGCTTGTGGATGCTTATGTGGTGGGTTTATATTATGGCTCGCCCGCTAGGAGGCTTTTGCAGTGTACTCTCGTGTGCATGCAATAAAGCAGAGTTGTTTCTGGCCCCCGTGTCTGCCTGCTTCTCGGACACAACAGTTGGCGACGATGGATGAGGAGATGGTAATCGAGTTACTGTTCACGGCAAAGTGCCGGTGTTCACCGCGATGACTTTGAGCTGTTTTCGGAGCAGTTGGAGTGTTATTTCGAGGCAAACGGCGTGGGCAGGAAGGCACGAAAAGTCGATCCTTCTTGGTCACTGTGCCGGACAACTACGGCTGTTAGTGATCTTGGTCGCACCACAAGCCGAAGACGACTGTCTGACGTTCCGTGCGATTGTGCAAAAAAGATGAAAGCGCACACTGCGCCGGAGAAGTCACCACAGCTAGCATGGTACGAGTTCGATCACCTAGCGAGGAGCCCGGGAGAGCGCGTGGCGGACTTCGTGGCGAGGGTGAAACATCTGTCCATTGCCTGCAAGTTCACGACGGATGAGCGTCCGGCCAGGCTCAAAGATCGATTTATTTCCGGTTTGCAAGA
>CM068958.1:45130940-45158974 GCA_035128595.1 Eptatretus atami | reverse complement strand
CACAGTGCCCATGCAATAGATGCCCCATTGCCCCCTCCCCTCTAGCGCAATGCACGTTTCAACATTTTAAACAAACGATTCAGCCTGGCCATTCGTTGCCGGGGTATGGTGCTGACTTTAGATGCTTTACACCGTTCTGAATCATGAAATTATCAAAAACACCAGCAACTAGAGGGGGAGCACTCGGGAGAGTGCAAAACCGCCGCCATACTGCTGGGTCACTCAATGAACCTAATATCATATTCATTAAATATGACGTCAACAGTGCTGACAGTTATAGTTCTTTCTCCAACATTTTTTTTGGGGGGGGGGGGGTTGGAAATCACTTGAAACATGTAGAAATGCAAAAAAAAGAAATCGAATTTGTTGAAAAAAAAAGTTGCAAAAAAATTTTTTCTCTAAAAATTTTTTTTTGGGGGGGGGGGGGGGGTTGGAAATCACTAAAAACATGTAGAAATGCAAAAAAGAAAATTCAAATATTTTTTCAAAATGGCCGGTATAGGCGCCATATTGGAGATTTGGACCAGGTCCAAAATTTAATGGCATTATCCTTGGACATACCTAACCCCCCCCCCCCCCACCAAGTTTCCTCGAAATCCGTCAAGGAGTTTTTCCGTAATACTGTTCACAAACAAACAAACAAACAAGCAGTCATAGACTGGTATTACGAAATCGTCAACTTGACCTCTGATCTTGTCTAATAAAAGCTGTCTCTAGAGAAGGTAGCGAGCAAACAGAAGTTTCTACGATGATTCGTACAAACATAAAATCGAATGCTTGACCTCACTGTGACCTTGACCTTTGACGATTTTGACCAAAATCTAATCAGCACTAGCCATCCCCTCCTGAATCACGTGGTGTAATTTGACATTGGTAGCTTCTCGTTCTCGAGTTATCGTGCTACAAAAAACAAACCACAAACAAGCAGTCATAGACTGGTACTTACGAAATCGTCAAGCTTGACCTCTGACTTGTCTAAATAAAAGCTGTCTCTAGAGAAGGTAGCGAGCAAACCAGAAGTTTCTACGATGATTCTGTACAAACCATGAAAAATCGAATGTTTGACCTCACCGTGACTTGACCAGTTGACCGATTTTGACCAAAATCTAATCAGCACTAGCCATCACCTCCTGAATCACGTGGTGTATTTGACATTGGTAGCTTTTGCCGTTCTCGAGTTATCTGTACCAAACATCAAAAATCGAATGTTTGACCTCACTGTGACTTGACCTTTGACCGATTTTGACCAAAATCTAATCAGCACTAGCCATCACCTCCTGAATACGTGGTGTAATTGACATTGGTAGCTTCTTCCGTTCTCGAGTTATCGATCGTCCTACAAACAAACATACAACAACAAACATACAAAACAAACAACAACAAACATCGAAATGGTAGTCATCAATATACTGTAGACGAAATTACTTTGACCGAGTTTGCCGTAATGTAAAGACCAAGTCTGTATGGTGTAATTCTAGACATGGTATCAGCCTATTACGCGTTCTGAATATGGTGCATACTACTCGGCACCTAACTGCACCAAAAATATAACATGAAGGAGTCTCATATACATACGAATCTTTAGATTTCGTAAGTAACAAGCAGTCATAGACTGGTACTTACGAAATCGGCAACTTGACCTCTGACCTTGTCTAATAAAAGTGTCTCCAGGAAGGTAGCGACGCAAAACCAGAAGTTTCTACGATGATCTGTACCAAACCATCAAAAATCGAATGTTTGACCTCACCGTGACCTTGACCGTTGCGCGATTGTTGACCAAATCTAATCGCACTGCCATCACCTCTGAATCACGTGGTGTATTTACTTGGTAGCTTCTTCCATTCTCGAGTTATCTGTACCAAACCATCAAAATCGAATATTTGACCTCACTGTGCCTTGACCTTTGACCGATTTTGACCAAAATCTAATCAGCACTAGCCATCACCCTCCCTGAATCACGTGGTGTATTTGACATTGGTAGCTTCTTCCGTTCTCGAGTTATCGTGCCTACAAACACATTCAAACAAACAACAAACAAGCATCATAGACTGGTACTTACAATCGTCACTTCACCTCTGACCTTGTCTAATAAAAGCTGTCTCGAGAGAAGGTAGCGACGCAAACAGCGCGTAATGCTGTGTCTTACAATCCCCTCATTAGCATAATCTTCAGTGCATAATACCTCAGATACGACACCGCGACATAATCTCATAAAACATCGATTTTACCAGAATTTCGACAACCGAGTTTTAAGCGTCCTAAGCGATCGCAAAAACGAAGACAAATTAAAATCGAGTTAAAATGAACTCGGTACCGTCGAGCAAAGCAAAAATCGGCATTTCTCCACGCAATTATTTAATATATTTTATCAAAGTCACAAAACCGTAATATTCGGCCATTCCACAACATCTTTACATAATCTGACGGCTCAGCGAGTCAGGCATGCGACGATAACCTTTATTGGATAAAAAATGACTTTTAAACACCATCTTTATTGAAAAAACCGTCACCGCACACACGGAAAACCTTTACGTGATCAACGACGTGTCTGCTCGAGCGCACTGCATCATGGGACGACCCGTGACGTCTGCTCGAGCGCACTGCATCATGGGACGACCCTTGACGCTTCGAGTGAAATATTTTTTATTCAATCTTAAAACATCTCCAAACATCCGATTTTTATCAGAATTGACAACCGAGTTTTAAGCATCCGAAGCGATCGCAAAAACCGAAGACAAAATTAAATCGAAGTTAAAACGAACTCGCAACGTCGAGCGAAGCAAAATACTCCATTCTCACACATGAATTTACGGAATTATTTGTTGACCTCACTGTGACCTTGACCTTTGACCGATTTTGACCAAATATCTAATCAGCACTAGCCATCACCTCCTGAATCACGTGGTGTAATTTGACATTGGTAGCTTCTTCCGTTCTCGAGTTATCTGTACCAACATCAAAAATCGAATATTTGACCTCACTGTGACCTTGACCTTTGACCGATTTCGACCAAATCTAATCAGCCATAGCCATCACCCTCCTGACACTACGCTTGGTGTAATTGACATTGGTGGCTTCTTCCGTTCTCGATATCGTGCTACAAACAAACAAACAAACAAGCAGTCATAGACTGGTACTTACGAAATCGTCAACTTGACCTCTGACCTGTCTAATAAAAGCTGTCTTCTAGGAAGGTAGCGATGCAACAGAAGTTTCTCCGATGATTCTGTACCAAACCATCAAATAGAATGTTTTGGATGTTTGACCTCATGTGACCTTGACCTTTGACGCGATTTTGACCAAAATCTAATCAGCGCTAGCCACCACCTCCTGATCACTTGGTGTAATTTGACATTGGTAGCTTCTTCCGTTTCGAGTTCATTTTTTGGATGTTTGACTCACTCGTGACCTTGACCTTTGACCGATTTTGACCAAAATCTAATCAGCGCTAGCCATCACCCTCCTGAATCAGTGGTGTAATTTGACATTGGTAGCTTCTTCCGTTCTTGAGTTATCTGTACAAACCATCAAAAATCGAATATTTGACCTCACTGTGACCTGACCTTTGGACCGATTTGACCAAAATCTAATCAGCATAGCCATCACCTCCTGAATCAGGCTGGTGTAATTTGACATTGATAGCTTCTTCTGTTCTCCGAGTTATCGTGCCCTACAAAACAAACAACAGACAAACAAGCAGTCATAGACTGGTACTTACGAATCGTCAACTTGACCTCACTTTTGTCTAATAAAAGCTGTCTAGAGAAGGTAGCGATGCAAACCAGAAGTTTCTACGATGATTCTGTACAAACATCAAAAATCGAATGTTTGACCTCACCGTGACCTTAGACCGTTGACCGATTTTGACCCAAATCTAATCAGCACTAGCCATCACCCTCCTGAATCACGTGGTGTAATTTGACATTGGTAGCTTCTTCCTCCCGTTCCGAGTTATCGTGCCTACAAACAAAAACAAACAAACAACACCAGTCCATCGAAACTGGCTGTGGTTACGTGTAGGCGGTGAAAATCGTGCAACTCTTTGACCTCTGCACATGTCTAAAATAAGCTGTCTCCTCTAGAAGAAGGAGCGAATGCAAAACCAGAAGAGAATGTGTTCCTATTGCATTATAGGAATGCTGTGCATCCGACCACCGGTGATACACCTGCCATATGTCTGTATGGACATGCATTGAAGTCTAGACTGGATTTGCTGCGACCCGGGAGGTCGGGGCCTGGGGCGGTATCGTGGCCAACGCTGCTGCGCACTTTTGAAGTAGGGCAGCGGGTAGTGGTGCGTGATTATTGCCACGATTGGAGATGGGTGCCGGCAGTGGTCTCCGGATTACTCGGGCCGGCCAAAGGCTTCAAACATACATTTTGTTTGAAACATGAAACTAAAGTTCATCAAAACATACATTCGTTCCTCAATGATGCAACAAAGACTCGTTGGGCTATCCACCTTATCAACAGGACGTGAAAATTGCACAAACATTCACCCGAAGCATTCAGGATCACTGGCATCACCCGCGTTGGCGGACGGACGCACGCACGCCGAGACCACGAGCTCCTTTTATTCCCAGGATTCGATGGTGGAAAATCCATTTAAATAAGGAACCATTAAGTTATGAGGACCAAACGAGCTCCGATGATAAAAATAACAAAACATCACAACTTGGTTCTCCAAACTTGATCCGACAACAATGAAGGGAATATCGTTTTGGACCTTCACGGAGCGCTCGCTGTCTCGGCTTCGGTCCAGCTTTGGACATCGAAATAAGGAATAAGCGCAATCATTCTCAAGGTGTCGCTGTCTGCATGAACCTAAAGTACACCAAGGGGAGTCTTCCGGTCTTTCTTCCCGGTCTCCCCGGTCTTTCTTCCCAGTCTTCCCGGTCTTTCTTCCCGGTCTTTCTTCCCGGTCTTTCTTCCCGGTCTTTCTTCCCGGTCTTGTGCTGAAATGTATCTGATGGTTTTGGACTCGGTTGTGCTTTGCATCAATTTTATTTGAGCAAGCCGCTCCCAGGGACGTGTTCACTGACCAAGCAGCTCGCTTGCGCTTGCCAAGCCAGCCGTTCCTTACCAATTCAGTTTCGAATTGAGCGTTTGCTTGAGTGCTTAAGCCACTTGGCAAGCGCTTTTTGGATAAAAATTTTTTGTTGTTTTTCTGGAAGTGAGGCTGTGCCGCTGATGCAGTGCCTCCTGTTACCACCAAGCTGGTACTCATTTTGCTGACCTCGGAAGAATGACGGGCAGAGTCAAAAACCCACCTGCCACCCAGTACTGTTATTTAACGACGCGACAAGTCCTCAAACTAAAGACCCTAAGATCTTAAACCAGCCACCTTAACCATTAAGCCAACTACAGCAGGCCGATCCATGAGTATAACTATGGTTGAAGTTGTACTCTCGTTCGACCTGAAGTTTTATGCTGTTTCTTACAACCATGACGGTGTAGTGAGTGTATGTAGCCTCGCTCATTCGTCGAGGTTTTTTATTCAGACTGTTTGTGCTGCTTTATGCATATGACATCCTCGACTCTAAATTAGTGTTAGCGATTCGCGAACATAATTTCTTTCGGTACTGAAGTTAATAATATGAAGGAGGAAACAAGGTTAACTCAACGTGGAAAAAGTGGAAGAAGAAGAAGAAGAAGTCGTCTATGAGGAGGAGGACGAGGAGGGAGAAGAAGAGCAGGCTAAAGGTCACCATGCTTTCTCTGCGTCAAATAGGTTTGTTTATGTTGAATTTCATGCGACATTTTTCTCAGTATCTTGATTACATTTCCCTCTTGACCATTCCAGTAGATTGTCGTTACCGGCATGATGTTTCGATTCGGGTGGAGCTCATGGCTTCTCAACGTTGCACACCCGTTCCGTGTGGTGATTGCTGCTTGAGTTTATTACTTCCGTCATTAAAAATGGGCGGAGCTTACGTTTTCACTCTTCAAAGTCTCTGTGTGTCTGTCTGTCTGTGTGTCTGTCTGTCTGTCTGTGAAGAGGATATCTCAAAAAGTTGTGGACGGATTCGGATGAAACTTGGTAGACACGTTGGGCGTGTGACGAGGAAGAATTGATTCAATTTTGGTGACGATCCTGATATGAGAGTTTTTTTTAACAAAAAATCTTTAAAAGTGATTCTTCACCATTGAGGGATCGGTAGTGTGATGTTTCAAAACGTTGTGGATGAGTAATGACAAAACTTGGTGGATGAATTGAGTAGCTGATAAGAACAAGCCGATTCGATGTTGGTTCATGTCCGGATCCAGGTCCAGCCTATCGGTGGGGTAAAAAAAAAACGTAAACTGTTCACCCTGACGGAGGTGTGCGCTCTACTGAGTTTCGCTGTTCTCGTTTTGTCTAATATTGGAATAAGGAGCCGGAGAGACCACGAACTATCCCCGAGGTGATTTTATATGTTGTAGCGATTCATGATGTGTCTTTTGGGAAGCATTGAGGAAATTGTAACGACAGCTACAGTTGGCACATTGTTATCGTGGATGCTTAAAGCAGATGTTTGTGCACCCTGATGGTTGCTCTTACTTCACAGCTGTAATCCAAGTGCGATGAACTTTGTTTTCAGGCTTGACCGCGGCTAGAGTGGCAGTAAACGACGATCCCACAAGGTAAGGAAGTGGACGAGTATCTTGGTTTATCCGCAGGGGTTTGACGTTGACGTCATGGCTTCGTTATTAGTCGAAGAGCGAATTTGTTAACCGGTACACAACGAACGCTGCACGTGTGTTGTGTAGCCATTAGTTACACCAACCTGAACACCATCCATTGGGTGGATCTCACATTATGAAGGACTGATGTCAAAAAAGCGTGTTGAGTGGAGGATTTAAAGTAAATAAATAAATGCATGCTTTGCTGCTTTCATGCATTGTCAAACGATTCTCGTAAATTTTGTAACTTATCGCAAGAAAATGAAAGTGGCTTATTTTCTTTTATGGGCTGTGCTTGCGTTAGGTTGGCACAGCGATGTCTGTGGACCACAGCATGGCTTGGAGCGCGCTGGGAGAAAAAAAACCTTCAGGTGTACCCCCCGCAAGGTCCAGAGGAGCCACGAAGGCCTGCGGTAATCCATGATGTTTTGTTTGCTTGGCTATTTGTTGTAATGACTTGTTAATCGATTCCTGTCTGCTCTTTCCGATCTTAGAGCGGTTAATGAGTTGTGTTGTATATTTAAATAGTGTCTGACTTGCATAAGGGATTTGAAAAAGGGGGGGCATTTGCTCTGTCTTCTTCGTAAATATTTTTTGTATACATTGTCGTGGCAAATATGAGAGCAGCGTGAACACACGGCAAGGGGGGCATGAGACGAGAGGGAAGGACAAACCAGTGGGGGACAGACATTTGGAGATCTGTGTGGAAGGGAGAGGGATGGGGCGGGGTACACAGGGTAAACACGATGGACACTACAGGGACTTTCAGGAAGGAAAACGGGGAATTTGAAGGAGGTGGGTTTGGTGTGTGGAATGAACAGCGGTAGAAAAGATCGTGTTTTGGATGGGAGGAGATAAGAGATGGTGTGAAAAGCTGTTTTGAAGACCTGGAGGGCAGAGTGGGATTGAAGAGCATGAGGGAGTTTGTTCCAGAGGTGGGGAAAAAAACAAGAGGAGTGAAGGTGAGCAGTGATTCTTGATTTGGTAGTATCAGAAGGGGGTTGCTGGTGGACTTTGAGTGCCCTGTGGAAATATGGGGGACAGATCGCAGACAGAGCGGGTGGGGAGGGGGTTGAGGCCAGAGAGAGATGGTAGAAGACAGAAAGGCACCCACCTGCCTGTGGTGAGAGAGTGAGAGAACAAAAGACTCGGCTTCACCGCGGGAGATACCAATGATCTGTAATGCCTTGGTTTCCATAGCGTGAAGCCGATAAAGGTGTGAGGTGTGAGCACAGCCACAGTGGGAGAGCAGTACTCCATCAGGCTGCAGACGAAAGCTTTTTATGTGGTCTGGAGCAAAGGTGGGCCGAGGAAGGACTTTACACGACTTTAACACGATTGAGGATTCCGAGCTATCGGCGAAGCTTTGGAGGCCAGGCTGTTCTCCCAATGGTGAAGGGAGACACATCCCTCCAAAACTGACAAAGGGTTTAATAAAAAAAATGCTGTTGTTGAAACACATGGCCCCATCTCTCAATGTAAAGAATTACTTTAAAAAATTAAATTTATTATCCGGATTTTGTCTTCATCAAAATCGAATTGATTTGTCTTTGTCCGCACACACTTGTCCACCAAGTTTCGTCGAATACATCCATAACTTTTTGCGATATCCTGCTCACAGACAGACAGATAGGGGTGAAAACATAACCTCCATCCACCTTTGGTGTCGGAGGTAATTAGGGCTTGGTGTTTCTTTCTCTGTATTTGCTAACGACCCTGAGTTTTTTTTATTTTATTTATGTTGTTCTCTTATGCTTCAACTTGGGACGACTTTCAGCCTACTGCTTCGTCCCTTTTATAAACCCACCATCTGTGGTGGCGTGTCATTGCACATTTACAACACAGTCCCTGCCAATTGCGTGCTGGGAAGACCAGGCCCAAGCAGCTTGATGGAGGTTGAGAGCAAAGCTTGAATTGGGGAGGTTGCAATCATAAAACTGATTGGAGGGGGGAGGGAGGATGGCCATTATTAACAGTTAAACCTTTAAGTCCCCCTTTTTGCCAGATACGAGGCTCGTGGTGAGTATCAGGTGTCCCTGTGCTTGTATTTTGGATGATCTAATCTTCAAAGTATGGAGCTGTTCGTGGAAAAAGAAGATTTCACGATTATTGCTGCCAGGTAGATTGGAATGCTAGTGGTTGCTCCTGGAGGCAGTGGCAGTTAATCCTGTAGGTGGAGGATATGCTGCAGGTTATGATGCATGTCATGTAGGTGTACCCTTATGGAAGTACCTCTGTGTTTACACAGCTGTTGTCGCTTCTTGAGATTCTTCCAGAGAATTTTGGTTTTATTTGATATATATATACATACACACACACCCTGTATAAAAAACGAAAACCCATATTTTCAAGTTCAATTGCAATTTCGGGCAGTGATGATTGTTTACCCTCGTGCTGTCAGCGCACAAGGCTGCCGAGACAGTTTCGCTGGCTAGGAGGTTAGAATCCTGGACAGGTTGCCGCTTCGACGCAGGAATTTGTTCAGGATGCTGGCGATCTCTCATTTTCTCTTCCCGAAGGACACTGTGGGATCTTTAACGTCCACAGAATAATGCTGGCAGATGGGACAGCGAGTTTAACGTCCATTCGAGGGACGGCACACACATTGATGAATCACCCTGCCTGTGAAACATTGGTACGACAGTTTATAGCTTGGTTGAGATTTCAACCCAGGTTAAACGGTTTGGAGTAGAGGGTGCGGCGTACCTCTAGGAGAGGCTATCCAGTCAACCCCCAGTCACAGTAACCTCCACTAACCAGTTTGGTTCTTTGTTTGTGAAAAGACTGTGTGTGACCATCATGTTGTGCTTGTGTGTGCAGGAAGTGTACCATTGCAGACGTCAGATAAAGTACAGTAAAGACAAGATGTGGTACATCGCGAAGCTGGTTTGTGACACCCATTTCACATTTGGCAGCATTTAGAACAAAATATCAAAGTTTCCCTTTTTCTTACTTTCTTGTATGTATGTGTGGACACTTGTTTTTGCAACTTGTATGGTGGAGCTCAATTGTATAAATCATATGCAAGACAAAGATGAGTAGATTTCACTTTACCTTTCTTCATGAGTTGCAAGGATTGTTTGAGGTGATTGTACAAATCATCAATACAGTACGTGTAAAGGGTGAGTCTCAAAAAATGTACCTGATTTTAAAAATGTATTTAAAAAAAAAAAGAAATGGATAGTCGATAGTGCAAACATTCAAATTGTTCGTTGTAAATGTATTTTGACATTTCTATTACTATTTTCGAAAATCTAATATTTTTCAAGTGTCTTGATTGCTGGCGTCTGTTTGTCTGTCTGTCGATCGCCTACAGGTCACAATTTTAAACCGATCTTCACGAAACTTCACCAAACGGTAGTTTGTCAAAAACAACAAGCCTATTGATCTTGAAGGTCAAAACGGCTTGGAGTAGAGTAAAGGTCAAAACGGCTTTGAATAAAACATATAAGCCAAAGGTCAACAACTTGTGTCAAATTTCCAAAATCCTCAATTTTCATCCGATTGACTTTAAATTTGAAGAGGGTTTGCATGTTTACCCTCGCCGGAGGAGAGGGTTATTACATTTGGGTCTGTTTGTTTATCCGCACATAACTTTTGTGTTTTTTTCTCCGTAACCGCTTGTCGAATTGAGGTGAAATTATCACCATAGGAGTGCCTACTCGTGTTGAATGTTTTATTTATTTATTTTTGATAATTATGATGTCATCGGTCATGTGGTGTGGCAGCCATGTTGGAAAAACGGAAAAACATTGGACCTCTGTTTCTCTGAAACTGCACAAAGGAAAAAATTGAAACTTGGCATTGAGCAAGTACTCTTCATGGGGAATAAGTCTGATGTTTTTTTTATTTTATTATTATTATTATTATTATGTCATAATTACATGTGTAGAACACTACATCTGATCAGTATGAAAATCTTTGAGGGTCATCTAGGGATAAAATGGTCCATAGAAAAAAAATGATGACGTCATCGGTCACGTGATTCGGCAACCACATTGTTTAAATTTTTTTTTTTTAAACCTTCAAAAATCATCTTCTCTGAAGGGGCTGAACAGATTGAGGCAAAACTTTACATCTATGACCGCTATCCATGAGGACAAAAGGTTCACACACATGACGGCATAGGTTGCATGGTTTGGCAGCCATATTGGATTTACTCTAAAACATATAAAAAGCTTCTTCTCCAGAACAGCTGGAGAAATCGAGGGGGAACTTCACATAAATGTTCCCCAAGACATGTGTGCACAAATTTGTTAAGGAATAATTGATGTCACATGTTTTGGCAGCCATATTGTATTGAAGAAAAATATTAAATAATGTTTTCTCTGAAACTGCTTAATCAATTGATGTGAAACTTCACAATTATGATCTCGTAGTGATGGGGAATGCAGGTTTTAAAGTTCAACTTGATTGGACGCATGTTCTGGTCGCCAGAATTATTTACTTTTTTGGTCCTGCTTCTTTTTGAACATTTTATTTTTATTTTTATTTTTTTGTTTGATTTGAATAGGGCTCACTTGGCTGTGCCTGGATGAGTTTGAGGGTAGAGGAGTCGCAGCTGAAATGTGAATCCTATCCAAGTTCCTCCTGATGACTTCATCTTTGCTTTTTGCATATTTGGATTCCTTCTGATTAATCTAATGCAGGACTGCACCGATTTGGTCTTCCCTTTGATTTGAATTGAATTTATTTTAATCTCGTTCTAAATTAAATTGAATAATAATTAAAAAAAACATCATGGGTCAAGGTCAGGTGTCCAATCAAAGCAGGGTTGCATCAAAGCAGGACGTCTTGTTACCTACATGCCAGCAGTTATAAAGTGGCAGTTCTAATTATGTCTCTTAAATACACCACACAAAACAAGTCCTGGCAAAGGTCTGCAACCTCTGATTACTCTTTATCTTGTTTGTCATTGAATTTGACGACAACATTATTTTTAAGGTCAAATTTGTTTTTGAGATTCCGCAAGCATCATGTCCATCATGTCCATCATATCATGTCTTATATGATGTGTTTCTTGTGATTTTTTTTTTTTAAGGTAACCAATGGCACAACTAAGAGGAGTAAATCTTCATTGTAGAGAAGACTACGTAGGGCTGAAATTGGTGATGGGAGAGCAGCGTGCGTTCAGAAGACAGTTCCGAAGATGTAATGCACCAACCTCGAAAACTATGTCATATAGTTTTAAAGTGGAGAGGGATGGGCTCGGGGGAGAACAATAATGCAGGACACTCTGGACATTTGAGGAACACTTAAACTCAAGAAACCATAAAAATAACTAGCGAAGTGATTGTGTTGTCCTGGAAAATCAACAAGGCACATTTCACATGAAATTTGAGTGCCTCAAAGCAGTGTGATTAGAGTATTCGGCGGATCTTTCCCTTGCAAAATATATTTGACGCAGCAGTTAACCTCAGAAGACGAGCGTCGACGTTATGAAGTTTGTGTTCGATTCAGTAGGATTATAATCCTACAATAATTATTGATGAAGCAGGAATTAAGATAGACGACATAATTTTTCAGTGACGAATGTCCTGTTTATTTGGTTTTGGTAAACACACAGAATTGTCTGTTTTGAGGCAGAGACAAACCAGCCCATTTTGTTGACTTACCTCTCCACACCCCAAAAATAAAGATTATGGTGTGGTCTCGGTCGTCATCAGATTTATGGTCCATACTAGTTTTGTTTTTGATGTGGTGGCTATGAATGTGGAATGCTGCATGCACATTATTCTGGAGTCGCGTGAGAAACGTTCCTGGTGCTTGGTTTCAACAGGACGGAGCAACTGCACTTCCAGCTCATTTGTCCATGTAGTGACTCGATAATCACTTTCCTGGCAGATTACTTTTCCACCAATCTAGATTTCCTTTGCCTCCAAGATCTCATGACCTCTCACTTAAATTTTTTTTGGGGGGGGGGGGATATTTTCAAAGAGAACCCAATGAACGTTCCTGAACTCAAAGATGCTGTAACGATGGTTATTTCCAGAGTCTCACATGAAACACCTCGATGTGTAGTCCAAAACCATTCAATACGTATGTTTAAGTGTGCAGAACTTGGAGGAGGATATTTCAAACTTTTGTCATAGTCGAACAGAACTTTGAGTTCCTTTATGTATCATCTAAATTATGGTCTTGCATTAAAAATAGCAGATTTAATAAGCAATTAAAATCAGGTGCATTTTTGTAATTAACCCTGTACATGAGATTTGAGAGCGTGGGAACCAAACTTCGAATGAGCTGTGACTTCCTATGGAAGTGGCTAACGGGGTTTTCTTAAAATGTGCTTCCATGGATGCTTATTGATCACTTCATATGCAGCAGTTTGTGGTATTTTACACTATAGGGTGAAGTTTGTAATGGTGAATATAATTTGATATATTTTCACGAGTATAATG
The DNA here is from genome assembly GCA_035128595.1 of Eptatretus atami. Taxonomy (NCBI): domain Eukaryota; kingdom Metazoa; phylum Chordata; class Myxini; order Myxiniformes; family Myxinidae; genus Eptatretus; species Eptatretus atami. The sequence continues at coordinate 45,145,910 of CM068958.1, read as the reverse complement.
GAAAATGGCTTGTTGATAACAAAATCATTGCCTTGCAGTTGACAGTCATACCCCCGCAAGTCTTTTACTATTTGTTTAGTAAGTGTGGTGGAAAAAAAAAACTGCAACATAATCTCATAGTGGGGTAACAGGTGGATACAACAAGCAAGGGGATGAGCGAACAGGATAATACGAGTGTAGGAAACGCAATAACCTGCAACTAAAAGGGTTGGGGTTAGGTGTAATTAATGTGGGTTAAAAAAACAAAGAGGGGGAGGGGGGTGGTGGTGACATGAGAATGTGCTTGAAGCCATGGGTAGAAAGGTGGGATTGGACAGTCTTTGGAAAGCGCTTCCACGGACTGGAGAAAAGGGGAACAAACCAGTTTAGGTGTGAAAATCCTGCATTTTGAAATGGTGACCTGGAAGTCTTGGATGTTCTGCTTTGATGTTGCTCAATTAGCCACTAACTTTCGTCCTGCCTCGCTTACCCCAGATTCGTGGAATGAGTATTGATCAAGCCATCGCACAACTTGGGTTTCTCGACAAGAAAGGAGCCAAAATTGCTCAAGAGGTTGGTATTGATGGTGGCCCAACATCCTTGATGTGGTAAAGTTCTTGTACCAAGGTTGTTTCTCTTCACCAGGTTTTGAAGGAGGCTCAGGAGATGGCTGTGAAAGATCACAATGTTGAGTATCGCTCAAATTTATACGTGGGTGAGTTTTTGGGTTTTTTTTTAAATTTTCTTTTCTTTTGCTGCATATTCTCACATAAAGGAAGCTATGGTATTTTCCCCACATGTCAGACCTTGAAATGTGCTGGGAAACGTGGTTTATGAAAACCTCATTATTAGGTTTGGGATTAGGAGCATAAGTGTTAAACTCTCGTGCTGAAGTAGAATCCTTCTGATGCAATTTATGTCCGTATTAATTTTTCTGGGAGTGATGTGAGGATTTGAATAGGGCTGTCTCAATAATTATTTTTACCTGGCAAAAGTATTCATCCCCAGTGATGGGACAAGTTTAAGTTAATCTAATCAATTTATATTATTTCATGGACTTTAAAAAGGTTAATTGTGTTCCACTCTTGGTTTCACTCAGAGCCAAAGCTCTGAGATACTTGTACCGCCCACCGCAAAATGGTGGTGCAACACCGGACGGCGGAGGTTAAATTTGTCTCACAAGAGGGCAAAATATAGCTATTTTAAATCTACTTTAATCTGTATTAAATTGTGGAACGAATACAAAAGATCTGCATTAAATCTACTTTAATTCAAATGTTCATGTTGATTTTAAAGATTACTGGAAGGGACAATAAAGTGACTGACTATATCGTATCAAGAAAAGTGAAGTGAAAATACAAAATAACCAATCAGCAGCTTTTCAAACTCGTTAGAGAGTTGCTGTTTCTTATGCAGCCTGTGGCTGCTGGTTGTATCATTTTCTGAAAGTGCGTCTGCCGCTGGTGCAGTATCACTGTTACCAGTAAGCTGCTACTCATTTTACCAACGTCGGAAGGATGACAGGCTGAGTCAACCCACCTGGTGTTATTTCAACAGTTGGACAGGGTCTCAACCTCAAGACCCCAAGACCTTAAGTCAGCCACCTTAACCGTTAAGCCAACACCAGGCTTGGACACGACAGTATAAATACAACATGGAATCTGTTTGTTTAACAGTGCGTTAAGATACGACCTGGGAATTAGCACAAAGTTGAACAAACCATGTCAGTGTTGTTCATAACGGTACCCTCTACTAAAAGTCTTTGAACAAAGGTTGCAGTGCAAGGTCATCATTTAATTAAAGAAAATGCATCGCATTGTGACATTTAATAATAAACTTACTTCAAAAATGTCAAAAAAGCTTTATCGGTCGACTCGATAACGCAGTTTGTTAGAGTTGGAGCGTCCACTCTGAGTCGAGTAGGTTGGTGTTTCAAACCCCGGCCAAGTCGTTCATGATATTAAAAAAAAAAACTTTTAAAACGGTCGGGGTTGCTTCCTTGCTTGACACTCAACATCTAAAAGGAGACACACAGAGGTTAGAAGGGGGGGGGAGAGAGTCATTGTTTTGTACTCTCCCTTCATTTTGTCCTTCAACTCCGTTGGTGTCCCCCCACTTCCCCTCGCTTCTGTTCCTTTTGGCTTGTTGCATCCTGATCAGTCGGTTCTAGTTCTTCCATGAGCTTTGACACTATGTACAAAAGAACCCCCCCCCCCCCATCAAAGGTTGGCAATCATTTGTATGCTTGATGGTCAATGGTCTCTGTTTGTTTATATTCCTTGGAAGGGAAGTCATCTGTTATATATTGTGAACCGTGCGTGGTGTTTGTCTCCCGTTTACGGCGGCTGCTTCCCGCACTGCGTTTGAAAAGCTGCTGATTGGTTATTCTGCATTTTCATTACACTTCTCTAGATGCAATATGGTCAGTAACTTTTTATTGTCCCTTCCAGTATTCCTTAAAATCAACATGAACATCTGAATTAAAGTAGATCTAGTACAGATCTTCATGGAGTAACACCCAATTTAAAATAGCTATATTTTGTCCTCTTGTTAGACAAATTTAACCTCCGCTGCCCGGTGTTGCACCACCATTTTGCGGTAGGCGGTGCAAGTATCTCAGAGCTTTGGCTCTGAGTGCAACACAATTAACCTTTTTAAAGTCCATGAATTAATTTAAATCGATAGATTAACTTAAACTTGTCCCGTCAATAACGACGGGTACTTTTGCTTGCTTATCCCATCACTGGAGACAGGTACTGTTGTTGGTGACTTATGAGGCACACGTCATGTGGAACAGATAAGTAAATCATCATGTAAATACTGCTCTTTTTAAATTTTTTTATTTTTATTTAAAAAATAAAAAAATGTACATGTATTTATGACTGCTTATTTACAATGTGGAATCCAACTTTTCTCCTTCTCCTCCTCCTTCTCCTTTTCCTTCTTGTAATCCTGCTTTGTGCCATCTTGTCAGTGTCTGTTATACACATGAAAACAAATTTCGCAGCTTTGAAGTGTGCACGCCAACCAGACATCATCAATTTCATCTTATAAAGACAACATTGATCTCATCACAACATTTTTTTTAAAAAACCAAACCTAAACTTCCATCCTTACTTTGGGGCACACACACAACAGGATCAGTAATAGATCCACATCAAAAACCTGTTGTGCATCACATTCGCTATTTACTAATTGCCGTTTCACCGGGTTCTCCTACTCATCATTGAATTATTTGCATTACAAGCAGGGACTCATGTAGGCTGTTATTTTGCCCCTTTATCCACCTTTTGGTTGCCTTTCTCGTCCAAGGTCATTCACATGAAGCATGTCAACCACCCTGGCCAATTTGTTTATAATGCAGAAGCTGTTGCCCAGACAGCAACCGCACTGAAATAGCAAAGCGGTTTAACCCGATGTCAAGGATTAGCCAGGATGACCAGACCACCTGCTACTTGCAGGTTAAGCACAAATTTTTGCCTGGTTGCTGGCAATGACTGAACGCCTCTTGATGGAATGCCTCTGGGATCTTCTTCTTATTTACTTTTTCTGGGAGAGTGGCTGTGCTGCTGATGCAGTGCCCTCTGTTGGTTAGGGCAGAAATTTGCAATTTGTTGAGGGTTTTGGTGAAAGCTCACATATTCTTCACAAACAACACCGTGGGATATTTAACACTCTCCAACTATTGTCGGCAGATGGGACGCCCAGTTCAACGTCCGATGTCTCGCCCTGCATGCAAAACACCAGGATGACAGTTTGTAGCTGGGTTGGGATTCTATCCCAGGTGAGACAGCTCGGAGGCAAGTGCACAATATACAGGGAAACTTGCTAGTCCTTTGTCTGTCAAAAAGGTCTTGCAAACGACTTGCCAAACAAATCCTTCGCGCCGTTTTCTTTTTCTTTCTCGAGCAGGTCGATATTTCTCTTTTATGATAATGATAAATGAAGCTGGTTTCAGACATATGCAGTCTTTGCTTTTTTGTTTGTTTTTTGTCTTTTGTCTTTTTTTTTTTGATTTGTCAGTCTTTTGTTGTTGCTGACAACTTAATCTGGATATAATTAAAGTATTTTGATACAATTGTATGAATTTTTGACAATTGCACATTTTATTACCACTTCCCATTTGGGCAGCATTTGTAAATAAAATAAATAAAAAATCATCAAAATTTACAAACTGCAAAGGAATCCTAATAGTGGGGCAACTTAGCATAACAATTTGCATTTTGTGAGGAAAGCACCAAATTTGCACACTAGTAGCCTACATATTATGAACAGATTTGGATATTGGGCATCTCAAATTTGATGCAGTGGAAATGGCTGCCACAGCATCAGCGCTGAATTGAGATGGCCCAATATCCAAATCTGTTCATAATATGATAGGTACTAGTGTGCCAAATTTGGTGCTTTCCTCACAAAATGCACATTGTTATGCTATATTTAGCTAAGTTGCCCACTATAAATAGAACCTCCAAAGTTAACTGTTGAAGTCCAACATAAAGTCAGAATATGACAGCTGCATATAATCGATTGCATTTTGCATCATTACCTGTTCGTGTAACTACTTTCCTTGGAAAGTCAAATGTAATGTTGGACATCATTGCTATCTCTACATGGTCAGCATCAATTGAGCGGCATATTTTTATGTCCTCAACATTGGTGGTACTTAGGGTTAAAAGCACAATGGAATCCCACTCGTTCGCCTGCATCACTGCAATACTATGTGGAAGATACTGCACCTGAATCTTGGAGTGAACTTTCAAACATATACCATATTGTCAGCACCCTTGTCTTTCTGCTGAACTGGTCCTCCTGCTTTCTTTCCAGTAACAAATTTGACAATCGGGTGGTTTCATTCCCCCCACCACCCCCACTGCAGTAACCATCATGTGAGGGGGGTGGGGGGGGGGGCGCTGGTCGGATCAAAGATCTTCTGATTATACTCGTGCACCCCCATTGGTCGCACAGTGGCAGGACCTTGCTCAATCCTCAAACGTGGCATACATTTTAAAAATAATATGCGGAGGTTTACGTCAAAAGAAAAATCTGACAAGCTCACCAAATTTTGTTGATCATGATCGGTAACATACTCCTTCACAGAGCATAGGTGCTGCTGAAGCAGTTTCTTGGCATATGTAATGCTGGTTGGTTTGCCATTCTTCCAAGCAGTCAGTCAGGGCAGGAATTTGTGATTTGATCAGGGTGCCGGTACTAACTTGCCGACTGTTCGTGAAGAACACCATGGGATCCATTAATGCCCATCAACTATTGCTGGCAGATGGGAAACCCAGTTAAACATACATTCGAGTGACGGAACGCACATTTATGCCTCGCCCTGACTGTAAAATACCAGGATGACAGTTTATAGCTGCGCCAGGATTCAAACCCAAGCTAAACAGCTGAGAGGCAAACGTGCATACCTCTCGGCTATCCTGTCAGCCTCAAGCTTATTACTTGGGAACAAATATTCAAATTGCAATATCACCGCTGTTGTTCCGATTATAGCCAGCACCTTTCGCATGATTTGGAGAGAGGCAGAGAAAATGTCTTAAAAAGAAAAGAAAATATAAATAAAAAAGGAGAACAACCTTTAACAAGTATGTGATTAAGATTTAATATAAAATCTGAACCATCCTATTACTAGCAATCAGTTTCGAGGCTGAGACTTTCAAAACGAGAGATTGCCAGCGATGTCAAATTAAACCGTGAACAAGTTTTAACGCTTTACCTTCCTCACATTGCTATGAGCTGCATGCACTTTGGGTGTTCATCAGCAAGTCTAATGTAACATGGAAGTAGGAAAATAACAAAACGAGACTTGCTAAGATTTTGCGTCTCCCATTCCTCTCACTGCTTGAGGGAACCACCGTACATGCACGATCTTGTGCGGGCATTCTCCAGTGACATCATCCAGGTCATGTCGCTCACTTTCAAGGTCATGTTTCACCATCCTCTCCCCAAGGGTGACAAACAAAACGAGGGTGACAGTTAAGCTAAAATTGATGTAAAATTAGTCCTGTTGATGTCTGCCATTAACCTTTTTGTCAGGCTAAGAACTTACTAACACGTTACCCTCATGGCTTGTTTTGTATTGACAGAAACTTCGAGTTGTGTTTTAAAGATCAATTTCTTGTTTATTTCAGCAATAAATCTATTTTTGAGATTCTTGTTCTTCTTGTTCTTTTTCTTGTTCTTCTTCTTCTCCTTATATTATCCTAACTTTCTTGTGGGGTCAGCCGGGGGAAGCTTGGCCCAAGTCTTCATGAACAGGGCCTGATGTTTGACTAGATAGGGCAGGAATTTGGAATTTGGCCATGGTGCCAGTGATAGCCCACCCACTCTTCGTGAAGGACCACTATGGGATCTTTAACGTCCAACAATGAATGCTGGAAGACGGAATGCCTGTTTAATGTCCATCCGAAGGACAGCACACGCCTTGAATCACCCTGCTTATAAAACACCGGACTGACAGTTCATAGCTGGGTCATGAATCAAACCCAGGAGAGTGTGCGTACCTGTCAGCCCATCTTTTAGACTATACTACTTTGGTAAAATTCATCTGTATATTGCTAGCTATTCTGGCAAGAATATTGATGTCACGCAGTCGCCTACGAGTCATCTTGCTGATTCATGGGACTGACTCGATCTGTAAACTTTCCAACACTGCTTTCTCCCAATGGCAAATCCTCCATACTGGACATGGAGATGACAAACTTCACTACAAATGTCTCCTGCTGTTCTTCTGCTCCAGTTCGTTCATCTGATATGATTGTGAAAGTCAACATCTCTCTGGCTATTCTCAGCTGCCTCAATGCTGGTGAGTTTGGTATTTCACTGAACCAGATTGGCAGGGATTGCAAGCAGCCATCTCTTTTCAGAACTATTCTCCCATATCTACTGCTGCTGCTGATTATTCAGCTTGGGAATTCTTCCACAGAAACTTGCTCTCTCTTGCACAAATTCATCCCATCTCATCTTCAATTATCTTGCCAATGGTACACTGAATCCTGTTGTGAGGCAGTTGCTCTGTTACAACTTGCTTTATCTTCCTTGAGGGCAAATCCAACCGAAGGCAATCTCAGTGATTTCCAAAAAGTCCACAACAAGTGTGTGTCCACTCTCAGGAGAGCGAGAAAACAACATCTGTCCAACCTCAAGAATGAACTTTCAAACTTGTCTCCTCTAAAATCTGGTGGCACCTTGTTACGTCTGTCTCTAGAGTATGCTCTCCTACCAACCCCTTCCTCTCTTCAAATGGCACTACAGCTGACTCCACTCGTGAGAAGGCTGAATGGCTCAATTCTGTGTTTGCTTTCAAATGTTGTGTCCTCAACCCCTCAATCTCGGTACCCATCCCTCCCTGTCCTTTCCAACTACTGTACTCCTGGACTCTGTCTTTTGCACCTGAGAAGGTTCTTTCAACCCTCGAGTCTGACTCTGCTACTGGACTGGATGACATCAGCTCACATGTTCCAACAACCTGGTCTGCTGCTCTTGTACATCCTCTCTCTGCCCTTTTCACCCTGTAATTTGCCCTCGGTCATCTTCCATCTGCTTGGTAATCCGCCAACATCACTGCATTACATAAAATGGTGCAGAAACTGATCCCCTAACCTGTAGACCTATCTGCTCACTTCCATCCAATCATCAGCTTGGTCATGGAATCCATCATCACAGTTGATATAAAATCCTTCCTCTTCTCCAACAACCTCATCTTAGATCACCAATTTGGTTTCAGACCAGGTCACTCCACCTTGGATATGCTGCTTCTACTGACCAACAATGGACGGAGGCCCTTAATGTCAAACGTGAGGTCAGGGTCATCTCTCTGGACATAATCTCGTGCTTTTGATACAATGTATCATCCAGCCTTACTCGCTAACCTCTCTGCCTACGGCATCCAAGGTCAACTCCAGACATGGTTTACTGACTCCCCCCTACTCTCGTAGCCAATGTGTGGCTCTCAATGAAATCCTTTCATCGCCTCTCCCTGTCAAGACTGGAGTGCCCTGAGGCAGTATTCTGGACAATGTCATATTCCTGATCTTTATCAATGATCTCTTTGACTTTGGAAACTTTATCTATTGGCTGATAACTCCACCCTCTACTGTTACATCCCTCATCCTTCAGACAGGCTGGCTGCAGCCTCTTCTATCTCTTTAGACAGTCAAAATCACAAGCTGATCAAACACTTGGAATGTGTCTTTCAATCCTGACAAATCTCAGTCTTACTATATTTCTACAAAAGGACCATTTGGCAAACCCTCCAACATCTACTTTCGTTACAATCCTCTTGAGGAAGTTCAGTCATTCAAACTCCTGGGTATTACTATCAGCCATGGGTGATATTTCTTGGGCAAACCACATTTCAAAGTTGGCCTCCAAAGTCAGCCATTGACATTGACTCTGTCATGCAAAGTCCTTCCTTGGCACTCCTGAAATCCAATCAACCTACAAGGCCCGACAAAGCCTTCATCTGTGGCTTGATGGAGTACTGCTCTCCCCTCTGGGCTGGCTCTTCTGCCTCACATCTTGCTCAGCTTGACGCTATGGAAACCAAGGCCTTCAATATCATTGAAATCTGCGCTGAAGCTGAGTCTATAGGCTTGTCACTTCGCTATCGCAGACAGATTGGTAGTCTCTTTGTCTTCTACCACTTCCTTTCTGGTCTTGCACCCTCTGTCCTTCTGTGATTTGTCACCCCCCCCCCACCCCATTGATAAAGATCAGTTTTCAAACTAGGAGCTTGGAGAGATTTCATGCATTATATGATACGATTTTCCACGAAAGTATATCGGCAAAATATTATTTCAGTTTTGAGGATCGGATATCGTCTGGATTAAAGTGTCAATCTGTTGTGAAATCTGAGAATTGAAAGAAATGACGAATCTTATAACTAAGCCGATAAATCTATTTACTTTAAACAAGCAAGGATATGTTCCCTCCTTTGTGAAACACAAGCTTACATACACAAGAAAATGTGAAAATCCCAAAGCATTAAACTTATCGTTTTCGATTGTTTGGAGAATTATATTGAATGAACAAAAAATTTAGGAACATGCCAAAATTAACCAGGTTCATTGAGCTGTATGATTTAATGCATTCAATGCGAGACCTGTGCCCTGTCCCTCAGAGGGATGGCCTATCCATTGTATCTGACAGATCAATGTCTATATTTCCGGAGGTTTTGTGAAGTGCTCGACAGGTAATCGAGGCAAATCTGGTGTAAAACCGACATTTTAAAATAAAGTTATAACGTTTGCATGGACTCCGAACCAATTTACACGTGACACGTGCACAGACGAGTAGGCAAGATGGTGGATTATCTACAATGTTTATTTCACAGGCGATTGAACTTTGCGATGTCTCCAGGGTTGTTCTGCATTAAGCTGCAACTCTTTTGGAGATTGTCATTATTTGAACGAATTCATTTTATTTCATTTCCTGCTGCATGTACGGTGAAGACTGGCTTTAAAGTTAAAGGGATCCTATATGATATGCAGTGATAGCCTGGCCAACCGTTCCTTATCAACCATTTTATTGGAGTGCTTGCATGAGTGCTTAAGCCACTTGCTGAATGCCTTACAATCGATAGCGGTACTGCGCCAGCGGTATGTCGCTACGTCCACTCACTGCGGACGCTTTTGCCCGCCACGTCATTCAGAGCGAGTGTTTTGTGCTCCGTCGCCCTGAGCGAGTGGTTCGTGCAATTACCTGAGCGAGAAAAACGTGTTTTCCAAATTACGAGCCAAATTTTGTTTTTCTACGCTTCACACGCAGCTGTTTATAAATATTAATGTTTGTGAACATATCCCTGAAACGTTTATTTTATATAAATGCGTTTTTTGGTGAAAGCTACTCAAGATCTTTGGGATGATGCCGATGTCAGGTGTGTGTGTGTGTGTGTGTGTGTGTGTGTGTTTCATGAAAGAACTGCTAAAATCTGTCTCATCCTTACTCTACCCTCTCAATACAGTGCAGAACCTCCTCCCACACTCTCTCTGTCTGTCTCTGTAGTCTGTCTCTGTCTCTGGACATATCTGGATGGTGTCTGTCTCCGAGCGGGGTTTTGTCTCTGACGCGTCCGGGCGGGCTTTGTTTCTGGACGTGTCCGGGCGGTAATTAACGCTCCACCACACGTCTGCCTTCCCTTCCCCTCACTCTACTGTCTTCCCTTCCCGACCCATCCTCCTCTCCTCCTTGCCCCCTTCTCCTCTCTCTCCACTCTTCCCCTCTTTTTCGCCCTCCCGCCTTTAGTTTTCCTGTCAGTGAAGCAACGGGTGGATTTGCTAGTATGTATATGTATGTAAATAATTAATATATACATATAATATATATATATATATATAATATATATATATATAAATTCAGATGCACCTTCTGAGTGCTATGGTGAGCATCGCTCACGGTGAGTGGTGAGTCTCACACGGTAAAACCGCATATCCGCAAAGAGCAACCATTCCATCTGCCACCAGACGATTGTTCCCGCTAATGCAAACCATTCTAACAGAAGGCACGTGATGTGATCGGCAAGTAAATTGAAACATGTGGAGTGTGATGAGACTCCCCCGATCTCCATTGGACATAGTTCACACCATGTAATCAGAGTCGCCAGCGAGGCCTCTGGATTGGAGGTGACGCTTGGGTGTAGGACGATGTCCAAGTGCAGATCGGGGAGCGCTCGTTACACTCCACATGTTTCGATGTGTGTGTGTGTGTGTGTGTGTGTGTGTGTGTGTGTGGTGTGTGTGTGTGTATATGTACAGTATATGTACGTATTATGAGGATGTGAACTGGGCCGAAAAATCTAGGGGCAATCTGGTGGCACTTGGGGCATGCCCCCCAGAAAATGTTTGCTTTCTGGTGTGTCTTCGATGCAATTTCTGCATTCTTGTGCCAAATTTATCCATATTTTTTTCAGTCAGAAGATAGTTTTTATCCCCCGCCGCGTGGCGGAAGGGGGATATTGTTGTAAAGAGAGAGCTCGAACCCAAGAAGAAACTTTCAAACTTGTCTCCTCTAAACTGGTGGCACCTGTGTACGTCGTCGTCTAAGTAAGCTCCCACCAACCCTTCCTCTCTTCAAATGCACACAGCATGACTCCACTCGTGAGAGGCTGAGATGGCTCAATTTTGTGTTTCTTTCAAATGTGTGCCCAACCCCTCAATCGGTCTCATCCTCCCGTCCTTTCCAACTACTGTATTACCTGACTCTGCTTGCACCTGAAAGTGTCTTTCACCCTCGAGTCTACCGCTATGACTGGATGACATCAGCTCACATGTTCAACAACTGTCGCTGCTCTTGGTACATCCCTCTACTCGCCCTTTTCACCCTTAATTTGCCCTCGGTCGCTATCCATCATGCTTGAGTAATCCGCTCAATCATCACTGCATTACAAGAAATGGTGGCAGAACTGATCCCTAACCTGTCTACACTATGCGCTCCACTTCCATCAATCATCAGCTTGGTCATGGAATCATCATCACAGTTGATATAAAATCTTCCCTTCTCCCACAACCTCATCTAGATCGAACCAATATGTTTCAGACCAGCCGGTCACTCCACCTTGGATATCTGCTTCTACTGACCAATGCATGGACGGAGGCTTAATGTCAAACGTGAGTCAGGGTTCTCTCTGGACATAATCTCGTGCTTTTGATACAATTGTAATCCATCCAGCCCTTACTCGCTAACCTCTCTGCCTACGGCATCCAGGTTAAACTCCAGTACATGTTACCTTGACTCCCCCTACTCTCGCGTAGCCAATGTGTGGCCTCTCATGAAATCCTTCATTCTCCTCTCCTTGTCAAGACTGGAGTGCCCTGGAGCGCATATTCTGGACAATGTCCCTATCCTGATCTTTCATCAATTGATCTCTTTACTTTGGAAACTTTACTCTTGGCTATACTCCACCCCTACTGTACATCCTCATCCTTCAGACAGGCTGGCTGGCACCGCTTCGATCTCTTAGACCAGTCAAGAATCACAGCTGATCAAACACTTGGAAGTGTCTGTTCAATTCTGACACAAATCTCAGCTTACTTATTTTCACAAGAGGGACCATTTGCAACCCTCCAACATCTACTTTTCGTTACAATCCTCTTGAGGAAGTTAGTCATTCAAACCTGGTATTTACTATCACATGGGTGATATTCTTGGGCAAAACCACATTTCAAAGTTGGCTCCAAAGTCAGCCATTGACAATTGACTCTGTCATTGCAAGTCCGTCCTTGGCACTTCCCTGAATCCAATCAACCTCAAGGCGCGACAAAGCCTTCATCGTGGCTTGATGAGTACTGCTCTCCCTCTGGGCTGGCTCTTTCTGCCTCAGCATCTTCTCAGGCTTGTAGCTACTGGAAACAAGGCTTACAATATACATTGAAATCTGCGCTGAAAGCTGAGTGTCTATAGGCTTGTCACTGTCGTCTATCGCAGACAGATTGGGAGCGTCTTTGATCTTCTACCACTTCCTTTCTGGTGCTTGCACCCTCTGTTCCTTCTGTGATTTGTCACCCCCGTACCCCCACCCCATTGATAAAGAGTCATTTTCAAATACTAGTGAGCTTGGAGAGATTTCATGCATTCATATGAATCACGATTTCCATCGATAAGTTATATCGGACAAAATATGTTTCAGTTTTGAGGACGGATATCGTCTGGATAAAAGGAATCTGTTTGAATCTGAGAATGAAAGAATGACGGAATCTTATAACTAAGACCGATAATCTATTACTTTAAACAAGCAAGATATGTTCCCTCGCTTTGTGAAACACAAGCTTACATACACAAGAAAATGTGAAAATCCCAAAGCATTAAACTTACGATTTTCGATTGTTGGAGAGATTATGAATGAACAAAAACATTGGAACTGCAAAATAACCAGGTTCATGAGCTGTATGATTTAAATTGCATACAATGCGAGACCTGTTGCCCGCTTCCCTCAGAGGATGGCCTATCCATCTGTAAACGGAAGATCAATGTCATATTTCCGTGAGTTTGTGAAAGTGCTCGACAGGTCAATCGAGGCAAATCTGTGTAAAAACCGACATTTTAAAATAAAGTTATAGCCGTTTGCATGGACTCCGAAACATTTACACGTGACACGTGCACAAGAACGAGTATGGCAAGATGGTGGATTATCTACATGTTATTTTCACAGCGATTTGAACTTGCGATTCTCCAGGGTTGTCTGCATTAAGCTGCAACCTTTGGAGATTGTCATTATTTGAACGAATTCATTTTATTTCATTCCTGCTGCAGTTACGGTGAAGACTGGCTTTAAAGTTAAGGATCCTAATGATATGCATGATGCCTGGCCAACCGTTCCTATCAACCATTTATTGGAGTGCTTGCATGAGTGCTAAGCCACTTGCTGAATGCCTTCAATCGTAGCGTACTGCGCAAGCGAGTAGGTCGCTACCGTCCACTCACTGGACGCGGTTGCCCGCTACGTCATGTCAGAGCGAGTTGTTTGTGCTCGTCGCCCTGAGCGAGTGTTTCGTGCAATTACCTTGAGAGAAAACGTGTTTTTCCAAATTACGAGCCAAATTTTGTTTCTAGCTTCACACGCACGTTTAAATATAAGTTGTGAACATCCCTGAAACGTTATTTTATATAAATGCGTTTTTGGTGAAAGCTACTCAAGATTTTGGGATGATGCATGTCAGTGTGTGGTATGTGTGTGTGGTGTGTGTGTGTTGTGTGTGTTCATAAAGCAACTCTCTCTCTCTCACTCTACCCCCTAATACAGTGCAAACCTCCCCCACACCTCTCGTCTCTCGTCTCTGTATGTCTGTCTCTGTCTCTGACATAACTGGATGGTCCTGTTCGAGGGGTTTGTCTCGGGACGCGTCGGCGGCTTGTTCTGACGTGTCCGGGCGGTAATTAACGCTCCACCACAGCGCGCTTCCCCCCTCACCTCACACTGTCTTCCTTCCCGCCCCTCCTCCCCCTCCCCTTGCCCCCTCCTCTCTCTCTCCACCCCCCTTTTTCGCCCCGCCCGACTTATCCTGCCAGTGAAGCAACGGTGATTTGCTAGTATGTATGTATACAATAATATAACATATATATAATATATATATATATAATATATATATAATAGAATTCAGATGCACCTCGAGTGCTATGTGAGCATGCTCACGGATGGTGAGTCTCACACGTAAAACCGCATAATCCAAAGAGCAACCATCCATCTCACCCAGCATTGTTCCGCTAATGCAACCATCTAACAGAGGCACGGATGATATCGGCAAGTAAAGCACATGTGAGTGTATGAAAGCGTCCCCGATCTCCATTGGACATAGTTCTACCATGTATATACGAGGTCGCCAGCCGAGGCCTCTGGATTGGAGGACGCTTGGTGTAGGACGATGTCCAAGGCAGATCGGGAGCGCTCGTATACACTCCACATGTTCGATGTGTGTGTGTGTGTGTGTGTGTGTGGTGTTGTGGGTGTGTTATATGTACAGTTATGTACGTAATTATTGAGGATGTGAACTGGCCGGAAAATCTAGGGGCATCTGGGCATGCCCCAGAAAATGTGTTTCTGTGTGTCTTCGATGCAATTCGGCATTCTTAGGCCAAATTATCCTATTTTTTTCAGTCAGAATATAGTTTATCCCCCGCCGCCGTGGCGGAAGGGGATATGTGTCGTCCGGCTGTCCGTCCGTCGGGCGCAACATTTATAGCTGTGAGTGCGATAATAATCAAAACTGTCGCATATCGATTTGAAATTTGGGCACACATGTACCACCTGAAAAGGAAGAACCCTATTGATTTGGGGTGCGGGATCCAAGATGGCCGACTGGGGCCATCTTGAAAAAATGGTTGTAATAATGAGAACCGCTATCTGATTTCAATTATTTTGGTTACTACATCCTCACCCCTGAGGAACTTTTTGAGATGATGACCAATGGTGTCTTGTTGCCCAATCACCTCCCCATTATCTGGAATAATGTTGACTTTCATTCAATGTGGGATCCCATCTGAGTATAA
>CM068958.1:45112874-45130915 GCA_035128595.1 Eptatretus atami | reverse complement strand
TTTTTAATGTCAAGTTGTTACTGTTTTGTCCACTGTATGGACTAAAAGAAATGAACCAACAACATGAACAAACAAGACATATTTTATTTTCATCAACAGATCAAATACAATTCAGGAATTAGAACAATCATCATCCTTGTAATTAAGATGTATATTGATCGAATTTCCAATATTTCGTGGCGATTTCATGTGATACATGAACCCCCCCAGTAACAAGACCTTTCATTGGATCAGGATGGTCGTCGATAATTGACCATTCGTATTCCATCTCTCATATAGGATGTGCGGAACTATGCGAAGCAATCAGATTGAAGTCGGTATTCAAGGTTATAACATCAGTTATAAACCAGTCGCAATGCAATAATGTTGGAAATATTTTTTGTTGCCGAGAGATTTTTTTTAAAGTGTGAGAATTTATCGTGAGAACGTGAGAACGTGTCTTTCAACAGAAAGTCGTGAGTCTCACGGCAAAAACGTGAGAGTTGGCAGGTGTGCATCAGCACCCTCTCCTACCTCCCCTCAGTGCACGACTCATCAGTACCCTCACCTGCTTCTTCTTCAGAGGAGTTTATTGAGTTCAGTGTATTTAAATTCATCATCATCATGGTTTGAAATGATAAATAAAAAATTGAAATGGTACCTAAATGTATATGTATATATATATGTATGTGACCTGCTATTCCAAAACCCAACACTTCTTGGGAAATCCCATTACGCTGTAGTAGCCTCCGAACACGAAATTTTACCTCGGCCACCTGCTGTGGTGAGAGAGTGGAGAAAGCAAAAAGACTCGGCGTCACCGCGGGATATACCAATGATCTGTAATGCTTGTTTCCATAGCGTGAAGCGAGAAAGTGTGAGGTGTGAGCACCAAGCCCACAGGGGAGAGCAGTTACTCCATTCAGGCTGCAGACGAAAAGGCTTTTTATGTGCGTCTGGAGCCAAAGGTGGGCCGAGGAAGGATTACCGATTGAGGATGCCCAGTCGGCGACTGGCTTTGGAGGCCCAGCTGTTCTCCCAAATGGGTGTGAAGAGAGACACATCCACTCCAACAACTGACAAAAAGGTTAATAAAATAATAAAAATGCTGTTGTCTGAAACAACACTGGCCCCATCTCTCAATGGTAAAGAATTACTTAAAAAAATTAAATTTATTATCCGGATTTGATCTCATCAAAATCGAATTGATTGTCTTTGTCCCAACAACTGTCACCAAGTTTCGTTCTCCGAATACATCCATAAACTTTTGCGATATCCTGCCTCACAGACAGACAGATAGGGGTGAAAAAACATTAACCTCATCCACCTTTGGTGTCGGAGGTAATTAGGGCTTGGTGTTCTTTCTCTGTATTTTGCTAACGACCCCTGAGTTTTATTTTATGTTATTTATGTTGTTCTCATATGCTTCAACTTGGACCGATTTCACCTCTAGCTTTCTGTCCTTTTTATCAAACCACCATCTGTGGTGCGTGTCATGCACATTTACACACAGGTCCCCTGCCAATTGCGTGCTGGCGCAGACCAGGCCAAAGCAGCTGATGGAGGTGAGAGACAAGCTTGAATTGGGGAGGTTGCAATCATAAAACTGAGTTGGAGGGGAGGAGGTATGGCGCATTCATTAACAGTTACCCTTTAAGTCCCCCTTTTGCCAGATACGAGGCTCGTGTGAGTATCAGGGTCCCTGTGGTATTTTGATGATCTTAATCTTAAAGTATGGAGCGTTCGTGGAAAAAAAGAAAGATTTTCACGATTATTGCTGCCAGGTAGATTGCGAAATGGTAGTGGTTGTCCTGGAGCAGATGGCAGTTAATCCTGGTAGGTGGGGATATGCTGCAGGTTATATTGCAGTCATTGTAGGTGTACCCTTATTGAAGTACCTCTGTGTTACACAGCTGTTGTCGCTTCTTGAGATTCTTCCAGAGAATTTTGGTTTAATTTGACATATATATATATATATATTAAACATACACACACACCCTGTATAAAAAACGAAAACCCTATTTTTCAAGTTTCCAATGTGCAATTTCGGGCAGTGATGATGGTTTACCCCGTGCCGGTCAGCGCACAAGGCTGCCGAGAACAGTTTCGCTGGCTAGGAGGTTAGATCCTGGACAGGTTGCCGCTTCGACGCAGGGAATTTGTTTCAGGGATGCTGGCGATCTCTCATTTTCTCTTCCCGAGGGACACCGTGCGGACTTAACGTCCACAGAATAATGCTGGCAGATGGGACACGAGTTTAACGTCCATTGTCGAGGGACGGCACACACATTGATGAATCACCCTGCCTGTGAAACATTGGTTACGACGTTTATTAGCTTGGGTTGAGATTTCAACCAAAGGTTAAACGTTTGGAGTAGAGGGTGTGGTACCTCTAGAGGGCTATCATCAACCCCGTCACAGAACCTCCACTAACCAGTTTGGATTCTTGGTTTGTGGAAAAAGGCTGGTGTGACATATGTTGTTGCTTGTGGTGCAGGAAGTGTTACCATTGCAGACGTCAGATAAAGTACAGTAAAGACAAGATGTGGTACATCGCGAAGCTTGGTTGTGACACCCATTCACATTTGGCAGCATTTAGAACAAAATATCAAAGTTTCCCTTTTTCTGTACTTCTTGTATGTATGTTGGGACACTTGTTTTTGCAGAGGCGTATGGTGGAGTTGTCATTGTATAAAATCATATGCAAGACAAAGATGAGTAGATTTCCTTTACCTTTCTTCATGATGTTACAAGGATTGTTTGAGGTGATTGTACAAATCATCCAATTACAGTACGTGTAATAGGGTTGAGTCTCAAAAAACTGTACCTGATTTTAAAAATGTATTAAAAAAAAAAAGAATTGGATAGTCGATAGTGCAAACATCAATGTTCGTTGTAAATGTATTTTGAACATTTCTATACTATTTTTCGAAAATCGTAATTTTTCAAGTATCTTGAGTTGGTTGCGTCGTTTGTCTGTCTGTTCGATCGCCTACAGGTCACAATTAAACCGAATCTTCACCAACGGTAGTTTGTTCAAAAACAACAAGCCTATGATTCTGAGTTCAAAACGGCTTGAGAGAGTAAAGGTCAAAACGGCTTTGAATAAAACATAACAAAGTCAAAAACTTGTGTCAAATTTCCAAAAATCCTCAATTTCATCCGATTGACTTTAAATTTGAGAGGGTTGCTATGTTTACCCTCGCCGGAGGAGAGGTATTACATTTGGCGTCTGGTTTGTTTATCCGCACATAACTTTTGCTGTTTTTTTCTCCGTAACCGCTGTCGAAATTGAGGTAATTACACCATAGGAGTGCCTACTCGTGTGAATGTTTTATTTATTTATTTTGATATTATGATGTCATCGGTCATGTGGTGTGGCAGCCATGTTGGAAAAACGGAAAAAAAACATGGACCTCGTTTTCTGAATCTGCACAAAGGAACAAAAAATGGAAACTTGCATCGAGCAAGACTCTCGATGGCGGAATAAGTCTGATGTTTTTTTTATGTTTATTATTATTTATTATTATTATGTCATAATTAATGTTGTAGAACATACATCTGCATCAGTATGAAAATCTTTGAGGGTATCTAGGGATAAAATGGTCCATAGAAAAAAAATGATGACGTCACTCGGTCACGTGACTCGGCAACCACATTGTTTAAATTTTTTTTTTAAAACCTTCAAAAATCATCTTCTCTGAAGGGGCTGACAGTTGAGGCAAAACTTTACATCTATGACCCCTATCCATGAGGACAAAAAGGTTTCACAATATGACGGCATAGGTTGCATGTTTGGCCCATATTGGATTTACTCTAAAACATATAAAAAGCTTCTTCTCCAGAAACAGCTGGAGAAATCGAGGGGGAAACTTCACATAAATGTTCCCCAAGACATGTGTGCAACAAATTTGTTAAGAATAATTGATGTCCACATGTTGGCAGCCGAATTTGTTATTGACAGAAAAAATATTAAATAATGTTTTCCTTCTGAAACGCTTAATCAATTGATTGAACGTCACAATTAGATCTCGTACGTGATGGGAATGCAGGTTTAAGTTCAACTTGATTGGACGATTTTCTGGTCGCCAGAATATTTACTTTTATTGGTCCTGCCTTCTTTTTGAACATTTTATTTTATTTTATTTTTTTTTTGATTTGAATAGGGCTCACTTGGCGTGCCTGATGTTTTTGGTAGGTTAGAGGAGTCGCAGCTAAATGTGGGAATCCGTATCCAAGTTCCTCCTGATGATTTCATCTTGCTTTTTGCATATTTGGGATTCCTTCTGTGTAATCTAATGCAGGACTGCCACCGATTTGGTCTTCCCTTTGATTTGAATTGAATTATATTTTTTAATTCGTTCTAAATTAAATTCAATGAATAAATTAAAAAAAACATCATGGGTCAAGGTCAGGTGTCCAATCAAAGCAGGGTTGCATCAAAGCAGGACTCTTGTACCTACTGACCAGGCAGTTTAAAGTGCAGTTCTAATTATGTCTCTTAGAATAACCACACAAAACAAGTCCTGGCAAAGGTCTCAACCTCTGATTACTCTTTATCTTGTTTGTCATTTGAATTTGTACGACAACATTATTTTAAGGTCAAAATTTGTTTTTGAGATTCCGCAAGGCATCATGTCCATCATGTCCATCGATATCATGTGCTTATATGATGTGTTTCTGTGATTTTTTTTTTTTTAAGGTAACCAATGGCACAACTAAGAGGAGTAAATCTTCATTGTAGAGAAGGACTACGTAGGCTGAATTGTGATGGAAGCAGCGTGCGTTCAGAAGACATTCGAAGATGTATGCACCAACCTCGAAAACTATTGTCATTATAGTTTTAAAGGTGGAGAAGGATGGCTCGGAGAGAAATAATGGCAGGACACTCCTGGACATTTGAGAACACTTAAAACTCAAGAAACCATAAAAATAACTAGCGAAGTGATTTGTGTTGTCCTGGAAATCAACAAGGACATCACATGAAAATTTGAGTGCCTCAAAGCAGTGTGATTATAGTATTCGGCGGATCTTTCCCTTGCAAAATATATTTGACGCAGCAGTTAACCTCAGAGATAGCGGTCGACGTTATGAAGTTTCGTGTTCGATTCAGTAGGATTATTGATCAAGCAAGAATTAAGATAGACACATATTTTTCAGTGACGAGTGTCCGTTTATTGGTTTTGGTAACGGCACAGAATTGTTCTGTTATTGATGCAGAGGGACAAACCAGCCCATTTTGTTTGACTTACCTCTCCCACCCCAAAATAAAGATTATGGTGTGTCTGGTCGTCATCAGATTTATGGTCATACTAGTTTTGTTTTTGATTGGTGGCTATGAATGTGAATGCTACATGCAATTATTCTGAGTCGCGTGCAGAAACTTCCTGGTGCTGGTTTCAACAGGACGGAGCAATGCACTTCCAGCTCATTTGTCCATTGTAGTTGACTCGTAATCACTTTCCTGGCAGATACTTTCCACAATCTAGATTTCCTTTGCCTCCAAATCTCATGACCTCTCACTTAAAAAAAAAAAAAAAAAAAATTTTTTTGGGGGGGGGGGGATATTTTCAAAGAGAACCCAATGGAACGTTCCTGAACGCAAAAGATGCGTGTTACGAGGGTTATTTCCAGAGTCTACATGAAACACGCTCGATGTGTAGTCCAAAACCATTCATACGTATGTTAAGTGTGCAGACTGGAGTAGATATTTCAACTTTGTCATAGTCGAACAGAACTTGAGTTCCTTATATGTATCATCTAAATTATTGGTCTTGCATAAAATAGCAGATTTAATAAGGCAATTAAAATCAGGGCATTTTTGTAATTAACCCTGTACATGAGATTTGAGAGCGTGGGAACCAAACTTCGAATGAGCTGTGACTTCCTATGAAATGGCTACCGGGTTGTTCTTAAAATGCTTCCATGGATGGCTTATTGATCACTTCATATGCAAGCAGTTTTGGTATTTTACACTTGGGTGAAGTTTGTAATGGTGAATATAATTTGATATATTTTCACGAGATATAATGGAATGGCTTGTTGATAACAAATCATTGCCTTGCAGTGACAGTCATACCCCCGTCAAGTCTTTTACTATTTTTAGTAAGTGTGGTGGAAAAAAAAAAACTGCAACATAATTCTCATAGTGGGTAACAGGTGGATACACAAGCAGGGATGAGCGCAGGATTATCGGTGTAGGAAACGCAATAACCTGCAACGAAAAGGTTGGGGTTAGGTAATTAATGTGGGTTAAAAAAAAAAGAGGGGAGGGGGTGGTGGTGACATGAGATGTGCCTTGAAGCCATGGGTAGAAAGGTTGGGATTGGACAGTCTTTGGGAAAGCGCTTCCACGGACTGGAGAAAAGTGGGAACAAACCAGTTAGGTGTGAAAATCCTGCATTTTGAAATTGGTGACCTGGAGTCTTGATGTTCTGCTTTGAGTGCTCAATTAGCCACAACTTTCCGTCCTGCCTCGCTTACCACCAGATTCGTGGGAAGAGTATTGATCAAAGCATCGCACAACTTGGTTTCTCGACAAGAAAGGAGCCAAAATTGCTTCAAAGGTTGGTATTGATGGTGGCCCACACCCTTGAATTGGTAAAGTTCTTGTACCCAAGGTTGTTTCTCTTCAGCAGGCTTTGAAGGAGCTAGGAGATGGCTGTGAAGATCACAATGTTGAGTATCGGCTCAAATTTATAGTGGGTGAGTTTTGGTTTTTTTTTAATTTTCTTTTTCTTTTGCTGCATATTTCTCACATAAAGGAGCTATGGTAATTTTTCCCACATGTCAGACCTTGGAAAATGTGCTGGAACGGGTTTATGAAAACCTCATTATTAGGTTTGGGATTAGGAGGCTAAGTGTTTAAACTCTCGTGCTGAAGTAGAATCTTCTGATGCAATTTTATGTCCGTATTAATTTTTTGGGAGTTGATGTGAGGATTTGAATAGGGCTGTCTCAATATTATTTTTACTGGCAAAAGTATTCATCCCATGATGGAACAAGTTTAAGTTGATCTAATCAATTTATATTATTTCATGGACTTTAAAAAGTTAATTGTGTTCCACTCTTGGTTTCACTCAGAGCCAAAGTCTGAATACTTGTTACCACCCACCGCAAATGGTGTGCAACAGCCGGACGCGAGGTTAAATTTGTCCACAAGAGGCAAAATATAGCTATTTTTAAATCTACTTTAATCTGTATTAAATTGTGGAAACGAATACAGAGATCTGCATTTTAAATCTACTTTTAATTCAAAGATGTCATGTGATTTTAAGATTTACTGAAGGGACAAAAATGATTGACTATATCGTATCAAGAAAAGTGAAGTGAAAAATACAAAATAACCCATCAGCAGTTTTCAAAACTCGTTAGAGAGTTGCTGTTTCTGATGCAGCCTTGGCTGCTGGTTGTATCATTTTCTGAAAGTGCGGTCTGCTCGCTGGTGCAGTATCACTGATTACCGGTAAGCTGTACTCATTTTACCAAGTCGGAAGGATGACAGGCTGAGTCCAACCCACCTTGGTGTTTATTTCAACAGTGGACAGGGTCTCAACCTCAAGACCCAAGACCTTAAATCAGCACCTTAACCGGTAAGCCAACACAGGCTCTGGACACGAGCAGTTAATTACAAGCATGGAATTGTTTATTTAACGGGTGCGGTTTAAATACACCTGGGAATGCACAAAGTTGAACAAACCATGCAGTGTTGTTCATAACAGGTACCTCTACTAAAAGTCTTTGAACAAAGGTTGCAGTGCAACGTCATATTTAATTAAGAAATGCATCGCATTGTGACATTTATTTAATAAACTTACTCAAAAATGTCCAAAAAGCTTTATCGGCGACTCGATAACGCAGTTTGTTAGGTTGGAAGCGGTCCACTCTGAGTCTGATAGGTTGGTGTTTCCAAACCCTGCCAAGTCGTTCATGATGATTTTAAAAAAAAAACTTTTAAAAACGGTGCGGGTTGCTTCCTTGCTTGCACTAACATCTAAAAAGGAGACAACAGAGGTTAGAAGGGGAGAGAGTCTCATTGTTGTACAGTCTCCTTCATTTTGTCCTGCAACCTCTGTTGTCGTCCCCCCCACTTCCCCCTCCGCTTCTGTTTCCTTTTGGCTGTTTGCATCCTGATTCAGTCGGTTCTAGTTCTTCATGAGCTTTGACACTATGTACAAAAGAAACCCCCCCCCCCCCATCAAAGGTTGGCAATCATTCTGTATGCTTGATGGTGCCGAATGTCTCTGTATGTTGATATTCCTTGGAAGGGAAGTTCATCTGTTATAATGTGAACCCTGCGTGGTTGTTTTCTCCCCGTTTAGGCGGTGCTTCCCGCACTGGTTTGAAAAGCTGCATGATTGGTTATTCTGCGATTTTCATTGACACTTCTCTAGATGCATATGGTCAGTAACTTTTTATTGGTCCCTTCCAGTATTCCTTATAAAATTCAACATGAACATCTGAATGTAAAGTAGATCTAGTTAACAATCTTCAGGAAGTAACACCCAATTTAAAATAGCTATATTGTCTCTTGTTAGACAAATGTAACTCCGCTTGCCCGTGTTGGCACCCATTTTGCGTAGCGGTGAAGTATCTCAGAGCTTTGGCTCTGAGTGCAACACAATAACCTTTTGTAAATCAGAATTAATTTAAATCGATAGATTAACTTAACTTGGTCCGTCAATAACGAACGGGACTTTGCTTGCTTATCCCATCACGGGAGACAGGTATGTTGTTTGGTGACTTATGAGGCACACGTCATGTGGAACAGATAAGTTAAATTCATCATGTAAACTGCTCTTTTTTTAAATTTTATTTTTTATTAAAAAATAAAATGTACATGTATTTATGACGCTTATTACAATGTGGAATCCAACTTTCTCCTTTCCTCCTCCTTCTCCTTTCCTCTGTAATCTGCTTTGTGCCATCTTTCGAGTGTTCTGTTATACACATGAAACAAATGTCGCAGCTTTGAAGTGTGCATGCCAACAGACATCATCAATTCATCTTATAAAGACAACATTGAATCTCAGCACAACATTTAAAAAAAAACCAAACAAATTCATCCTTAGCTTTGGGGGCCAGTCAACCGAAAACAGGATCATAATTAGATCCAATCAAAAAACCGTGTTGTGATCACATTCGCTATTTACTAATGCCGTTCCCGTTCTCCTACTCATCATTGAATTATTTGCATTACAAGCAGGGACTCATTGTAGGCTGTATTTTGCCCTTATCACTTTTTGGTTGCTTTCTCGTCCAAGGCATTCACATGAAGGCATTGTCAATCACCGGCCAATTTGTTTATAATGCAGAAGCTGTTGCCCAGACAGGAAACCGCACGAAATAGCAAAGTTTAACCTAGGAAAGGATTAAGCCAGGATGACCAGACCACCTGCTAATTGCAGGTAAGCACAAATTTTTTGCCTGTTGTGCAATGACTGAATTGCCTCTGGGATCTCTATTCTTATTTACTTTTTCTGGAGAGTGGCCTGTGCTGCTCGACAGTGCCCTCTGTTTGTTATGGCGAGGAATTTGCAATTTGTTGAGGGTATTGGCGAAACTCACATATTCTTCACAACAAACACCGTGGATATTTAACACACACCAACTATTTCGGCAGAGTGGGACGCCCAGTTCAACGTCCATGTCTCGCCCTGATGCAAAACACCAGGATGACAGTTTGTAGCTGGGTTGGGATTCTTATCCCAGGTGAACAGCTCGGAGGCAAGTGCACAATACACAGGGTAAACTTGCTAGTCCTTGTCGTCAAAAAGGTCTTGGCAAACGACTGCCAAACAATCCTTTCGCGCGTTTTCTTTTTCTTTCTCGAGCAGGTCGATATTTCTCTTTTATGATAATATTAAATGAAGGCTGGTTTCAGAAATGCAGTCTTTGCTTTGTTGTTGTTTTGTCTTTTGTCTTTTTTTTTTGATGTTGTCAGTCTTTTTGTTGTTGCATGACAACTTAATCTGGATATAAGTTAAAGTATTTGATACCAATATGATAAATTTTTGACAAATTGCACATTTATTTTACCACTTCCATTTGGCAGCATTGGTAAATAAAAATAAAATAAAAACATCATCAAAAATTTACAAACTGCAAAGGGAATCCTAATAGTGGGCAACTTAGCATAACCAAATTGTGGCATTTGTGAGGAAAGGCACCAAATTTGGGCACACTAGTAGCTATCATATTATGACAGATTTGGATATGGGCCATCTCAAATTTTTGATGGCAGTGGAAAATGGCCTGCCACAGACATCAGCGGCTGAATTGAGATGGCCCAATATCCAAATCTGTTCATAATATGATAGGCTACTAGTGTGCCCAAATTTGGTGCTTTCCTCACAAAGATGCAAATTGGTTATGCTATATTTAGCTAAGTGCCCCCACTTATAAATAGAACCTCAAAGTTAACTGTTGAGTCAACATAAGGCAGAATATGACAGCTGCCTATAATCGATTGCATTTTTGCCCATTCATACCTGTTCGTGTAACCACTTCCTTGGAAAGTCCAATATGTAATAGTTGGACATCATTGCGTATCTTACATGGTCAGCATCAATTGAGCGGAATTTTTTAGTGTCCTCAACATTGGTGGACTTAGGGGTTAAAAGCACAATGGAATCCCACTCGTTCGCCTGATCATGCAATACTATGTGGAAGATAATGCACCTGAATCTTGGAGTGAACTTTCAAACATATACCATATGTCAGGCACCCTTGTCTTTCTGCTTGAACTGGTCCTCCTGTTTCTTTCCAGTAACAAATTTGAACAATGGGGCGGTTTTATTTCATTCCCCCACCACCCCACTGCAGTAACCATCATTGTTGAGGGGCTGGGGGGGGGGCGCTGGTCGGATCAATGATCTTCCTGATTATACTCGTGCACCCCATTGGTTGCACGAGTGGCAGGACCTTGCTCAATCTCAACGTGGCATGACAGTTTTAAAAATAATATGCGGAGGTTTACGTTCAAAAGAAAAATCTGACAAGCTCCCAAAATTTTGTTGCATCATGACGGTAACATTACTCCTTCACAGACATAGGTGCTGCTGAAGCAGTTCTTGGCAGACTGTATGCTGGTTGGTTTTGCCATTCTTCAAGCATGTCAGTCAGGGGCAGGAATTTGTGATTTGATAGGGTGCCGGTACTAACTTGCCCGACTGTTCGTGAAAGAACACCATGGGATCCATTTAATGCCCATCAACTATTGGCTGCAGATGGGAAACCCAGCTTAAACGTACATTCGAAGTGACGGAACGCACATTGATGCCCGCCCTGACTGTAAAATACTGCTGGACGCGGTTTATAGCTGTGCCGTGGATTCAACCCAATGCTAAACAGCTGAGAGGCAAAGTGCATACCTCTCAGCTATCCTGTCAGCCTCTCAAGCTTATTACTTGGCGAAACAAAATATTCAAAATTGCAGATATCACGCTGTTCCGATTATAGCCAGCACCTTTCGCTATGATTTGGAGAGCAGCAGGAGAAAATGTCGTTAAAAAGGGAAAAAAGAAAAATATTTTAAAATAAAAAAGGAGAACAAAACCTTTAACCAAGTATTGTGATAAATTTAATATAAATCTGAACATACTATTACTAAGAATCAAGTTCGAGCTGAGACTTTAAAAACGAAGAGATTAGCCACGATGTCAATTAAACTGGAACAAGTTTTAACGCTTTACCTTCCTCACATTGCTATGAGCTGCATGTGCACTGTTGGGTGTTCATCAGCACGAGTCTAATGTAACATGGAAGTAGGAAAATAACAAAACGAGAACTTGCTTAAGATTTTGACGTCTCCATTCCTCTCACTGCTTGGAAGGGAACCACCGTACATGCACGATTGGTGCGGCATTCTCCCGTGAATCATTCCAGTGATGTCGCTCACTTTCAAGGTCATGTTTCACCATCCTCTCCCAAGGTGACAAACAAACGAGGGTGAACAGTTTACTAAAATTGATGTAAAATTAGTCCTGTTGATGTTCTGCCATTAACCTTTTTGTCAGGCTAAAGAACTTACTAACACGTTACCCTCATGGCTTGTTTTTAACTGACAGAAAACTTCGAGTTGTGTTTTTAAAGATCAATTCTGTTTATTTCAGCCAATAAATCTATTTTTGAGATTCTTGTTCTTCTTGTTTTTTTCTTGTTTCTTCTTCTTCTCCTTAATTTCCTAACTTTCTTGTGGGGTCAGGCCGGGGAGCTGGCCCAAGTCTTCAATGAACAGGCCTAGTCTTGATAGATAGGGCAGGAATTTAGGAATTGCCATGGTGCCAGTGTAGCCCACCCACTCTCAGTGAAGGACCACTATGGATCTTTAACGTCCAACAATGAATGCTGGAAGACCGGAATGCCTGTGTTAGTCCACCGAAGGACAGCACACGCCTTGGAATCACCCTGGCTTAAAAAACACCGGATGACAGTTCATAGCTGGGTCATGAATCAAAACCCAGGAGAGTGTGCGACCTGTCAGCCCATCTTTTTAGACTATATAACTTTGGTAAAAATTCATCTGTATATTGCTAGCTATTCTGGCCAGATTATTTGATGTCACGCAGTCCGCCTACGAGTCATCTTGCTGAATTCATGGACTGACTCGTCTGTAAACTTCCAACAGCTGCTTTCTCCCAATGGCAAATCCTCCATACTGGACCATGAGATGACAAACTTCACTACAAAATGTCTCCTGCTGTTCTGCTCCATTCGTTCCATCTGATATTGTGAAAGTCAACATCTCTTCTGCTATTCTCAGGCTGCCTCCAACTGCTGGCGAGTTGTTGTATTTCACTGAACCAATTGCGCAGGGATTGCAAGCAGCCATCTCTTTTCAGAAACTATTTCTCCCATATCACTCTGCTGCTGATTATTTCAGGCCTGGAATTCTTCCATCAGAAAACTTGCTCTCTCTTGCCCAATTCATCCCATCTCATCTTCAATTATCTTGCAATGGTTACACTGAATCCTGTTGTTAGGACAGTTGCTCTGTTACAACTGCTTATCTTCCTTGGGCAAACCAACGAAGGCAATCTCAGTAATTTCAAAAAGGTCCACAACAAGTGTGTGTCCACTCTCAGGAGAGGCGAGAAACAACATCTGTTCCAACGCTCAGAATGAACTTTCAAACTGTCTCTCTAAATACTGTGGCACCTGGTGTACGTCGGCTCTAGAGTATGCTCCCGACCAACCCCTTCCTCTCTTCAAAGGCACTACAGCGACTCCACTTCGTGAAGGCTGAATGGCTCAATTTTGTGTTTGCTTCAAATGTTGTGTCCCAACCCCTCAACTCGGTCCCATCCTCCCGTCCTTTCAACTACTGTACTACCTGGGACTCTGTCTTTGCACCTGAGAAGGTGTCTTTCAACCCTCGAGTCTGACCGCTACTGACTGGATGACATCAGCTCACATGTTCAACAACTGTCTGCTGCTCTGGTACATCCCTCTATCTTGCCCGTTTTCACCCTTAATTTGCCCTCGGTCCTCCATCTGCTTGGTAATCCGCTCAATTATCACTGCAGTTGACAAAAATGTGGCAGAACTATCCCTAACCTGTCTACCTATCTGTCACTTCCATTCCAATCATCAGCATTGGTCATGGCAATCATCATCACAGTTTGATATGAAAATCCTTCCCTTCTCCAACAACCTCATCTTAGATGAACCAATATGTTTCAGACAGCAGTCACTCCACCTTGGATATCTGCTTCTACTGACCAAGCAATGGACGGAGGCCTTATGTCAAAGTGAGTCAGGGTACTCTCTCTGGACATAATCCGTGCTTTTGATACAATTGTAATCATCCAGCCCTTACTCGCTAACCTCTCTCGCTACGGCATCCACAGGTTCAAACTCCAGACATGCGTACCTGACTCCCCCCTACCTCTGCGTAGCCAATGTGGTGCTCTCAATGAAATCCTTTCATTCTCCTCTCCTGTCAAGACTGGAGTGCCCTGAGGCATAATTCTGGACACTGTCCCTTCCTGATCTTTATCAATTGATTCTCTTTGACTTTGGAAACTTTATCTATGGCTATACTCCACCCTCTACTGTACATCCCTCATCCTTCAGACAGCTGGCTGTGCAGCTCTTCGTATCTCTTAGACAGTCAAGAATCACAGCTGATCAAAACTGAATGGGTCTTTCAATTCTGACACTAAATCTCAGTCTTACTTATGTTTACAAGAAGGGACCATTTGCAACCCTCCAACATTACTTTCGTTACAATCCTCTTGAGGAAGTTAGTCATTCAAACCTGGTATTTACTATCACCATGGGTGATATTTCTTGGCAAAACCACATTTCAAAGTTGGCCTCCAAAGTTCAGCCATTGACAATGACTCTGTCATGCCAAGTCCGTCCTTGGCACTTCCTGAATCCAATCACCTACAAGGGCGGCGACAAACCTTCATCTGTGGCCTTGATGGAAGTACTGCTCTCCCTCTGGGCTGGCTCTTTCTGCCTCACATCTTGCTCCAGGCTGACGCTACTGGAAACCAAGCGCTTTCAATATACATTGAATATCTGCGCTGAAGCTGAGTGTCTATAGGCTTGTCACTTCGTCTATCGCAGACAGATTGGGTAGTCTCTTTGTCTTCTACCCACTTCCTTTCTGGTCTTGCACCTCTGTTCCTTCTGTGATTTGTCACCCCTCCCCCACCCCATTGATAAAGACAGTTTTCAAACTAGTGAGCTTGGAGAGATTTCATGCATTCAATATACGATTTTCCAACGAAAGTATATCGGCAAAATAGTTTCAGTTTTGAGGATCGGATATCGTCTGGAAAAGTGTTCAATCTGTGTTGAAATCTGAGAATTGAAAGAATGACGGAATCTTATAACTAAGCCGATACATCAGTTACTTAAACAAGCAAGATAGTTCCTCGCTTTGTGAACACAACGCTTACATACACAAGAAATGTGAAAATCCCAAAGCATTTAAAGACTTATCATTTTCGATTGTTGGAGAGATAATGATATGAGACAAAAACATTAGAAATGCAATAATACCGAGGTTCATTGAGCTGTATATTTAATTGCACAATGCGAACCTGTGCCGCTTCCCTCAGAGGATGGCCTATCCATCTGTAAATCTGAAGATCAATGGTCTATATTTCCGGAGTTTGTGAAGTGCTCGAACAGGTAAGCGAGGCAAATCTGTGTAGAAAACCGACATTTTTAAAATAAAGTTATACGTTTGCACTGGACTCTCCGAAAATTTACACGTGACACGTGCACAGAACGAGTAGGCAAGATGGTGGATTACTACATGTTATTTCAACAGCCGATTTGAATTTGCGATTCTCCAGGGTTTGTCTTGCATTAAGCTGCACGCTTTGGAGATTGCATTATTTGAACGAATTCCATTTTATTTTCATTCCTGCTGCATGTACGGTGAAGACTGGCTTTTAAAGTTAAAGGGATCCTATATGATATCAGTGATAGCCATGGCCAACCGTTCTCTATCAACATTTATGGAGTGCTTGCATGAGTGCTAAGCCACTGCTGAATGCCTCAATCGACTAGCGTAACTGACGCCAAGCGGTATGTCCACGTCCACTCACTCGGACCTTTGCCCGCACTCAGTCAAGCGATTTTTGCTCGCGCCCTGAGCGATGGTTCGTGCAATACCTGAGAGAAAACTGTTTTTCCAAATTACGATGCCAAATGTTGTTTCTCTGCTTCACACGC
This sequence comes from Eptatretus atami, assembly GCA_035128595.1. Lineage (NCBI taxonomy): Eukaryota > Metazoa > Chordata > Myxini > Myxiniformes > Myxinidae > Eptatretus > Eptatretus atami. The sequence continues at coordinate 45,115,240 of CM068958.1, read as the reverse complement.
AGCTGTTTTAAATATTAGTTTGAAACATCCCTGAAACGGTTATTTATATAAAGCCGTTTTTGTGAAAGCTACTCAAGATGTTTGGGATGATGCCATTCATGTGTGTATGTTGGTGTTGTGTGTGTTGTTGTGTGTGTTTCATAAAGCACTCCTCTCTCATCCTTACTCTACCCCGCTCAATACAAGTGCAGTAACCTCCTGCCCCACCTTCTCGTTCTGTCCGTGATGTCTGTCTCTGTCTCGGACATATCGGATGTGTCTGCTCGAGGTGGTTGTTCTCGGACGCTCGGCGGCTTTGTCTGACGGGTCGGGCGGTAATACGCTCCACCACACGTCTCGCCTCCTCCCCTCACCTCACACTGTCTCCTTCCCGCCCACTCCTCCCCTCCCCTGCCCCCCTCCTCCTCTCCCCACCCCCCCTCTTTCCCCCGCCTGAGTTTTCCTGTCCAGAAGCAACGTGATTTGCAGTATGTATTGATTGATAATTAAATATAATATTAATTAATATATATATATATATATTAAATCAGATGCACTCTGATGCTATGGTGAGCATGCTCACGGTGATGGTGAGTCCACACGTAAAACCGACGCATAATCCAAAGAGCAACCATCCACTCCCACCACATTGTCCGCTAATGCCAACACTAACAGAAGGCACGTGATTATTCGGCAAGTAAATTAAGGCACATGTGGAGTTATGAAACTCCCCATCTCCATGGACATAGTTCTTCACCATGTATACAGAGTGCCAGCGAGGCCTCTGATTGGAGGACGCTTGGGTGTAGGACGATGTCCAACGCAGATCGGGAGCGCTCGATAACACTCCACATGTTTCGATGTTTGTTGGTTCTGTGTGTGTGTGTTGTTTGTGTTGTGGTGTGTTAATTTGTACATATATGAGTACATTATGAGGAGGAACTGGCCGTAAAAATCTAGGGGATCTGGGATGCCACCAGAAAATGTTGTTTCTGTGTGTCTTTCGATGCAATTCTGCATTCTTTGCCAAATTATCCATATTTTTTTCAGTCAGAAATAGTTTTATCCCCCGCGCCGTGCGGAAGGGGAATTTGTGTCGCTGTCCGGCGCTCCGGCTGCAAACATTTATAGCTGTGAGTCGATAATCAATAAAACTGTGTCGCCATATCGATTGAAGATTTGGGCACACGTACCACCGAAAAGGAAGAACCCTATTGATTTGGGTGCGGGATCCAAATGCCGACTGGGGCCATCTTGAAAAAAATGGTTTTGTAATAAATGAAACCGCTTATCTGATTCAATTATTTTGGTTACTACATTCCTCACCCCTGAGGAACTTTTTGAGATGATGACCAAATGGTGTCTTGTTTCCAATTCACCTCCCTCATTATCTGGAATATGTATGACCTTTTTCATTCAATGTGGGGATCCCATCTCTGATGTATATATTTTAATGTCAAGTGTTACTGTTTTGTCCACTGTAGACAAAAGAAATGAACCAACAACATGAACAAACAAGACATATTTTATTTTGCATCAACAGATCAAATACAATCAGGAATTACGACCACAATCATCCCATCCTGTAATTAAGATGTATATTGATCGAATTCCAATAGTTTCGTGGCGATTTCATGTGATACATGAACCCCCCCAGACAAACATTCATTGGATCAGATGGTGTCCGATAATGACCATTCGTTCCATCTCTCATATAGGATGTGCGGAACTATGCAAGCAATCAGATTGAAGCGTGTATCCAAGGTTATAACATCATTATAAACTCGCAATGCAATAATGTTGGAAATATTTTTTGTTCCGAGAGATTTTTTTTAAAGTTGAAGATTATCTGAGAACGTGAGAACCGTGTCTTCAAAGAATCGTGAGTCTCACGGCAAAAAACGTAGTTGGCATGTGCATCAGCACCCTCTCCTACCTCCCTCAGTGCACGACCATCAGCACCCTCACCTGCTTCTTCTTCAGAAGAGTTATTAGATTCAGTGTATTAAATTCATCATCAATGGTTGAAATGATAAATAAAAAATTGAAATGGTACCTAAATGTATATATATATATATGTATGTGACCTGCTATTCCAAAAACCAACACTTCTTGAAACCCATTACGCTTGTAGTAGCCTCCGAACACGAAATTTACCCTCGGACTAACTTGAGCATTTTAGCACATCGGATAGGGCATTTATCCAGATATTTGACAAAAAATCTAACTCCAAAGCTGCTCAGAAAGTATTTAAAATTAATTTTCAAGCATGCATGTCCTGAAACTGAACCATCGAAATTCTTTTGTTTTGAATTACCAAACTTTATTAAAAAATTACTCAAACTTCATCATTTCACAGAAATTACAGTATGAGATTGTCCATTATG